>QLTV01000971.1:709724-741553 GCA_003457575.1 Thermophis baileyi
GCCTAAGCGCACGCTAGCCCGCGATCTTGGTGACTGGCAACGCGCCCGCGCGGGGAGGGGGCGGGGCGGGGGTCACGGTGGCGGGGTGGTGGTGTCGCGGTGGTGGTGGTGTCGCGGGGGGGTCGCGGCATTAGAAAGGTTGAGAACCACTGTTTTAGAGGGTTCTTGAAGCACTTGGAGGTTTATCTGTGTCCTCAGGGTCACCTGAGTAGTGCTCCTGGTTCCTGTAGTCTGCAATTTTTTCTCTGGAAATCCATTCCTACTCCCACACCATTCGAAGGGTGTTCATCCCAAATTGTATAGCTAAAAGTCTGTAGAGCTTCTCAGTCATCCAGGTCATGGTTGTCCCAAAGGTGCTTTTTCAGGAGGCAACTGGACATTCTTGTTTTTTTCTTTTGAAGATGGAAGAGAGATGGATGACTGAGAATCTCTGCAGACTTTCCTGAGGAGACAGTCTCGAACTACATGTTGTTGTAAGTCAAGGACTACCTGTGTACAGGTATAAGCCTGGTTTGGCAGTAGCATTTGAGAAGGATCTGGGTGTCCAGGTAGATCACAGCTGAAGCCTGAGCCGCAATGTGCTGCAGCTGCTAAAAAATAGCTTCTTTGACAGAGACATAATTTTAAAGTTATGGAAAGCGATCAGTCCACTCTATCCTGTCCTGGTTAGGCCGCTCCTGGAATGCTGAGTTCATTTTGGGTCATCACAATGGAAGGAAGATGCTGAAGAACTGGAAAGAATGTAGAGAACAGCCCCAAAGATTGCGAGGTGCTTGGAGGCTAAACCCTAGAAAGAACATTTAAAGGAACTGGGAATGTACAGTATAGCCTAAATAATTTTTATCTGTTTTATATTGGATGTTTCATTTATTGTTATGCACCCCAAGTACCCTTTGGGGGAGATGGGTGGCTATATAAATTTGATAAATACATAAATAAGAAAAGGCTAAAGAGAGATACAATAGCAGTCTTCAAATATTTCAAGGACAGTTGCCAGAAACAGGTGTGGATTTATTCTCTAGAGTGCCCAAGGCTAGAACCGGAGGTAAAGGGGGGGAAGCTCTAAAGAGATCCAAACTCTTGAGAGTCGTGGATGCACCATCTCTGGAGGTTTTCAAGCAAAAGATGGCCAGTCATTTGTCTGGGATGCTGTCTTGGGAAGGATTAAAACATTCTAAGGTTTTGGAAGAAACCTTAGGATTCTATGAGGATACATTTATTTATGTAATTTATTCCTCTGCAATCCATAGGAACCATTAAAACGTAATAATATAGTAAGGAGGACAATAAATTACAGGTTTCTTAACAGATAACATTGACTAAGACACACTAATGGATCTATAACTAATCCTCAAACTAATCCTAATCCAGGAAACAGGGTTTTTATCAGCTTTCAGGGGACATGGGAACAGGGGCCAACCTTGCCTCTGGACCCAAGCTATTCCACAATAGCTGTACTTTCTGGGTGGGAGGGGGGCACCCTTAATAAGTGCTCCACAGTTGCCTGGGGCAGAGAAGTAGATACTATCTAAGAAAGGTGGTTTCTTAATTGCCCAGGCCCTGAACAATGTAGCGCTCTAAAAGTGGTGACCAGCATCTTCAACTGCACTCGCAAATATATCTGTAGCAGTCCAAATCCTACAATTATGTAATGTGGCATTAGAGCAGGTTTGGTCTTAGAAGCAGAAACAAAACAATACTTTACAGTACTGACTCTCCCTGATTGATTGATCAAATTTATAAAATTGTTGAGAAGTATCTTTTGTTTGGCTTTAGAAGAACTGCTCCAAACCCATAAAAGACTGAATCAACCCGTTTACAGCTATTTAGAGTTATAGCAGTATTGTCAACAACTTTACTGCAATCTTCATGTCCATAAAGCTCACCCTACCTGATCAATAACAGGATGCCTGTAAAGTTGTACATTATCCTAGGAAAAAGTGGCCTTTTTGTTAAAGATCTGGGTTCTTTAATAATGGGACAAATGGAACCTAAGTTAAAAGTGTTAGGAATGTTAAGAAACAATTAAAGCAAAATAATTAGATCCTGTAACACCACTGTTTTCTATTGTATAGGTCCGTGATGGCGAACCTATGGCACGCGTGCCCAAAGTGGCACATGAAGCCATGTCGGCTGGCATGTGCAGCCTTCCCTGTTTGTCTTCTGGGTTTCTGGTGCGCATGCGCGCGCGACGATCAGCTGTCCTTCACGCATACGGCAGTGCCGAAAACTGGTGTGCGCATGCGTGCCGGCCAGCTGATTGTCGGGTGCGCATGCAAGCCAGAACCCGGAAGTTCGGCTTTTCTGGAGTGCGATCCCTTCGCGTGCGCGGCAGTGCCGAAAACCACCCTACGCATGCGTGCCTGCCAGCTGATCGTCGGGCACGCATGCGCGCTAGAACCCGGAAGTTCGGCTTTTCTGAAGCGCGGCCCCGATGAGCACGCGCACATGCGCGTGACATTTCTGCGCGACCTTTTCGGCACTCAGTGCTGAAAAGGTTCGCCATCACTGGTATAGGTGGATAGATTTTTTTTTTAAAAAAATCTGAATTGAGGGGGGAAATGGAAGATGTGTAAAAATCAGTTGCTTTGCTTACCATGCTCCCCACCCACTGAAACCGATTGCCTGGAGGGCTGTCAGGATAAACTGGGCTCCAAAAATGAAGAAAAACGCCATGAAATTAAAAGAGCTGTCTGACCTGGAGGAAGCATGATGAAGAAGAAACATAAATTTAGTATACACGTAAATAGCAATAGCACTTAGACTTATATACCGCTTTATAGTGCTTTACAGCCCTCTCTAAGCGGTTCACAGAGTCAGCATATTGCCCCCAACAATCTGGGTCCTCATTTTACCCACCTCGGAAGGATGGAAGGCTGAGTCAACCTTGAGCCGGTGAGATCTGAACCGCTGAACTGCAGCTAGCAGTCAGCTGAAGTAGCCTGCAGTGCTGCACTCTAACCACTGCGCCACCTCGGCTCTTAATACAAGGGGTCCTCGACTTACAACCGTTCATTTAGTGATCATTCAAAGTTACAACAAGACTAAAAGAGTGACTTATGACTTTTCTCACACTTACAACCACTGCAGCATCCCCATGGCCATGCGATCAAAATTCGGATGCATGGCAACTGGTTCATACTTATGGTACAACTGGTTCATACTTACGACGGTTCACGTGATCCCCTTTTGTGACCTTTTGACAAGCAAAGTCAATGGGGAAGCCAGATTCACTTAACAACTGGCTTACTAACTTATCAACTGCAGTGATTCCCCTAACAACTGTGGCAAGAAAGGTCGTAAAATGGGGCAAGATTCACTTAACTGTCTCACTTAGCAACAGAAATGTTGGGCTCAATTGTGATCGTAAGTCAAGGACTACCTGTAAATGGACAATAATTCTATTAATTATTTCCGTTGGGTGGCCTCTAATTCTAATGTTGTAAGAAATGGAATAAAAGATATCCCTGCTCAGTCATGCTTTATTGTGCATCAATTTATTAATCTCCCTGTGTCTTTTTCTTTCTCTAAACAGCCCCAATTGTTGCATTCTCTCCTCAGGTGGAAAGTGTTCCGACTCCTTGATCAAAAGATTGCAATTAAGATTTAGGGGTACGATGAAGGAGGGCGCTCCAACCTATTTCTTTATTCTGCGGCACCAAAGCTGGAGCTCTGATTTGGGAAATTTAAGGACAAGAGATAAATACACCAGTGTGAAATTTTACCGGAAGGCTTTGTAGACTGGCCGGAACCAACACACATAACTACAGGGGCTGAAGAGGACAAGCCAAAGAATTGCCAAGCCAAAATTGGTACCATTTCCACCACCGATCCACCAAGCCAGACAAGCAATGAGGTTAACACTCAAGGTGATGCAGTAAACTATGGAAGGGAAAAAAAAAAAAAAGAGAGACATTTAAAGTACTGGGAAAATCCAAGGCACTTTAAAGCAATGATGTACAATATGGAGTTTGAAAGCTTAGTGGAGAAATTGGATCTCACAAAAGGGTGAAGGTTGGAGTGCTAAGGAAAGCTTCTCTCAACAGTAAAGGGAAAGGTTCCCCTCCCACATATGTGCTAGTCGTTCCCGACTCTAGGGGGCGGTGCTCACCTCCGTTTCAAAGCCGAAGAGCCAGTGCTGTCCGAAGACGTCTCCATGGTCATGTGGCCGGCATGACTAAACGCTGAAGGCGCACGGAACGCTGTTACCTTCCCACCAAAGGTGGTCCCTATTTTTCTACTTGCATTTTTTACGTGCTTTCGAACTGCTGGGTTGGCAGAAGCTGGGGCAAGTAACGGGAGCTCACTCCGTTACACGGCGCTAGGGATTCGAACCGTTCTGATCGACAAGCTCAGCGTCTTAGCCACTGAGCCACCGCGTCCCTCTTCTCTCAACAGTACTTTGGCAATAAAGCCAATCAACCAAGGACCAGAAGTCCAACTCTCAGAAGACACATTTATGACAGAGGCTGGATAGGTCTTCCTTGGCAATCAACCACAGCTGAGATGATCTGCTTTGTTACCATTTTAACTTAGTAAAATATTTTTTTTTCTATTCATATATTGCTGTGTTATGGTTTTAATATATTTTGATGTTGATAAGCTTTCTTGGCTACCAGGCTGATTTTCTTAGGCAGCAAAGACAATTAATTAAAAACTAAAATATATCTTAGTCTCTTCTTCTGATAAAGGCTCCTGGATCTTTATTTTCAGCAAACCAATTTTTTTTTAACAATGATACATTTCTAGCAGCCTAAATCGACTCTTGACAATCCCATAAAAAGATGCACTAAGGTGCACAAATATGCACAAGAATACATTCAGTGCACATTATGAAAGATCAGATCCAGGCTCCTGGATATTTATTTGTTTATTTATTTATATAATTTATACGGCCACCCATCTCAAGTACATGACTCTGAACTATGTTATCAGTTGCAGCTAGTGTAATTTGGATTCCCTGCACTGAAAGAGGGATACCGGTAGCTGACACCAGCTCACCTCGCCTCACTCAGCAGCCTCGCCTTTCCCTATGGCTGCTTTTTGGCTCTCAGAATCCCTGGAATTCTAGCCTGCTTGGATTTCCCTAAGGAGGCCATCAGCTAAGAAAAGGCTACATGGCTGTTTTGAATTCGATGCTTCAATTTATAGCAATAGCACTTAGACTTATATACCACTTCATAGTGCTTTACAGCCCTCTCTAAGTGGTTTACAAAGTCAGCATATTGCCCCCCACAATGTGGGTACTCAGTTTACCGACCTCGGAAGGATTGAAGGCTGAGTCAACCTTGGGCCGGTGAGACTCGAACTGCAGGCAGCCAGCAGTCAGCAGAAGTAGCCTGCAGTACTGCATTCTAACCACTGCGCCACCATGGCAAGTTATGCTTGCTTTATACAAGTCCATCACTTAGCTTTGATTTTATTTAGTTTTAAATTTTTAACCTACATAGTTTTACTATTTTAATAGACTTTAATTTCTAGTTGTTTTATTCCTAATCAGCTGCCCAAAATTGCCTTGTAGGGGAGATGGTCAGAATAAAAATCAAATGAATAAATAACGTGATAATGCCTTTACCAACACCAACTCTTAAGCAGTAGCCCCTTTATTGGAATAGATTTAAGCTAACCTTCTTTCCTAGAATAGACTTTGGCTGGCAACCACAACATTTTTGGGAAATCCCTGCATAGGCATGAAGGAAACAGCCATCTCCTGTTGATTCACTTAGTTCCTAGAAAAGACTGGTCTAAAGGAGGTCATCTGGCTGATGAGTCATCAATAAATCACTTCTTCTAACTCTTACTTAGAAAAATTAGGCAAGTCCACAATGCTGAGGAAAGTGGAGGAACACGACAACCAACGACGAAGTGGAGGGACTTCATTATGGTACTGAGGGGTGCCCAAGGAGCCAGGTCAGAGACAGATTATCCTGGAGAAAATCTATCTAATGTGAGGTGCTGAAAGGTGGCACTGCCTAGATGGCATATAATCAGTCAATTAACACTTATTAGTCTAATCCTGCCTTTTACAACCTCTTGCCAGCCAGATGCATTTGGGAAGTAGCAGTATCAATATCTCTGGAAAGGCTAGATAAGAAAAGACTGATCTAGTCCTTCTAGCCTTTGGGGCTATGAAATCTGCAGGATCATTCATGCATTACGATCGTTGCCAATGTCCCATGTTCTGCACATATTTTGCCAGATTGGTTAGATACACATCTTGGCTCTTGGCAAACTATCTTCTCATGTCATTGGAAATCTGCCATTTGTCTGGATCAGGGGTGTCAAACTCAATTTCATTGAGAGCCGCATCAGGGTTGTGTTTGACCTGGGGGGGGGGTCCGGGCGGGCGTGGCCCGGGTGGGTGTGACCAGCTCGATGTCACTCATTGAGGCTCTGTTTCTGGCCACGATGGCCTCTTGCAGCCCTCTGCCAGTGAAAATGGAGCCCGGGAGGGCCGCGTGGGCCGGTCCTTCGCTGTTTCCAGGGCGGGCCCGCGGCCCAGATCTAAGCACCCTGCGGGCTGGATCTGGCCCGCGGGCCTTGAGTTTGACACCCCTGGTCTGGATGGAAGTTTTCACTAGGTTTTGTGTTAGCTTTCCACTCTATATCCATAAGGACTGGGTATCTTGCTATTTAAAAACAAACCTGAAACCTGAAGATAAAGACAAAAAAGCACCAGATTAAACTCAGAAAGATACCGAGCTGCATTTTTAACCTCCCTCCACTGTCACTGTGAACAAGGTTTACAATACAGCTGAACTTACACATCCACAAGCGATAGATCCGTCTCACCAGAGTCTGGTAATCAATTGGGATTTCATCAGTGAAGTTCTGGTAGAAGCACGGCTTCAGCGGGATAAATTTAGGAAGTGGGGGGAAGTTGTTCACTTTCTCTACAAAGAGAATAAAAAAAATCAGCTAAATTAACAGAGCGAATGGCAACTTTAGTCATCAGAACAGTAAATCGGTCCGAAGATAAATACTCAAACAAGCCTACAGAGTTACTGAGGAACACAAATAAAAGAAGTCAAAAGAAACAGCCTAGCATAATCAGGAATGCAAGAAATGGCAATCTAAGCAAAATTATGTTAAGACTTTTAGGCAATGCAGTCATGAACAAAGTAGCTTTGTAGAGACATATTTAACAGAAAGATATTCATGTATATTAATACAGCTCAACAGGGGCTAGAAAAACGGCTGTCGTCCAAGTCAATTTTAGCTTTGAGAGAGAAAATTTGAATTGTTCCAGTTGGACTTTACCTGCCATTCCTTCTTTAAGTACCTTGTCAGAAAGTGTTAAATCATGAAGAGCTGGGTCTAAAACAGAGGAAAAGAAATGTTAAGTCCAAAGAGAGATTAAGGCCTTCATTTCCCACAGATTCAGCACTGATAAAAAAAAAAAAGGACAAAGGGTTCAATTTGTCAAGACCTCTCAATGAGTCAGCAATTGGCCATCGCTGGACCAAGTCTATCACACCCTGATCAGCCCTTCTTTATTCTCCTACCATTCGGAAGGAGATATAGAAGCATAGGCAGCCGCACAAACGGGCTGAAGAACAGTTTTTATCCGTGGGCTGTCAGACTCCTGAATGAAAAATAACTTTACAACAACGTAGTACGATTGACTTGCGGGGCCGGCAGGACGTGCAATAAGTTCACATGGTGCAATAGGACTGGGTGTTCGTTTGTTAGTAGGATTCACTGGGCTAGGGATTTTCTGTCTTTCACTGTGAGTTGTATTGTGTTGTGGGGGGGGGTGCACGAAGGGAGGCTCAGCCAATCTCATTGTACACATGTTGTACTCTGACAATAAAGATTTGAATTTGATTTGATCTCCTTAACTGCCAACCCAGAGATCCCAACCCCTGCGGAAACCAGCACCACTGAAGATTTATTTTCAAGCTGCATGGCTTCTGCACCTTATTTAAATGATGCCCCTTCGATGAACAATTTTGCACACTATTTTCACTACTTGCAGATAACAGCCTTTGGAGAAGTGCAAAGACTGCAGCAGGACATGGCAGGGGTCCCATTGCACACATTGACAGAATTTGGGGTTTGTAAAGTTTGGGGGGGGTGCTTAATAAGCCTACATTAAGCTTTATTAAGGCTATTCTAGTTTTCTGGTTCCTATACATTGCCGCCTCAAAACGAAGTAAACTAGAGTCCCATATTTCAGGAACTTGAGGCAATAATTTTTTATCAGTGACTTGGCTCAAAAGATTAAGGCATGAAAGGACTTGTCCTGTATTTGGAAATATTCATGGCAATTGAAGAATTTATTTATTTATTTATTTATTTATTTATGATCGGCTATATGTATATAAGTTGAACAAGAATGGTGCCAATACTGATCCTTGGGAAGGCCGTTGTTGAGCATCTTCTCATTACTAATATTGTTTCTCATAATTATTCGGAACTTCCTATTGGTGAGCATGCTATCAATGAGCCGGGCAATTTTCTTGCAAAGTATTACTAGAAGCAACTTACAGATGGCACCTAGCCTCCAAACAGTGTTGTATGCTGTGGTTAGGTCTACAAAAGCAACAGAGATTTTAAATTGTTTTTGAAATCCATCTTCTATATATGTAGTTAACGAGAGAGCCAAAGGAAGAAATAAACCAACAACCGAAATGATATAAAAGCTTTTCCTACTACAGGCTGAAAGGAGAATAGATTTGAAAAGGATAAATTACTAATACTGTAATAATTATTGTTTTAATTTATTTTTGTATCCCAATTTTACTATTTTTACAAATAACTCAAGGCAGTAAACTTATTCACCACACACCTTCCTCCTCCTACTTTCCCCACAACAATATGCTTCAAGTTCAGGAATGTTTTTTGTGATGTTTCTTTACAATCCTGGAGTTTTCTTGACTGTTTTCTGAAAAGTGATTATTTCTGTTTTGATTTGGTACAGTGGAAGAGAAAGCCTAGAGCACCTAACTTTGTTTTTCTAGAATACTGGCATTTATTTCTGACCACAAACCTATTTTTTACCTGTTACTCCTAAAGAGGCAAAAATAAAGAGATGTCATTATTCCTTAATTTTCAATAACTTGTAGCTACATTTGTAAAACAAAATGACAATCATTTAACATATTTTAAATAAGACCAATGAATAATTTAAAAAGTATATCTTCATTTCTAGTTTTGTAAGTAAACCAAAAATGAAAAAATAATACATTCAAAACAGACAAGTTTATGACTTTTGAGTTAGAATATAGAACATAGAATAATAGAGTTGGAAGGGATCTTTTAGTTCAAGCCCCTGCTCGAGCAGGAGACCCTATATCAGTGATGGCGAACCTTTTTTGGTTTGTGTGCCAAAAGGGGGGGAGTGCGGGGGGGTCACGCGCGTGCGTGCCCACACCCATAATTCCATGCGCCCCCCCGTGCATGCGTGCGTGACCCTCCCCGCTCCTGGCACACGATGGCACGCCCGTTTTTCGCTCTCACCAGGCTTCAGAGCCTTTCTAGGAGCCTGGGGAGGGCAAAACGGCCTTCCCCACCCTCCCGGAGGCCCTCCAGAGGCCAGAAATGGCCCGTTTCAAGTTGGGAAATGGGCCATTTCTGGCCTCCGGAGGACCTCTGGAGGGGGGAAGGCTGTTTTCGCCCTCCCCAGGCTCCTAGAAAGGCTCTGAAGCCTGGGGAGAGCAAAAAAACGGGACTTCCGGTCCAACCGGAAGTCAGAAAACAGAATGTTTCCGGCCTCTGGAGGACCTCCGGGGGGGGGGGGAAAGGCTGTTTTCGCCCTCCCCAGGCTCCTAGAAAGACTCTGAAGCCTGGGGAGAACAAAAAAATGGGACTTCCCCACCCCCTCTGGTGGCTGGAAACAGCCTGTTTCCCGACTCCCAGTGGGCCCAGAAGGCCCGAAAATCAGCTGGCCGGCGCACGCATGCACGCCGGACCTGAGCTCGCGTGCCCACCGATATGGTGCCATAGGTTCGCCATCATGGCCCTATATCATTTCAGACAAATGGTGGTCCAGTCTCTTTTTGAAAGCCTTCAGTGATGGGGCAACCACAACTTCTGAAGACAAGCTATTCCATTGGTTGCTTGCTCTCACCGTTAGGAAATTTATCCTTAGTTCTAGGTTGCTTCTCTCCTTGGTCAAATTACACATTGCAATCTCTTTGGGGCATAGAAGCATCTACTGTTTGGTTTTTAAAATGTGCATGTGGAATGTGGTACTATATATATAATAATAATTAATATGAGAGATGCTAACATAAAAGGCCATTTGCACACATCTGTATTAGCATAGAAAAAGCCGCAAGTGCATAATTACTGGTGTCTGGAGAATATATCAGCCATTATGATTTGATTATTATTGCAAAACTTAGAGCACTTTGCTCTAACACTAGTGCCTTTAGCCAAGAGATACACAATCTGTGTAACGTAGGCCTTGTTCTATGGAAGGGGCAACAAGTCCTCCCTTCAGCAAATGGACAGAAGACCCCTTGTGCCAATTCTAAGAAGGCCTTTTTAAAAAAATAAAATCAAGAGAATACAAAGAGGCAAGTGTCTCCTCTCAGCAGCAGCCAAATCTGTCAGAAGGAGGGGCAGCAGAAGGAAGATCCAGAAAATCAGATCCAGAAAATCAGTACTGCTTTAAGAAGGAAGATCAAATCATATATTCAGAAATGCTAAGGACGGTTGGTCTTACAGAGCATTTAATCAAGCAAACAGTTTAAGTATACATTTAAAAAAATCCAAATATGTACAAAAGGAGGAAATACCTACATTATTCCAAGTCTTTGCCTGTGAAATGGAATCTAAGAGACTGAAGTCCAGCCTCACCAATCTGACACTATTGGGACTTCAATTCCCAGAATTCTCTGTCCAATGTGACCATTGGTCAAGAATTCTGGCGGTGGCGCTTCCAACACATCTGGAGTACATCAAGTTAAAGAAGGAAAAATTTGAACTAGTCTCTAGAATATTTAAATTTGCCTCTTTCCGGTTTATCCTGTTTGTTCACTAAGGGTTTATTTAATTGGAAATGCAACAGTTATTCTAATGTCTATGAGAACTCATTATGTTTAGGTTATACACTGAGTTTTGTTTCTGCAGTACCTCAGATATGTAGCAAACATTTTGTGGCATTTAAAGACTTAAATGTTTGTTTTTGTGAACTGAATTCACTTCAGGACATAATGTTCACCAAGCTTCATTTCTTAATGACTTTCGGAAATTGCTTCCAAATTGCTTTTTAGATATTAGGAACTGTCAACAAAGACAGGTGAGCATCAGGTGAGTTTCCTTCAATCCTTAGTAAAAAAAAAGTTTTAAGTGCAAGGTTAAGGACTTTTTTTTTAATTAAATAGCAAAAGAGAGATTTTAGAACATTGATTTTGGAACGTTAACAATGGAATAAAGGGTCCAGATGGGTTTGAAATAAGATTTTGAAAATTATTAGAAGAATCATTCCTGTGGGAAAATGCTGTTTTGAATCCCTTAAAAAAATATGATAGGATGGGACTTTTGAAGGTTGGATACTAGAGGGAACCAGAAGGAACTAAAGATTACAATTAAAGGTAATACAGCTAGTCCTTGACTTACAACAGTTCATTTAATGTCCATTCGAGGTTACAATGGCACTGAAAAAAGTGACTTATGACCGTTTTTCACTCTTACGACCATTGCATGGTCATGTGATCAAAATTTAGATGCTTGACAATGGACTCATATTTATGACAGTTGCAGTGTCCCGAGGTTATGTAATCATCTTTTGCGACCTTCTGACAAGCAAAGTCAGACACATTCACTTAACAACTGTGTTACTAACTTAAAGATTCACTTAAAGGTTGTTATGTGCTGTCGGCTACTTTCCTTCGCAACCAGTGACAAATTTGCCTGACCAATAACCAGCCAAGACACAGTGAAGACCTTTTTGTTTCATTTATTGCAATAAGCCGGGACAAGCTATCATAGCTTGGTTCTCTCCAAAGTTTCAACTCAAACCATTCCCTTCTTTATACAGCCCCGTCCCGGCCGCCGCGTCCCTCCTCGTTCCCCATTGGCTGAGGTACTATGAGGTTACTCTCTTTTCTGACCGCCTCCTACGTGTTTCCTGAGACCCTGCCTAAACCTACTACATCACATATCACATGTGCAATATAATTAGCAAATTATATATGAAGGGCATGTCAATTAATATTGCGCTTTGCTTAGTACTGTGACCCACTTCTTACTTCTTAGACAAACCACCTATTTTTCGGTATATCAGGTGTGTCAACGCTGAACTGGACCTGCTAGAGGCCATTTCCCTGGTTCATCGTTGCTACACTGTATGGGAGGGGGGAGGAGGTTGGAACGTATTTCTCGTGAGAACCAAGGTCATCTCCTAGGTGATGGAGGGAAAAAGAGAAGGGTGCCTGAGCAGCCCGCCAATTAATCTAATTGGCCAACATGACCAGTGACATGGGGTGTGTGTGTGTGATTACTGATTTTAATTATGTTGAAACAGCGGGAAAGATTCCGAGTTGGTTTTCAACCAAGTGTGCCAATATGATTTACCAAATAAAGAAGTCCTTTGAGGAAGTATCTGGACTCAAGAGTTCTGATTTGCTTGGGTCGGAACCTTGACATTGTGCTTGCCACAATTTATATGTTCCTCTCCTAAGGCTAAGCTAGCGATTTCCTCTGGCAGCTATTTTGCAGCTCAAATGTTTCTATTCCTCATTCTGAAGCCCCTTCTGGTGTTTATGCTATGGGTTCTTGGGAGTTTCAGGTACTTTCTATTCTATTTACTTCTGCGGTTAAGCTAGCTGTGAACTCTGGCAGTTTTGTACTTTCCGAAGACCCTTCACTCATATTCTCTATCACAACTGTGGCAAGAAAGGTTGTAAAATGGGGCAAAACTCACTTAACTCTCTCGCTTAACAACAGAAATTTTGGGCTCACCTGTGGTCGTAAATCAAGAACCACCTGTAATGCATAAACTGAAGGATATTTGTGAACAATGGACCCAAATGTCCATTTTAAAAGTGTCTGCCGTTATGGATAGACTGTCTCTAAAAGAAGGTATGGAAGAGAAACAAATTTTATTGGACAAGACCAATTTGAAAGTGGATCTTAAAAAGGCAGGCTACAAGAATGATGTGGAAAAAGATGCTACACTTGTCATACAAAAGAAACCAACTGATATCTTAATAATTAAAAAGAATATACAAATAACAAACCAAGAGAGTGACCTGGATAACTTTCCTACACTGGATTTAGAAAAGAGACTTCTTAAAGTTTTGAAACATTTTCTGAGGAGAAAAGAAATAAAAATGAAAAGAAATAAAGTTCTATGACAATATTTGAAGGGAATAAAGATCAAGATTGTTAAAAGTAAAAGGAAGGAATACAAAGTTGGTTTATTAAATAGATATATTAGTTATCTCTGGTAACACTTAATGGGCGTTTGCTGACCAGGACTGAATAACAAGGTTTTAAATTTTTTATATAGTTAAGAGATGAGATATGGAAAGAAAAGATAATTTGTTGTGTTTTAATAAAAAGTGATCACTTATTAAATTGCGTATACTTGTTGTGATGAAGAGGGAAATAATTTATGTATTTCCTTTTTTCTTTTCTATATTCTCATTTTTCTTGTCTATTTTTCCTCCTTTACACTTCTTCTTTTAATTCTTTTTCCAGTTTGTATTGGTTCTTGCATTTTAATTGCAATGTTTAATAAATTATAAAAACACAAACTAATATTATTTGCTATTGATACCAGACTGATAGATTCATAATTCTCTGATCCTGCCTGCATCTTCCTGAAGGAAGGGACAATATTTACCTCCCTCCAGCATTCCATAATTTCTCAAAGATAATACAAAAAACTTTGGTTAAATCTTCAGTAAACTTCAGTGCTCTTAGATCCTATTACTTCTGTAAATTTTAATCCATTCAAGGAAAATAGATATTCCTAGACCACATTTCTATCAAACTGAATCCTGTTTAGACTGTTCTTCAGAAATGCTTAGTAGAACGTGCATTTTCTTAAATGAAATTAGGTGGAAATGGATATTGATTAGTGCCACCTTTTATTTGCTACCACTTAACATTTTATCATTTTCTCTGAGTAGCTGATTCTGAACCGATCCAAACAGGCTCTTTTGTTGTTCCTTATTTCTTCATTAATCTTAGTTCACCTTGAACATTATAGTGATTCTGACAATAAACCTACAATTCTGGGGAACTTTTCCTTGGTTATGAATTTTCATCTCCTATCAGGTTTTTCAATGTTTAGGTCTTCCCTACAGTTACTGTGCATAAATTGCTGGCTTCTTTTGCTTTTCAACTTATTTGCAATTCAATTTTCCTATCTCCTTCTTTAAAAGGCTGTGCCCCCGCTGTCAAAAAAATCTTGAGTTATTCCCATCAGCTTTTTCTCTAACACTACTTATCATAGCTCTTGGAGTTCATTTATTTGATTTTAATCCCACCTTTATTAGTTTATGAATAACTCAAGGAGTTTATACATAACACTCTTTCCTCTTTTCCCCACAGCAATTCTGTGAGGTCGGTTGGGTGGAGAGAGAGTGACTGGTGCAAAATCACCCAATCAGCTCTTATACCTAAGGCAGGATTAGAACTCAGTCTCCTGGTTTCTAAGCACTGTACCTTAACCACATCCACTTCTCCCTAAAATCAAGAATGTAAGAATGGTCATCCCCCCCCCCCCATTTTTGTTGTTCTTTGCTTGCTACTTCTATTCCTTGACTAAATGCTCCCTGCTGGTTTATAGCAGGACAAGAATAGCTAATGCACTTGTGCCTTCTTCCACTCTATGAAATTTAAGTTATCAGCAAGTCAAGCCTGGAAATTTCCTGGAAGGACCAGGTTTGACAGAGTAACTCCCCACAAATGCCACTGAATAAATAAATAAAAGCCTTTCACTATTGTATTAACTTTGAGGTGGCTATATACCACTCTATGTCAACATTTAGACATCAGGCAATTTACATAATTAAGTTGTATCCCTCACCAAATGGCATATTGCAAGTTTCATATTCAATTCACAGTGCTCTATTATCACCCTGACAGGCTATTATCATTTTAGATTTGCCATTTCCTGGCTTCACTTCCTTCCTTCAAGCAAAGCTGTACAAAAAAAAAAATGTGCATTAGCAACCCATGTCCTCCATGGCACTCAACCACAGCTGAGAAGTTCTGATTTGTTGCCATTTTAATTTAGTGAAAACATTTTTTTTCTAATCAAATGTTGCTGTGTTATTGTTGTTTTAATACATTTTTATGCTGACAGACTTCTATAGCTACTGAGCTGATTTTCTTAGGCAGCAAAGATAATTAATTAAAAATAAAATATATCATTAGTCTCTTCTTTTAATGAAAGCTCCTGGATTTATTTTCAGCAAATACTTTTTTTAACAATGATAAATTTCTAGCAGGCTAAATCTCTTGATAATCCCATAAAAAGATGCACAAAAATGTACAAGTACGCACAAAAATACCCTCTCAGCCATGAATGTATAGTATGAAATATTAGAGCAGATTAAACAAAAGTACTTCCTGACTCCCAATTACCTAAATAGCCATAGCTAAACCATAATTAAACCATGGCTTGCTGAAAAAACTATAATTGCCTTGACCATTGATACATGGTCAGTGTTTCTTAGCCTTGGGAACTTTAGCATGGCTGGCTGTGGAATTCTGGGAGTTTAAGTCCACATATTTCCAAGGTTGAGAAACACTGAGCTATAAACTACCATTCAAAGCTGTAATAGCTCAGTTCTCATAATATGAAAAGCCAAGGCCAAGCAAATTATATCATGGATTTGTATGATTTAAGAACCAGGTAAAAAGTTCACTCCGTAGAGAATGTCTGTAAGTGGATTCATCAGGAGTGTATTTGGGATTATTACACAGGTACACTTGGTTCTGATACTGTATTGATCCTGAATTCCTGAATAAAGCATCCACTAATGCTGGGTAGATCTCACTAAGAGCAAATAAAGCTTGACCATCATTGGGTGCTTCCTCACTTTAAATGAATGGAGCAAGTCTCACTGATGTTTGTTTTTTTAAAATAAAAATTATCTCTTGGCTTTTAGTTCTCAGAAAGCCATTCCCCACGGCATTCCACTGGTTCAATTTTTTCCAGATGAGCTGGCAGAAATCATAAGTTTCAATAACTAGTCCTTCTATCCTGCTGCAAGTAAATACATCATATAACTGAAGGAAATATATATCCTTCCACAATAGGAGTCTCTACAATTTTTTGTTTATGGACTTTTATCTTTAAAAAAACTGGGCCCTGTGCTCTGCATATACGTATCTTAGCTTTTATTTATGAATTATACATATGTACTAATATATGTACATTATAAAACATACTTGTACATATCTATAATCCATACATTAAATATTAGCAGAGCATGAGATAAAAATATAGACATTCTAATATTTTCTTCCATACTCCAAAGGAGGAGTATGTCATTTGTCATATCACAAATGAGGAGGTGATAAGCCGCCTGGGAAAGCCAAGGGAAATCATCAAAGCCATTAAAAAGCGAAAGTTAGAATATTTTGGACATGTGATGCGACACCCAGAAAAATACGGCATCCTTCACTTAATTCTCCAGGGAAAGATTGAAGGCAAACGAGGTCCAGGCAGAAGAAGAACATCATGGCTTTAAAACCTAAGGGACTAGTTTGGACAAAACTCAGCAGCACTTTTTCATGCGGCTGTTGACAAAAATAGGATCGCCAACATGATCGCCAACGTCCAATGACGGATATGGCACAAGAAGAAGATACTCCAAAGGGGTCATCTTACAAGCCCGATTTCCGAGACCACAATTCTACCAGACCAGTGCTTCCCAAAGCTAGGTAAATAACCCAAAATTGAACAAATGGGGAGTAACAACACATGAACCCATTACCCCTATCACAACAGGGATATTTAAATTGACCTTTATCACCTACATTGGGTAAAAAGGATTTTCTGATAAGTGGTTTGGAGTAATGAAGGGAAGCACTGTACAAGGTTGAGCTTATTTTTTTTCTAAAAATTATCATGGAAAAATAAAGGAAAAGGTTCCCACCATGGATGGGGGCAAAGCTGAAACTGGTTTCTATTATCAAGTTTATTTTTTTTGACACACAGACCTATGAGTAATTTTCACTGGTTGAGATGGACAGCTATAGAAATGGAACTGAATAACTTTTTTTTTTTTAATAAAAGGGAACCCTGCAGGCCACAGTATCCTCCCCAAATAAATTTTATGGTAGAATGACCACTTCAAGGACCAAACTTCACACCACAGTTTAGTTAACAAAACCTTTCCAACTTAGTAACTTCCAGATCCACAGCACTAGGTCATCCCATGTTGGCTGGGGATAATGGGAAGCGATTGTACAATATATTGGGAGGTTACTAGGCTGGTGGGGGGGGGGAAGCCTGGCTCAAACCATTACCTTTTTCAGGACGTACAATTCCTGCAGGTCACGCTTAGGAACCTGTTTCCTGAGGGCAAAGTCAATTCTCAGACCTCTTGTTTGCCTTTTAACTCCGCCACATTTCTGCAAAACGCTCCAGCTCACAACAGGGGAGCCTGGCACCTCCCCCCGCCCCCAGGATACCTGAAGCAAGCCAGGAGGCTCTTCCTTGCCCCAGAACAGCTCGGCTCCATCTCAGAAGCCCAGCCAGGAGAGTGCTCCCTCGGGGCACCTGGGTTGTTGTTTTTTTGCCAAGCCCAATTCACCCACCACCCCACCCATTAAGTACCCCTGGCCCCACGATGGGGGGGGGGAAGGCACGAGCCTTGCACAAGCTTCGGCTCGAAGCTCAAATGTGGGCCACCTCCCCCAGTTTGCACAACCGCTCCCACGCCTTTCCCGTTTCCCCCGCCGCTTTTCTTCCACACAGACGTGTGGGTTGCACAGTCTATTCAAATCACACGCACATACCGAAGCCATAAACCTTCCACCCACCTGCCAGCTATGCCCACTCGCCCAGTTTCCTTGCACCTACAGGACGATCCGAGCGTGCAACGGCTCCCTTGTACAGGGACTGCTTGTGCAAAGCCCCGCCTCTTCTAACGGCGCCGGCTAGTCACCGGTCTCCCGCAGCCGACGGCTGGGGGGGGGAGAGGCAAACAGCGTCGCCCCCTCAAAAGCTCTCCGTGAGCTGCACCACGTCCTCCTCCGCCGTCTTGAACATCTGCCGCCGTTGCCTTTTGCTTCTCCCGAAAGCTTTTTCATCCGAAACAGCGGAGTGCCGCCGGGAGTTGTAGTTCTTCAGACGACGCTGCCCGTAGGGCTGAGTTCGAGGCTAGACTACAAGTCCCGGCACTCTCCGCGGGCGGACTAGTTGGGAACCGCCTTTCAAGTCATTTGACGAGGGGCGATAGGCTAATGGATCCGTCAAAGAAAAGGAAAACGTAAACTCTGTACTGGATAGAAGCATACGAAAAGCGTCGGTTACGGGTTTCATTTGAATGTTACTCCTCTCTTGAGAAAATGTTAAAGCTTATTATTATAAACATCCTGTTTACAGTCCTATTGTAAACATGTGAAATCTGGTGACCTCCAAAGATTTGGGAACGCAGCAACCGGCCTCGGAATCGCCAGTTGAAGATAACTGAAGTGGTAGATGGTTTCTGCCTTTCAAGGTCGACTAACAATAATAAAGAAACAAGACGACAAGAAATATGCAGGCTAGCACTTGATAATTTCTAACAGTGGTTTTCTATCAAACACATCAAGTTTTATTTAATTACAGTCAATGACCATCAACCTCCCTCCCCCACAACCCTGAGAACAAACTAACAGTCACACGAAACCTCAAAAATGAAGACTTAAATACTGAAGAATGAGAAGAATTGAATAAAATTGGATAGATAAAATAGAAATTGGGTAAAATACGTGAATACAACACAATAAAAGAGGCGAAAATGTCAGAACTCCCAAGATGCTATTAAATTTTGGAGGCATTAAATTACTTGACAGTGTTGAAATTGTAGTCAATAGTTTCTGGTTCCATTCTCCTAATATTTCCTTTAATATTTCTGATGTTATAATATTTGCGTCCTTATTAAATGACATCAGGCTAGTTTTCTTCTCTCTTCTCTCTCTGGTTAAAATCTTTAGTCCCCTCTAGTGTTCAATTTCTATCTTTCATTATAACTTGTAGTAATCAGAATAGCTAAAAGTCTGTTTTCCACAAGTGGTTGTTCATTTTTTATAGTTAATTCCAAAATCTTATAGTAAAAGTCAATGTTTCAAATTTGTCTGGACCCTTAATCCAGTTATCTTTTTAAAATCTAAATCTTATTTAGCTTTTTGCTGTTTTATTTCAAACATTTTAATTCTTAAGCTTGTAATTAGTTTTTCTTTTATTGAAGATAACCTCACCTAATGAAGACTTTTCAGATTTGTCATTTGGACAGTCTCTAATAGCTTTACAATGATCAATAGGCAATTTCCAAACGTGATTAGATAATCAGAATTTAGGATCCTTCTGCAGAGGGTTGTATGTACACTGAGAGCTTAAGTACCGGAGACAAATTCCTTGTGTATCCAATCACACTTGGCCAATAAAGAATCCTATCCTATCCTATCCTATCCTATCCTATCCTATCCTATCCTATCCTATCCTATCCTATCCTATCCTAATTCTATTCTTAATGTAGCTTTACAATTCTTGCTCACTTAACTAGAAATGCTGACACACTGATGGAATAATAATAGGGTACTGAGCATAAGATTCTACTATATGCAGGCAATAACTTATGTTTTATAGCTAAATCAATTCTATTCCTAGTTTCATTTTATCCAGAGATAATTGGCATCCTCTGTGGTGGTAGTGTCACACAGGGTCCTGGAGCTGAACTTGCACACCTATTGTAGGACAGGAGAAATAACTCCAGACAGACAAATACCTTCTGTCCAAAAGTGTCCCCAAAATAGCTGGCTGGGGAATTCTGGAAGTTGAAGTCCACATATCTTCAAGTCACCAAGGTTAAGAAACACTGCTTTAGAGAATGTCATGACATGTGAATCCAGTTACACTCAAGGAACCATACAGTTAATGGAAGAAACTAAAATGAAGCAAACCGTTGCCCAGAATTGCTATACAGTAACAGCGAGATAGGTAGCATAAAAATTTAATAAACAAACAACTGATTTAGCACACTATCTGAATACCATATTACTGATGGCACTTTATAGCTCATATTCAGCGATGAATTCACCTTTGTTCCATGCCACATACTAAATGTCGGTTATTTGTATTTGTTTTAAAAAAATACAAGAAAGTGGGAAAAAATACTCGATCCCATTTTTCCATTCCATAAAACACTTTTATTTTGCTCGACTCAAACGTTTTTGTGTAATACTGTATACATCTATCTTTCTAGACATCTTATCGAAACATTTTATTTAAATACATAACATTGTTTTTTAAAGTTTTTCTGAAAAAGTCCTGTTTTTCTGCGTTGCTCCCTCTCCCTCCCTGCTTTTAAATAAACATTTAGGCTTTCATGTTTCAAAGCAAATTGGCCCCTAATAGAAAGTATAGGACTTCTTTTCCTTTAAAAAAATAGAAATTACCATTTTACACAACAAAACATTCAATGCAAACAGAAGCTGTTCTTCATCCCTAAGTCTAAAATTATTTTCTTGTCTGTACTTTAATGAGTGTGTATACTTCCCCACACCAATAGCACTGCTGGCTGAGGACGATAGGCCCTGAAGTCAACATTTTTGCAGGGCACCAGGTTGGGAAGATCCACATAGAGTTTAATAAATGCACACTTACGGTACTGTATGTTTCATTCAAAACATAAAGCATAAAAACCAGGCTGCAGATGTATGGATTTTTCTGTTTGCACCAATATTCACAAGTATAAATATTTTATACCAATCAACCTTTTTTCTCTCTTCATACATAGTAGTGTGAGGGTTCTAGGGGTGATAAAATGCACATCTAAGCTTTCATTTTTTAAAAAAAAAGAATTATATAGGTATATATATGTATGTGTTTATGTAGAACTATATAGAAAGCATCACTTAGAAAGGAATGTATGGCCTGAAAATTCATGTCATCTTTATAAACTCCTGAAAAACTGTCACCCACTAAGTTTTCTTTCTTTGTAACCTTTTCCCCCCCCAGGTCCATAGTGAGTCATGGGCTAGAAACATAAATCATTTTTGCTTTCTAGAATTTGAGAATTCAGAAGATTTATTCCAGGAATCACGTTCCAGAAATATACAGGTATGTGTGGAGGTGCTGAGTTTCACACTCAGCCATTCTCTCCCATACTGTCGCCATTTTATTGCTCAGAAGCAAATTCCAGATTTTGGATGGTTAACAACTAAAAAAGGGATTATCTATTCTACAAATCTATATTTGTTTCCAACAATTTTGGTTGTTATGGTTTTCTGTAGTCAAGCTCAGGAACTATACTTGAACAAGAGGCTTGAAATTGTTATTTTAACAGATGCACGCCAAATCATAGGCCTTCTGTTTCCCTGGGAAAAGGAATGATTATTAAATCAATCTCTTACACCAAAGTTGGAAAATTTGCCTCAATTCCTGCCTATTGTCGATAGGCTCTAAAATACACGACATTTGTTTCTGGTTAATGTTTAGAGCCCACTGCATTTTGGTTGGAAAAATTTAAGCCATAGAGTAGACCAATGAGCTGAGACCAACTGTTACAAAGCAGAAAAAAAATGAAAACTACCTCTGGATTTTAACCCCATAAAAGCTCCAATCTCACCATATGATAGAAACATGTTGATATGTTGGCACAGTACAACCAAACACATGCCAACTAATCAAAGAATACTCTTAAAAATTGTAACTGTGGGCATTTTGAAGTCAAGAGAAAAGTGCACATTTTTTTAAAAAAAATAAGAAACCCATTCGGGGCCGAGAGGAACCCCAAAACATAGTTTGTTGCCAGTATAACATAAGCAATGATTTGTAAGGGGGAAAAACGAATGTTAAGATTTTTTTAATATATTTAGGTCACATGAGATTGTTCAGTATAACTTCTGGCCATGGTTCTGTTACCATTCTTTCCTTTAAGAAAAATAAAGCTGCCATTTGACCCAAGAATAGATGACAAAAGTGCATTTTGCAAGCAATAGGAAAGGCAAACCTGCAGTCTAAGAGGTCAGGCCACAATAAATTGGGAATCTGTCTTGCTGTAACCTGAAGCACTTCCTGTTGCTCTAAATTGAAGTAAAGGATGCTTTGTCTGTTTCAGGTAAGGTTTTTCATGTCTACCACCTCCACTTGTGTTTCTCAACCTTAGCAACTTGAAGATGTCTACACTTCAATTCCCAGAATTCCCCAGCCAGTACGGCTGGCTGGGGAATTCTAGGAGTTGAAGTCCAGACATCTTCAGGTTGGTAAGGCTGAGAAACACTGACCTACACAAATAAAAGTCAGTGTTAAATTTCTTCTCCTAACCCATCACCAGAATGCTGCAGAGCCCCCATCTTTATGCCTCCAAGAACCCATTAACCCCATTGTCTCAACCCACAGAAATAGAAATGGTGATTATCTAACGAATTATTTAATTCGTTCTTTTTTTTTTTTTTTTTAGCTGCTGAGCTAAATGCTGGGAATCTTTGAAACACAGGATATGGTTTCAAAGATTCCCAGCATTTAGCTCACCAGCTAAAAAAAAAAAAAGAACGAATTAAATAATTGTTTCATTGAAAGGCAAAGCCCTTTGTTGCAGAGGGCCATACTGAATTCCCGAGAAATCGTTGTGCAGCAGATGGAGAAGTTAAAAGGAAAAACGAATTTAGAATCAAGGGAATGTAGAATTGATTTCAGCCTTAGGTAAAAACTAGAGAAGCAAAAGGCAAGATCCTGAATCGGATGAATAATTCACAGGGCTCGGGGGAAATGGAGTATTTTCTGGAATTCTGAATATCTAGATTTCCCATTTTACAGCATCTGGGCAATGCAGCCATTACAGATAATTCTCAATTTACTACCATTTGTTTAGTGGCCGTTCAAAATTACAACGGCACTTAAAAAGTGACTTACGACTATTTATCACATTTATCACCACTGGAGCATCCCCATGGTCCAGTGATTAAAATGGGGCAAAGCTTACTTAACAACTGTCTCGCTTAGCAACGGAAATGTTGGGCTCCATTGTGGTTGTAAGTCAAGGACTACCTGTATGCCTTGCCTTGCTGAAGGTAGCTGAGGGTCCACCCCACATGCTCAGTCAGAGACCTGAGGGAAAGATATGTACCACTCTCTCCTTGATCCCAGGGTGGAAGTTATTGCTTACTTTAAGGAGTTAAGAATTGATGGCCCTCCATAAACTGTAAAGCTACCACTGCCAGAAACACCACCAAACAGGACCAACAGGGTATGGGTCGGTAGTCCTTGACTTACAACCATTCGTTTAGTGATCATTTGAAGTTACAGCACTGAAAAAGAGACTTACGGTATAACCAGTTCTCACACTTACGACCATCACAGTGTTCCCATGGTCACGTGATCAAGATTTGGGCCCTTGGCAACCAGCATGTATTTATGACAGTTGCACTGGCCCAGGGTCACGTGATCGTCATTTGCAACCTTCCCAATTGGCTTCCGACAAAGTCAATAGAGAAAGCTGGATTCAATTAACAACTGCAGTGAGACATTTAACCATGACAAAAATGGTTATAAAATTGGGCACGATTTGGTTAACAACCGCCTTGTTTAGCAGCAAAAATCCTGGTCCCAATTGTGGTCGTAAGTCTGTCGTAAGGATTATTTGTTTTGGCTTCTACCAGCATCTGAAAGGTTTGCCATGAGTTTGAAGAAAGTAGCCATGCCATTTAAGCTGGTGTTGGAGGTGCCGTTGAGTGTGAACGGGAGAAAAATCAACCACCTTGCAAATGTGAGCTATTGTGTGGGTCTTTTTGTCATCTGGTTGATTCTACAGCCGTGATGGCGAACCTATGGCATGTGTGCCACATCTGGCACGCAGAGCCCTCTCTGCGGGCATGCGAGCCGTCGCCCAGCTCAGCTCAGCTCCACCGCACATGTGCGTGTGCGCCTCCCGTTGGCCAACTGATTTTCGGGATGCAGGAGATGCGCACGCATGTGTGGGGGTTGCGCGTGCATGCGCCCCCCCCATGGCCCGTTTTTGGTTCCAGGAGGCTGCAGGGAGGCTTACTAGGCCCAAAACGGGGTGTGTGGGGGGGTACGGCGTGCCCCTCCCCCACGGCCCATTTTTGGTCCCAGGAGGCTTCAGGGAGGCCTACTAGGCCCAAAACGGGGCAGGGGGGTCGTGTGCGCATGCGTGGGAAGCGTGGGGGGGTGTCATGTGCGCATGCGTGGGGGGGAGGGGGGGTTGTGCATGCATGAGCAGGGGGCGCACATTGCATTATGGGTGCTGGCATGCACGCGTGCTGTTGCACGCGCGCACTTTTGGCACATGACGACAAAAAGGTTAGCCATCACTGTTCTACAGTATTGGGCAGGCCCAAAGGAAGGGCCTCTACATTTAGCTGCAGACCTGTTCATCACCCATGTGGTGAATCGATACCAAGCAAGTCTTCTTCTAATGGGCTTCTGCACCTGAAACATATAATGAAGCTTTCTTGGGCTCCCAAAGGATTATAACACGGAGAAAGAACAAACATGTCAGTAGCCTTGGCAGATAGAGAACCGTTGCTGTAGGACCATATTTTTCAAACTTGGGAAGTTTAAGATATGCGGACTTCAACTTCCAGAAGCATGCTGGTTGGGGAATTGTGGGAGTTGAAGTCCGCACATCTTAAAACTTGTGTGTTTTAGAAAACTTGCTTTAGAAGCAATTGGATCATTCGTCATCTATCTTGGCAGCCAGGTATGGATTAGCTCCAACATCCATCCTCCCCAGCCAGGCCAATCACTGAAGATAATGGGTGCCAAAGTCTAATGTCATCCAGAGGCCATCCGTATTTTTCTTTAAACTGATGCTTTTCCAATTACTTTGATAGCAGCAGCGTTTGTTGATGAGAAATACATCTTGGTTTGCAATCGAACTTTACGCTTCCTTTTTTTCTCTCTTAGAGGGTCCAGCCCTCCAGCTGCCCCCGAGAATCGGAAACACAATTAAATTAAAAGTTCTCCTCCCCCACATATTATTCTCCCCACCACCAATTCTGTCCCATAACCTAGCAGGATTGTAATCCCTGTGTATGTGTGTGTGTGTGTGTGTGTCTCTCTCTCTTCCCACAGATTTCCATCTTCACGTTGAACAAGTCCACAAGATCTGGTTTTCCTTCTGTACGTCCTATCATTCGAACCATGCCAGGGAAAAGCAGAAACCAGCAAAAGTATACATATTTATCCACACAGTGGGCCTAAAGAGGCATTTCTGGGTTGGGCATCAGCTGGCTGTAAGTCTCATGAGTTTGGGTGGATGTATTCACATGCCAGGGCAGAGAAACACGTTCTGCTGAAACATGCTTGTGAGGAAAGGATAGGAATACTTAACACTACTTAATGCAGGATCTTCTCTACCGAATAGCATTTCACATTCATTTCACCAGTATGCCCAAAGTCCGCTGGATCCTTAAAAAGGTGCAATTACATTCAACAGTGACTGCAGATCACCGCAGATCAACTGCAAGAGGTTGAGGAGGAGGAGGAGGAAAGCTAGGGCCAGATGATCTTGTGGTTGATCCTTGATTTAAAATAAACCACAGGGTCAATAATGCTGCTTTCCCCATTCCAGAAGCCACAAAAGTTTTGCTCTGCAAATTCTTCTTTAGCTCTCCTGAGGGTTGCTGTAATGGAGCTCTGAATTGAACACTTCTTTGTAGAGAGGAGGGAAATTTTTGGCCGTCTCCGGATGGACAAGGCGGAACAGCTCCAGCTTATCTAAGTGAAGGCTGCAGATTGTCTTCATCAAGGGGAGCTTGGCAACCATCTGTGGGAAGGAAAAGGAGATGGGTTAGAGCAGGGACCTTGGAGGCTGTTAATTGAAAAAACAAACTCCTGATTGAGAAGCAAAGCTACATGATAGAAATTTGGCTGTTTTTGAATGTTTTCCCTCCCTTAATCTCATGAAACTCCATCAAATTCTCATTGAAATTCAGAATACAGTTGGGAAAAACTTGGGGTTAGATAGCAGGGCTCAAAGTGAGATCTACAATTATGAAGAAATAGAGGGAGGAGATTGAATGTATACTGCTGCATATAAAAAAAGAATAAAGAAAAAAGAGAAGAAAAAAAGAAGAAGAAAGAAAAAAAGAAAAGAAAAGAGAAAAGAAAAGAAAAAAAGAAGAAAAGAAAAATACAGGTAGTCCTCAATTTACAACCATTTTTAGTGACTGAAGTTACAATGACACTGCAAAAGTGACTAACAACCAGTCCTTCCAACTATAACCATTGTCGCATCCCCACGATCACATGTTCAAAAATTTGGGCACTGGGCAACCAGCATGGATTTAGGACAATTGCTGTGTCTTGGGCCATTTGTAACCTTTGCATCAGGTTCTGACAAAGTCAATAAGGGAAGTTGGATTTCCTTAACAACCATGTGATTTACTTAACAAATGCAGTGATTCGCTTAACAACCCTGGTAAAAAAGGTTGTAAATCAGGCACGATTTACTTACCAACCGCTTTGTTTAGCAATAGAAATTCTGATCCCAGCTGTGATTATATATCGAGGACTATTGTGCAGTAGTCCTTGAGATAGGACGGTTCACTTAATGAGTATTATAATAGATAAGCTATTTACAACCAAGCTATTTACAACCCCATTTCAAAGTTACGGCCCTGCAGCGCTCTTGCAGTCATTTGCCCTTATGACCGAATGCAAGGATGCTGCAACATTCCCCCCTCCTCTCTCTTCCCTATCTTGCATCTCCGGGACCCCACAGGCCTTGGGCCTACTCCCCTGTCAGCCATTGCACACTTATTTTTTGAAGAACTCCAGACCTCATGTTGGGGAAGGTCAGGCCATGTCTCCCTAGGACATGTGGCTGTCTCCTGGAAGTGGCCATCATTTTCAGTGTACCCGCAATTTCTTGAAGGTGGGCCAAAATGGCGTCCACTTCCATGAGACCGCTGCATAACCAAAGGATGAATTGCTCCGTTTTGCTGCCTTAACGCAGCCTCCAAAGGCCTCCCTCACACTGCTCTGCTTAAACCTCCCACATATTCATTTAACAGCCACATTAGGGAGAGGAGGGGGTGGTGGTCATTAATTGAGGCCTTCTCACTTAATGGCATCACCACTTGTGTCCACAATGGGCAGGCTCCATTACACTTGTATCTCGAGGGCCACCTCAAGGATTAGCTGTAAAGCACTCTCTATTGCATGCTGAAAAAGGACTAAGGAAACACCCCAGCCTTTAAAGGGTTAATTTAAAGAAATGGCCTTCTCTTTGTATGCCAGTCCATGACACCTGTCCCCAAGGGGGCCTGCAGGGAGGTGAAAAAGTCGAGCTGATGGAGAAATCCATGCTATCAAGCCATGTAATGTGTCAACTCACATAAAAAAAAGAGACAAGGTTCTGATTGCATGGTTGTGGCCACCATCTTGACTTTTTTGACCCTTCCTGCAGACACCCCTGTCTGCCTCCAAGGATACCCAATCCATTCCATCTATCCCTCATTTCCCTGGGCTCAAAACTAGGCCAACATTTGGCCTATTCAAACCAAACAGGGTTGTTTTGAGCTCCCTCCGTTTAATTTACTTTCTCATCAATAGCTATTGAATGCTTGGAAATCTTGGAATTAGCCCTAGTGTGTATCAATATGTTTCTCTTGTGTATTAGTCTGCCTCCTTCCCATTTAATTCTTTAAAATGTTATACTTACCTTGGAAAGCCTGTCTTCACTGGCATTTTTCTTTTGAATCTCGTGCTGGAGAGCCATGTAGAATTTATCCTGGAGCTTTTGTACCTTTTTGGACTCAGAGAGCCAAGGCCGATCTGAAAAAGGACAGCACATGTTGGTGTTTTTTAGAATTGCAAAATTGCAGGGGGGAAAAAAACCAACTGCTTTCTGTTATTTTCAATTGTAACAAATATTCTGTAGAAAGCGTGGATGTGTATGAAGTGAGGTTCACAGAGTGCACATACGGCACTAAGGCATAATATGATTTGTTTATTTTAGGCCTAGCTATAATCCAGTGTGGCTGATAAAAACATGATTTATGGCTTATGGGAACGTGGAAACCCAACTATTGTGGCCTATTCAGGAAAAAAACCACCATAATTAAAACCAACATTTAAGCCCAGACTCTGTGAATATGTGTGTGTGAGAGAATAAGTGTACAAGTGTGAGCACATGTTGCAGAGGACGTCAATAAGGCAGAGCACACATTAACCGCCCCCCCCAAGAAATGTTACCCAACCTGATGCCCTTCACTTGAACTAGAATTACAATTGTTGATTCCAAAAAATCTTGAAGGATCTGGTGGAAATGGTCTACTAGACAAGTGGACCATATATAGCCGATCTTTAGGTCCAATAAATTCTGTGTTGTATTTCATCCTAATTAAATCTTTCTTTGCTGAAAACTCCACCACTGGTACCAAGAACAACTACCCCTTGGAGCAATGCTTGACAATATCCATGTGCAAAGGATTTATGGTAGCACATCCTCAGTGCCTAAGACCCTCAAGAGCCACTTAGCAATAGCACTTAGACTTATATACCACTTCATAGTGCTTTTACAGCCCTCTCTAAGCGGTTTACAGAGTCAGCATATTGCCCCCAACAAACTAGTCAAGAGAAGCCAACTGTATGCAACATGGATTCAGAAGGCAGCTTTTTATGTTTGCAACCATTATTCTACAGAAGGAGTGGGCGATAACTGGTTTTCTAATGTTGTTTGTCTCCCAGTAGGCCTAGCAGCAATGTCACTAACAATAGCAATAGCACTTAGACTTATATGCTGCCCCATAGTGCTTTACAGCACTCATAATGTCAGTGTATGGCCCCCAACAATCTGGGTCCTCATTTTGCTGACCTCAGAAGGATGGAAGGCTGAGTCGACCTTGAGCTGGTCAGGATCAAACTCCAAGCTGTGGGAAGAGTTTGCCTGCAACATGGCATTTTAACTGCTCCGCCACCAGGGCCATGGTAAGGAACGATGGGAGTGACAGTCTAACATTATCTATTACCCATCTCTGTTCTATAATCTGCAACAGGGGTGGGCAATTAATTTTCCCAAGAGGCCACATGAGAAACTGGGTCTGTTTTGGAGGGCCACTATTGTCCTTCCCCCAAACGCTGTCTTTACCCTATCCTCCACTTGCCCCCCTGCCCCAGATGCCCCACACCTCACTGCCAACACCGCGGGCCAGACTGGAACTGCCTGTGGGCCACATTAGGACCACATGCTGTAAAATGCCCACGTCTGGTCTATGGTACTATCCATATCTACAGACCAGAGGTGGTATTCAGCTGATTCTGACCAGTTCTGGAGAACCAGTAGCGGAAATTTTGAGTAGTTCAGAAAACCGGTAAATACCACCTCTGACTGGCCCCACCCCCATCTATTCTCTGCCTCCCAAGTCCCAGCTGATCGGGAGGAAATGGGGATTTTGCAGTAACCTTCCCCTGGAGTGGAGAGGGAATGGAGATTTTACAGTATCCGTCTCCTGCCACGCCCACCAAGCCATGCCCACCAAGCCACACCACGCCCACAGAACCAGTAGTAAAAAAAATTGAATCCCACCACTGCTACAGACCACAATACTACACATTTCTGTTCTATAGACTACAGTACTTCCCATCTCTGCTCTACAATCATGTTCTATTTCTTCCCAGAAGAGACATAGTTGGGTGGCAGGAAACGTGATGGGCATATGGGAAATTCCAGGTGCTCCCTCTAGCATTTGCAGGTTCCAGTTGTCCCTCCATTGGAGATGCTGAAGATCTATTGCCAGTCACAATAAACTCCCAGAATAAGCTAGTAATTTTCAAATACTTTAGACTTCAATTCCCAAAATCCTTTACTACTGGCCATGGGACCGGGAACTACCGTAATGAGAATTGGTTCCAGACATGTAAAGACCAAGCTATCTACCTGGAGAATGGACAATCATAACTCAGCCAGATGTCTGCAGTAACTCTGCAATCTGCAGTGGGAAACAACTGTCATCACTGGCTAAGAGGAATAAAATGTTGATGCTGCTTAGATAAACCAGCTATCAATTCATTTTGGATAGTGACAAATGTTAATCCAGTGTTTCTCCCCCTTCTCCTTTTTGATCACATACCTGGTGTGAACAGGACAACTGCAGTGAAGAGTGCTACTTCTTCATCAGACAGCTGCAGTCGGCAAAGATTCTTCCCCAGCTCAAAGATGGAGCTGATCAAGTCATCACAACCTAAGAGAACAAGGAGCCATTTAGCTGGGATTTGAACATGAAGTTGAATAATTTCATATTTTCAAATCAACGCATGCACTAACACCTAACAGTTCTGCAGCACTGCAATTGTTTTGAAGTCTGGAGAAGTATCTTTCCATATAAGTCCATTTAATACTATGTTAAAGGACTGAGCTAGTTGTATATTAAACTTTTTTCAAGTTTATTTATTTTAATCACTGGTTTTTCTCACAATGGAGCTATAATTAAAACCAACTGACAGACTGATTCTCCATGCAGCTAGCCAATGCCTGTTTCAAAACTGCTGGGGGATTATCAATACATCTTCAGATAGAAAATTCCAAAACTTCTAAAGGCGTTATGTTCCAATATCTCAGGGGCTGCCACAAAGAAGAGTGGATCAACCTATTCTCCAAAGCACCTGAAGGCAGGACAAGAAGCAATGGATGGAAACTAATCGAGGAGAGAAGCAACTTAGAACTAAGGAAAAATTTCCTGACAGAACAATTAATCAGTGGAACAATTTGCCTCCAGAAGTGGTGAATGCTCCAATACTGGAAGTTTTAAAGAAGAGATTGGACAACCATTTGTCTGAAATGGTATAGGGTTTCCTGCCTGAGCAAGGGGTTGGACTAGAAGACCTCCAAGGTTCCTTCCGTTATTCTATTCTATTCTGTTATACACAATGCAAAAGGGGGGGGGTGTCTTTTCCTGTCCTGGATCTCCCAACATTCACCTTCATTAAATGAGTCCAGTGGGTTTTATTGTCTTGAGAAGGGGAGGAAAACCTCTCCCATTTATTTCCTCAATCCATAATTTTATTTCTCTCTGCACTTGCCTCGATGCATAATTTTATGGTGGTCTAATTTATCCACCTGTTCTTTTAATTAACCCCCCCCATGTTGCAACATTTCTTCCAATTGCTTGAAAGAAATAGTTGCTTCGATTCTACATCCTTTCCAATTCTATTCTTCCAATTCTATTGAATACATTATTTTATGTACTCAAACATGCACGCACACACAAACAGTGAGAAAGAGCACACATAGAAGCAATCAGAAAGTTATGAAAGGTGTTCATTCATAGAATACATATTATATCCTGATTATTAAGAATACATAGTATGTCCTGATTATTGAATAAAACCATAAATGTCAAAAAGTGAAGGTTTGCACAAAATGCTAAACCATGCAAAAACTAACTGGTTAACCTAGCCAAGCTTAACATGTTCTGCAAATGCAACGGCTGGGTCTTTAATTTGGGTGTCTGTAGGGAGGGGCGGTCAAAAACATCAATATGGTAGCCCACAACTGTACAATCAAGACTGTACTCCCTTTTATGTGCATCACACAAAAACACATAAAAAACAGATGGGTTTCAATTGCACACTTGCTGTTTTGTATATATATATATATATGTTTTTTTCTCTGTTAAATCACCTGGTATACCCAAATATTGGAGGGAGCATACTGCTTCTTTTTTCCTTTCGGCCCCTCCAG
>QLTV01000971.1:750947-789310 GCA_003457575.1 Thermophis baileyi
CACCTCTTTCTCTCTCTCTCTCTCTCTCTCTCTTTGTCTCTGCGTCAGTCAGTCTCTCTCTCTCTCTCTCTCTCTCTTCTTTTTCTTTCTTTCTCTTTTTTTCTTTCTTTCTTCTCTCTCTCTCTCTCTCTCTCTCTTTCTTTCTCTTTCCTTCTTTCCTTCCTTCCTGTCTTTCTTTTTGACTTGTATGCTTACCATCTCGCTTAGGTGTTAGATATTACAACACCCACCGGCAGTTGGCATCTTCATTGTAAGAACCAACTGCACCAACCTCGACTCTGTGTTCCTGCATTTGTTATTCTGTTTGCATCCGGAGCCTCAGCAATTTCACCCTGGGTCAGTTGATCAATCTTCTGGACAACTGGACTTTTGAACTATTGGGGACTATAATTACCCATGCACTGTTTTAGGGTTTCGACATCACTCTCTCAGGCAAGACCACAATCTCTTTGTAAATGTTGCAGGAACGTGCATGCAGTTCCACCCACCAGCTCTCTGCCTGTTGTGTATACGGGTACTCCTTGCTTAATGGCCAGCTGCTTAGAGACTGTTTGAAGTTATGACGGACTTCACCAGAGCTACCTATGACTTGCTTCCAGAGTTCCCATGGCCATGCCCCTCCCCTCCCCCAATGGTCATGCGATCGCATTTCAGGCGCTTGGCAACTGGCTCACCTTTATGGCCAGTTGCAGTGTTGCAGTCATTTGACTGCAATTTTTGGCGGGCTTTGCTGATTTCCAGTATTTACTTCTAGTTTCTGGCAAAAAAGCACCCATTGAGTACAATGGGTTTGTTTAATGAGCACAGTGTTCTCTTAAGAGCCGAGGTGGCGCAGTGGTTAGAGTGCAGTACTGCAGGCTACTTCAGCTGACTGTTCAGCAGTTCAGCGGTTCAAAAAATCTCACCGGCTCAAGGTTGACTCAGCCTTCCATCCTTCTGAGGTGGGTAAAATGAGGACCCAGATTGTTGGGGGCAATATGCTGACTCTGTGAACCGCTTAGAGAGTGCTGTAAAGCACTGTAAAGCGGTATATAAGTCTAAGTGCTATTGCTATTAAGAAACCACCACACTTTGCTTATGTTTGCTTATGAGAGTGTTTGCTTCACAACTGCCACAAAAGGGTCATAAAATCGGGGGTGGTCATGTGGTGACCTGCTTAATAACCGCCATGACTTCTGACTGTAATTCCAGGTTCACTTATGGTCAATTATGGTCAGACATTCAGGGATACCTGTAATTGCTTGTTACGCTCGAGTAAACTACTTGCAATCAGTTCAGTGTAAACGCAATCAGCCCAAAACTGGACAGCTCAGAGATTATATTTAATTCTTTGGTGATCTGGCCTTAGTGAGCAGGTCAATGAAGCAACGTGGTTAGTTTAGGAAATATTCTGTGTGTCAGCCAGATCTCCAGCATGGGGTTCAACTCTGCAGCATGCTTGCTGTCAGCTGCCATAGTAACGGGGAGGGCGGGGCATGGCATTTGGGTTGGGGAAGTGAGCTGGTGTGGTGAAGTCCCATGTGAACTGAAAGGGAGGTTTGCTCTCAAGAACTATTGCGCTGCTGAGTGGAGTTGTGTACACCCTGTCAAGGCCAACCAACCTAGGAATCCAGATGGGTGATATACCTGAAGATGAGCTTCACACAACATCATACTGGATGTTGATTGGACCCTCAGCACTGGGCCCTGGGGGGAGGGATTTGGGGAAAATTTCAATCTGTAACGTTTGCATGTTTTGAATCAGATCTTGCCTTGCTTTCGCTGCTATCATTTCAAACTCAGTAAAAGTACCTCTTCTCTATCTCAATGGAGTTGGGGGTTTTCTTTCTTGGGTTTTGAACGGAGGCAGGCCTGACACTGTGGTTGTTTTGTTTTTAAACTGTTTGCCCCATTTGATAGCATAGATAGACAATGGTTTTTAGATATTTCCCACCTCAAAATGCAAGGAATTTGGACCACTAGCAAATATAGTCAGAGAGAGCTCTGGAGTCTTTTCCTGACAGTTAGAACAATTAATCACAGAGGAACTGGAAGCATCGCGGTGAGACTGGCTGGAAAAATAGCGGGCTCTGACGAGCCCTGCGAAAATCCAGCCGGACAAACCGCTATCGGGGGGTCTTCGGACCGGAACCGTCCTGTAGGGATGGTGAAGGAGAGGCGTCTCGGACAACCAAGAGGGACAGGCAAGTTCCTCGACAGGTCAGAGACAGCTCTTCGGACCACCGGCGGCGGGGGCGGCAGCCATTTCAAAATGACTGCTCTGAAGCTGGGGCAACCGGACTAAGTTTTTGTGTAGGAGCGGTGTTTGAATGGAGTGTTGGAACCGGGTGAGTGATTGGCCAACTCACAGGTAAAAGAACATTTCAAATTTGGATATTAAAAGGTGTCCCGGAGCTGAAATTAGCGGCTAATTAGCAATCGGGAAATTTCATGGAGGGAGAAGGACAAAATGGAAGCTAAAACACCAAAGCCCAAGAAGATTCTTATTTTTACAATTGAATTTGGAGAAATTTAAAAATAAAGTAAAATAAATAAAAGAAAAGAACTTGGGGGAAAACATTTTCTAGGTGGATTTAAAGTATTTTAAATAGTTTTGACAAGCAGCTGATTTGAGAGTATTGTGGATTTGAGAGAGCCATCTGCTGGTGGAAAGAGAGCATTGCAATACTTGGTGGAAGACAGAAGAGAAAGTACAGCTGTGTAATTTGACCTTAACTACCGAAAGATAATCTGGGAACTGTGAGAGCTTTTAAGGAGTGTGTGTTTTTCTACATTGCTTGGCTTCGATTGTTTATGACTGTGGAAGACAATAAACCTTTGACTTGGAGTGGATTGGACTAATATTTTAATTGGCCATTAGAATTTGAGAATTAAAAGAGATTATATGGACTTTAAATTTTAATTAAAGGTGATACAATATTAAAAAAATTAAAAATTTGTTAAATTGGTAACATGGAGTTGTGGATGTATGAGCAATTATTTGAGATGTTAAAAAATATGTGTGAAACTGCAAAAGGTAATAAAGAGTCAGAAATTTTGCTGGAATACACAGAGCAGGAAATAGGAGAGAAGGTGGTAAAAGAGAATATAAAGGAGGAACAGGAAAACAACATTGAAGAAAAAGGGACTGAAAGTAAAAAACAGTTTGATGATTTCACTGGGATTTACAGTGACACAAAAAGAGTAGACAGAGGGGAACGTCCCTCAAAAAAGAATCAACCAAAGGGTAAAGAGAGAAATAGTGGTAAGAGATCAGGAAAAATTGGGGGGAGGACCACTCGAACAATATACTCAAAAGAGAGAAAAAGGACTCAGGAGAAAAGATATAACACGTAGAAAAAGAAAAAGAAAAAGAAGAAGTTAAGGGAATGGGACAAAAGGAGAAAATTATTAAGAAGTGGAATCTTTGAGAGACCAAAAGAAAATGATTAAAGAGGGGAAGGTTAGTGGAAAGGAGGAAGGAAAATAGGGTTTATATTAGTAGATTTAAGGAAATTGTATTAATAACATTAATTGTGAATAGTCAATCAAGTTAAAGGGTTTTTATGCAAGATTTGAATATGATGATGTATATTGTTTATAGTAAAATAGAACAGCAGATGGAATGTGAAAGGGTAATTTGGTTTAATTCTAAAGACAATTAAAATTAAGAGATGAAGTTGAAATGTAGTGGGACAGGAAATGTGAGAAATATATTTAGTAATGGAGAAATAAGATAACTACAGTAATTGATGTTATTGTAAGAGATGAGGAACTTAGGGCAATCAGTAATATTGCTTATGTACAAAGAAGAAAATAAGTTAAGATAAAGAAATATGTAAAGAGAATATTATGGCTGAAATTGAAAACAGAGATATGATGTAAAATGGATTATGTATATGAAAAGATATGTAAGAATGATCCGGACAACACTTTGTTCATAAAATATGTATGTTTGGGGGGGGGACAAAACAATTTGCAATAAAAATTGATTAAAAAAAAAAGAACAATTAATCAGTGGTTTTGGGGTTATTTCCAGTTCTTGTGCTGCAGATAGCTTAACTCTTTTTAAATTGTTAAAGGGTCAAAGGAACAATCAGGACTAGAAGCATGCATGAACGCAGAGAGGGCAACAGGTGCTGATACAGCATGGATAACACTGGCAGCCTCTATAATGGCTAGCAGTGGCCTTTGTCTCTCCTCTTACGTCAGTGGTTCTCAACCTTTCTAATGCCGCGACCTCCCCCCCGCCGCCGCGACCCCCTCCCCTAGCCGGTCACCAAGGTAGCGCGAGGCGCCGCCCACCCACCCGGATGCCACTATTTGGTTTCTTTTACCCTCTGCGCATGCGCAAAGCATTCTGCGCATGCGCAGAGGGTAGAAGAACCCAAATGGCGGCGTCCGGGCTACCAGCTGTCCGGCGACCCGCAGGCACGGCTGAACCGGGACCTTTTCACCCCTGCAGTGACGGTGGCACCAAGATGGCAGGCTAACGCGTGCGGCGACCCCTGTGAAATGGTCGTTCGACCCCCAAAGGGGTTGCGACCCACAGGTTGAGAACTGCTGTCTTACGTGCTGGAAGAGATTTGGCTGCCACAAGCAGAGAGAGTATTATACAAACCCATTTCCATCACTGAAATGTCCGAAGTCAACGCGTTGCTTTCAAGGGGGCCATGAGGAAAGAGGCTAGGTTCCAGCATGAGCTCGTAGATGGACTCCTGTTTAATGAACTTGGTGTCACTGACGTCAATGCTGGACTGGTCGGGCGATGGCTGCGCTGAGGTCAGGAGATCCAGATTGTAGTAGCTGCTGTTCCCGTCGGGGCTCAGGGGAAAATCAAAGAGGAAGCTGTCCGACAACATGGAGATGTCATCCAGGTCAGAGAGTCCGCTGCTCACGCTGGTGGTGTAGACCCTCGACAAAGTCTCTGGGTCCTCCTTGGTTCCCAGGCTTTGTTCTTGGCTTTGTTGGTGTTTCTGGACCTCGGCATAGAGGCTGTCCCGCTGCTTCTTCGACATGCGGCCAAACTTTACTGCTGCAAGCCGATTAGGGCAAAACAAAGAAAGCAAAACGAAGCGTGAGGATAGCAGTAGCACTTAGATTTATATACCGCTTTACAGAGCCACAATGGTGCAGTGGTTAGAGTGCAGTACTGCAAGTTACTTCAGCTGACTGCTGGCTGCCTGCAGTTTGGCAGTTCGAATGTCACCAGGCTCAAGGTTGACTCAGCCTTCCATCCTTCCGAGGTGGGTAAAATGAGGACCCAGATTGTTGGGGGCAATATGCTGACTCTGTAAACCGCTTAGAGAGAGCTGTGCAGCGGTATATAAGTCTAATTGCTATTGCTATTACAGCCCTCTCTAAGCGGTTTACAGAGTCAGCATATTGCCACCAACAATCTGGGTCTGCATTTTACCAACCTCGGAAAGATGGAAGGCTGAGTCAACCCTGAGCTGGTGAGAATCGAACTGCTGGCAGTTGGCAGAATTAGCTGCAATGCAGCAGTCTAACCACTGTGCCACCACGGATGAAGACTGTTGAGCTCTCATAAAGAGGTAGAATAGTGATGGCGAACCTAGGACATGGATGTCAAAGGTGAGGCACCACAATGGTTTGGGTGACACTTTAGCGCTTGCTTAATGACAACCGCAAAAAAGGTCATAAAAATAGGTTGGTCCTGTGGGTGACCTGCTTTATGACCATCACGACTTACGACCATAATGAGTAGGATCCATTATGTTTGTAAATCAAGGCCTACAGGTAGTCCTCGATTTATAACAATTTATTTAGTGACCGTTCAAAGTTATAACAGTACTGAAAAAAGTGACGACCGTTTTTCACACTTACGATTGTTGCAGTATCCCTGTGGTCATGTAATCAAAATTCAGATTCTTGGCAACTGACTCATATTTATGACAGCTGCAATGTCCCAGGGTCATATGATCACCTTTTGCAACCTTCTGACAAGCCAGGTCAATGAGGAAGCCAAATTCACTTAACCACCGTGTTACTAACTTAACAACTGCAGTACTTTATTTAACAACCGTGGCAAGAAAGGTTGTTAAATGGGGCAAAACTCATTTAACAACCGTCTTGCTTAACAACAGAAATTTTGGGCTCAATTGTCATAAGTTGAGAACTACCTGTACTGGCACAACATGATGAATCTGCAACTGCAATATTTCCTTGTGGCCAGGGGTGGCACTGCAGTGCAGAAAAATTAGAACTTCCTTCTTTTGCTGCCTAAACTCTCCTGGATCTCTGATTAACAGAGGTGGAAGGGACCTTGGAGGTCTTCTAGTCCAACCCGCTGCTCATGCAGGAGACCCTATGCCATTTCAGACCAGAATGACCACTTGAATTCCTAGATTAGCTTACATCTGACACCAGGGGTGAAATGCTACCGGTTCGGCCCGGTCCAGGCGTACTGGTAGCGGCAGCCGCCGGTGGTTCAGAGAACCGGTAGTGGCGGTAGCGCAAGGCTCCGCCCACCCACCCGGACGTCGCCATTTTCTTGTTTTTATCCCTCTGGGCATGCGCAAAGCGTTCTGCGCATGCACAGAGGGTGAAAAAGCGTGTGTGACTTCCGAACCGGTAGGGAAGGTAAGTAGATTTCACCGCTGTCTGACACGCTTCATGGAGGAACTTGTGGCTTCCTCCTGCATCCATGTTTGGAACCCTGTTTGCTGCCTCCAGGATTCTGCCTCTCCTTTTATAACCCTGAACCATTCTGATGTCGTTCCCCTACTGGCTCACCGGTTTTCACCTGCCGGGCTAAATCCAGAACTCACCATCACGGGACATGCCCAGGGCCAGGCACTTCTGCAGTCGGCAGTGCTGACACCGATTTCGGTTGGTCCTGTCGATCAGGCAGTTCCTCTGCCGTGAGCAAGAGTAAGTGGCGTTATTCTGTTGGCTTCTGCGGAAAAAACCCTGCAGAAAAAGGAGGAATATCAACGCTCAGATTTGCAACAAACTGGGGGACGGCATATTACAGAAGAAGCGGGTTAGCAACTATGGCTGTACGACACCATCCGTCCATTCCAAAGAAGCTTCAAATGCACCACATCGCTGGGCATTGTCTCATGAATTAAAAAACGGACAGAGACTTCAGCAATTCAGAACAATTAATCAGTGGAACAGCTTGCCTCCAGAAGTTGTGGATGCTCCAACACTGGAAGTTTTTAAGAAGAGATTGGACAACCATTTGTCTGGAATGGTATAGGGCTTCTTGCCTGAGCAGGGGGTTGGACTAAAAGATCTCCAAAGTCCCTTCCAACTCTGTTACTCTGTTTCTCAGAGCTGGACGGTGAATGGGAGGATCCAGGATCAAGTTTTCCATGCAGAGGTAGAGCCTAAGGGTAACTCCAGCCAGATCTTCTCATCCTTTCCTACTCTGCAGGGTGAGTGTTGTGCAGATTAGGGAGTCTGAATACAGTATTCAACTAGGGGAGATACTATATGTATATGTTTGTGTCCTTTTTCTTAACACATTTTTTTCAATGTCTTGTTGATTTTTCTTTTGTTTTTGTAAAAAAAATTTTTTTTTTTTTGGAATTTGTATTTTAACTTTTTGAATAGAAAAATAAAAAAGTTAAAAAAAGAGATTAGAAGGAGTCTGATAGCACCCTTTCCAACTACCCTCTGACAGTGAGAACAATTAATTAACAGAATAGCTTGCCTCTCAAGAGTTGTGGGTGCTCCATCACTGGAGGTTTTTGAAAATAGACCACACAACCATCTGACTGGGATGGTATAAGGCTCCTGCCTCAAACAGGGGGCTGGACTAGAAGACTTCCGAGGTCCCTTCCAGCCCTATGATTCCACTGTAACAGATTTTATTAAAAAAAAGCATAAGCTTTTGTGAGCTGCAGCTCGTTTCATTAGATGCACAGAATGACTAGACTAATGGAGGATTTAATGAAGGGGTTGGGGAGTGAAGGAAAAGGAAAGAAGAGGTGAAGGAAAAGGAAAACCATCATAGTTTGGTTATGTATGCAGAGGGTCGTTTTTAGTCAGCAAAAGTGCTACCCAGAACTCTGATTTTTCTCTCTCTACACAGACCAATATTATGCAACCTTGCGTGGGAATGTATTTATTTGATGGATACCATATTCTATTTTCCTATAAAATATGTCTAGGCTAAACTAGCCAATTATCCTAAAACCATATGAGTCATTTTATAGGGGAGATGGGTGGCATAAAAATGGAATAAGTGAATTAATAAGCAAAATAAAATATGAATGAAACGTAAGAAAAAAATTAAAGTGAATATTGCAGCTAATTCACACACAGAGCAGCAGAAGAAAACAACAACTCATCTGTAGAGGCTAAACTCCTATTTAAAAAAAAAGACTTTACTTCTGTTGGTAGAAGATTATCTCTAAAAGGAGCTTAGACGAGCTTCTCTTAATAAGGGTTTCCCAAATCTTTAGAACAGCTGAAGTGCACACTAATTGCACTCACAACAGTATTACAGCCTCTTCTAGAAAATCTTAACACCAGGGCAGAGAGAAATTGGCCTTGAACCAGGGTGTGGTAGCCTTTCTGGCCCTGGATGCCCCCTTCCTCAAACCGCCCCCAATCTTACACAATTTCTAAATCTCACCAGACTCTTCATGTGAGGAATCAAACTCTCCTAAAATCACTTGTGAATTTTCAATCTAAGATTCCCAAAGTTCCGAAACTCTTGCATAAAATCCATCATGATTTACCAATCTTGTGAGAAGTTAGTCATTAAAAGAAATTATAACAACTTCGAAGTCCCGCACTTTCTGAGGTATAATGGACATCGTCGTATCCATAGGTGCTGGGTTGCCAACCACTGACTTAAGTGGTTTAAGGCTTAAATACTCAAAACAGACACTGTGCTTTTTAACCAAGGATAATTGGGTCCTAACTAGAGCTAGCCAAGAGCAGCGTTTTATGTAACTGAAGTTTCTGAATAATCTTCAAAGAAAGAAACATATTTATGGATTATTTTCCAAGATTTAATCTTTCCAATTTTCTTGCCACAACTAAATTCATTGTAAGATTTCTATTTCTAATAGTTGCAGTTTTTAGAAAAGCTTCTCTTTTTATATAAAAAGGTTTGGTCTAGCAAACAATTCTGTTCATATTTTTTATGAACAGAAACAAATCAAATCCATTTAAATTAGAATGCAGAATTGTTACATCTGAAGGTGACATTTTATTCTTAATAGGTCAACAAAATGTAAACATCTGGACAATTTGGGGCCTGGAATGTGTCACAAAAATGGTTACCGTGTTGCATATGGTATTTTGGAGATTACATGACCTTTAAATGCCTTGTAATTATTAATGCAGTCCTACTAAAAAGATTTTAGATAATGGTAAATCTGTTTCTATTATAATATTTGCAATATATCATCCTTTGCCAATCTGGTGTTCCAGGTATACTAGGTTTCAATTGCCATCATCCTCATATTGGTAGTATTTATTTATTAGATTTTTATCCCAGTTTTATTAATTTATAAATAACTCAGGGAGCAAGCATAGCTAATAGTCCTTCCTCTTCCTATTTTTCTTACTACAACAGCCCTGCGAGGTGGGTTGGGCTGAGAAAGAGAGAGTGACTGGCCAAAGGTTACTCATCCGGCTTTCATGCCTAAAGCAGGACTAGAACTCACAGTCTCCTGGTTTCTAGTTTGGTAGCTTAACTACAAAAACAAACTGGCAGGAGTTATAATCAAATACGTCTATATGAATTTTCAACATAATTTTATACATGTTTGGCAGAGGCAGGTCAAATGATGCTCAACAGAACTTGCAGAAGGAAAGTATTTCTAGGATTTCAACCAAAGATACGTTTTTGGATTTATTTAAAGGAAGGGTAAGGATTCCCTTGAGTCAAACTGATTCCTGGTAACTAAATAGACATAGCCTTGGCATTTTTTTATATTGAAGAAGTTTGCCATTTCTTCTTCCCTCCAGAAGTTGTGGGTGCTCCAACATTGGAGGCTTTTAAGAAGATAGTAGACAACCATTTGTCTGAAATGGTATAGGGTAGTGATGGAGAACCATTTAGACACCGAGTGCCCAAGCTGCACGCGCGTGCATGCTCAAACTGAAAGGTGTGTGTGTGTGTGTGTGTGTACGCACGCACGCACGGACATGCGCGTGGACATGCACGGACATGTGCGTGCGCGTATATGCGTGAATGTGCGCATGCATGGACGTGCGGATGCACGGACGTGCGGATGCGCATGCGCACACATGCACAGCAGAGACCTGAAGACCAGCTGGCCAACGGGAGGCGGGGCATCCCAACACCGGAAGCGCAGCAAGAGGTATTATTTATTATTATTTATTATTTATTAAATTTGTATGCCGCCCAACTCCCAAGGGACTCTCAAGGTAAGATCTTTTTCTTTTGTGAGCTTCTGTTTCGTTGTTTGCAGGGAAACAGAAGCTCACGAAAGAAACACCACGGAGATCTGACCTGGGATGACGGTGCGCGTGCCAGCAGAGAGGGCGTGCCATAGGTTCGCCACCACAGGTATAGGGTTTCCTGCCTGAGCAGTGGGTTGGACTAGAAGACCTCCAAGGTCCCTTCCAACTCTGCTATTCTGTTCTGTTCCGTTCCATTCTTCTGAAAACTATATACTACTCTAACTCTAATTTCTGTAACCTTTAACTGGGCAAAATGGCGCATCATAGGGCAAAACCTTTTCAACCAAGGTGCCTCAAAGGAACTAATTTACAGAATGCATCCAAAATCCAAGGCTCTTGATTCTCATGGAATTGAAATTGAGCAAATTTTGTAAAACATTTTATGACATAAAAATGATCACAAAGCATTTCATGACATAATACAAAATGTCATAAAACATTTTCTGTGACCAACTCCTGTGCTATACAGTTCAACATGGGCTACGGATATCTCTTTGAATTTTTAAGAACTTTTCAAGTATGTATGTATGTATGTATGTATGTATGTATGTATGTATGTATGTATGTATGTATGAATGAATGATATGCTGTCCATCTGGCTGTCATGGAACAAAGCTCTGCCATTGTATGCATTGAAAAATCTGGAAAGGAAATATCTCTGAAAAAATGAACCAACGGGTCATAGGTGGTGTAGCATTTTTTACATTTCTCTATCAATAACCCTGAGATTTTCTGCTGGTCTCCCATTCAAATAGTAACCAGGTCCAATTGGTGTAACTTTCTGAGTTCATTAAAGGGTGGTTAAGAACAGACACTTAACTATGGCTACAGTATATATATTGATATGGAAGTTTCACAAAAGTTAGTAGGTTTAATTTCTCAATGGTCAAGCACAGTACTGTTCTGAGCAGATTGCCAAGTTTATCAGCTGTTCGCTCCTTCACCCAAAGCGCTCCCCAGCCTTCCAACTTACTTTGCATCCTTCACAGGTGATGACGCCATAGTGAATCCCTGAAGACTTGTCCCCACATATCTTACAAGGGATAACTTCAATTTGTGCTGTGGGAGGAAGAGAAGAATGAAAAGCTGAATTTCATTGGCAGTATTAATCAATGTTTTAAATTTAAAACACATTCAAAAAATGAAAAAGAAAAAAAAACCTTCTGCACATGCATTGAACATACTGAACAATTTACAACTATTTGTTTAGCGAGCAATTGCTTGAAGTTACAACAGCACTGAACTTATTCACTTCACAACTATGTTAAAAAAAAAAGGTTATAAAAATCAGGCACGACTTATTTAACAACTGCCTTGCTTAGCAATAAAAAATTCTGGTTCCAACTTATGATCATAAGTGCAAGGACTAAATGTATATGTGGGTATCATACATTGTGTGAATGGTTTCAAACAAAAATAATGGGCTTGCCAATATATACCACAGTTGAGAGGACTGTTCCCCAAACACACATTTTAAGAAAGGATTTTGGGGACAAATTATCACTGGGTATGATTTCGTACTGTACATGTATAGACAGTATACAGACAGGAAGAAAGCGGGAAGAAAGCAGAGGAAAAAAGAGAACTAACAAGAGACTCTCATAGGAAATAACCACAGGAGGTTGCTGATTGACCATTTCGGCTTGCTTTTACTTATTTAGCCTCTGCTGGATTTGTAGAAATTATAGTATTTTTTTTTTTGAAGGAGGCATACTGTATTTACAGTTATACCTTACAAGACAAGAAACTGTTAATGGTCTAGCTACCACAGTAGGCTCAAAAATGTGCAACTATTCTTATTTACATCACATCTTAATTAGTATCTTTTATACTAAATAAATATAAAAATATAAATAAATAAATAATAACTAATTTATACTAATACTATTTAGTAATTAGTATTAATTAGAATCCACTTCCAATTAAAGGGGATGTAATTCCATCTAAGGCCAGGAGGGGGCAATCGGGTACTTTGAACAAACTATGTTAGGGTGGCCTACAAGTATGGTAAAGACAGGGACCGGAAACAATCTTGGCCACTGAGATCTCCCAATCATCTCCCTCCTTCCTTGCCCAATCTGTGTCTCTGAGCCTGCCAAAATAGAAGAATAAAACTACCACAATGTGGGATAAACAGCAGATCCCTCTCCAGCCCCCAAGAGCACAAGTTTCCACATCAGTGGAGGGGGCTCGTGCCTGAAGTGTTTTTTTCTGGCCAAAGAACAGTACAATATGGACAGTACAAAAGTAGGACTTTGTACCGATTTCCAAAATCAGCCTAGAAGTTCTCATAATGGTCCAAATGATGAGATATTTTAAAAAGCAGAAACTGAGCAAAGTCAAGGTTAAGCACTCATGATTTCAATCTGGTTAGAACACGTTGCAAACACTTCATAGCATTTGCTTTTTAATCTCCCTGATCATTTTTTTTAAAGAATTAATGTTTTATTTATTTATGAAAACATTGGACAGAACAACATCAATAGCTACATAAAAGAGGGAAAAAAGATAGAAAATGACACAGTGGATAACAAACCTTGGTGCGGGTTACAGGCAGTTTACAGTTATCCTAACATTTAAAATTCATTTTTTAATTTGTTAATTAATTAAAGGTAAAGAACTGTTTATTGTGTCATCTTAAGAAATAATGAGAAATCTCTGAACATGGAATTAATATTGATGTCACCACTGCTTTTCATTTTTCAAGATTCTATTTCATTGTAATCATGTAAAAAGAAAAATAGAAAAAAGGAAAAGGAAGGAAAGGAAAAGGAAAAAGAAAAAAAAGGAAAAAATAGCTTGTTTATTTTTCTTTTTTTATCTTCCTGTGGTTACCTATTGCTTTTAAATTACCAATAACCGGAGAATAAATGTGTGCATGCACACCCACCCACACAGATATATACTCACCCCCCACAGATGTATATACACACATATGTTCATATACATATATGTATACACATAAATATATATACTCACACACACTTCATACACATTTGTATTCATACACATAAACATATATGAAGAAAGATATAGATAGATAGATGATAGATAGATAGATAGATAGATAGATAGATGATAGATAGACGGACAGACAATCAGAATCATATAAATGTTTAATCAGTATAGGCCCACTGAATTTGGTGAGAAATGAGAGTTTCCAAGTTAATTTGTGGAACTCATTGCCACAGGATTCAATGATGTATAGTGACTTAGATGGCTTTCCAAAGTAGAAGAGATCACTATTCCACTTTATTGGTTAGTATTAGCGGAATAATGAGAGATCCTTTCTGGTGTCAGAAGCAGCCTCATGCTGCAATGAAATGACCGTGTTTCCTGCACACACAACTGCTGCTTCACAACCTGTACAGGGCAATATTGGCTGAATACAAGGCCCACGTGAGTCACAGCACGTGTGAGAAAAGGGAAAACCATGAGCTTTTAAATGTTTTGTCAGTCTTTGGTAGCCAAAAATCACAAATCTGGCAGCCCTTTTTCCAACAAACGAATTATTAAAAATTTTAATTAGAAATTATTAAAACAAATTTTATTCAAGGTCCTACCAGACTTTTTCTGACTAGAAAGTTGGTTCATTTGGTTTTTATACCTCACAGAACTGCAGCTGAGAATTTAAAATTCTTACCCTGTTTTTAAAGTCCATTTAATTTCTGGGGACACCTAAGTCTATGAGGAAATATTTACAAATTAAGTTTTGTGCCCGTTTGTAGGAGTCCCAGCCCATCATCAATGTTAGAGCCAAATCTTATCTGACAACTCGGTGTTATTATCAATTTCATAATCCCTTTTGCTATGAAGAAAAACTCTGGTTTGGTTTTTTTCCCCTGCTTGTACTACGCAGCGTGCAACTTCCTCCTAGTAAATTTATTTAGTTTATTTATTTATTTTGTTAAATAGATTAGTAATCCAATCTGATTTCATTTAATCTGTTCTTGACTCAGATCCAGCTGATACTTTCTTTTATTTTTAGATGTAACCAATGGAACTTCCATGGTTAGAGGCACTTTACCTCTGAATAATAGATTACATGTATATGCAACAGTGGAAGGTTATTGTCAGCTAGAAATAGAACGCTACACTAAAAGTTCTTTTTTTTAGCCTAGAAAAGCCCTTCTTATGTACTTAATTATTTTTTCTAATAATTCATTCAAAAACTCAGTTTTTCAATCCATCCCCATTCTCTTGCTCAAAGCCATTTCAACTTTTATTCTGCTGTCATTTCAACCAATGTTCCTTTTTACTCGGTTAATATTTGGAGGTTTTTTCCTCCTGTAAATTCTCCTGTGATTTCAATCCTTAGCATAGCAGAATCCAACTTGAATCAGACAAAAATCTCTTGTTGAATCACTATTCCCAAAGTACTCGGATAACTTAACAAAACCCATAATCAGACTCCAGAAGGTATATCACCCTGCCAGGCGACAATATTTTCAGCTTTTTAAACACATAGTGAAAAAAGGGGAAAGATGGAAAAATCTTCAGTGTATAGAACTAACAGGATTATTACTACATTTCAGGTGAATTTAGAACAGAGTTGCTCCTTAAAAAAGGTGAGGATAAACACACAGTGGTAGCTAATAGTTATATCCACAGGAAGGATTGCATGTGTGTGTTTGTGCAAGTCACTTCTGGAAAAAAAAAACAATGCTCAAACAATGCTCATGGATGCGTGGAATCACAATTTCAAGTTGCTCTTTCTATATAATTTTTTTCATTTTCTTTCTCTTGCTCAAAATGAAAAAAAAGTGATGGTCATTTTTTTCTCTCAAAAAAGATCAGAAAAAAAGAGAGTTCACCCACCGAATGTAACATAAACCTGATCACAGAATAAAGATGATTTTAAACTCCAATGAATGTGTGAATGTATAAGATATATATAATGAAGACTAGCAGCCTCACTACAAATCAGTCAAAATCAATTAGAACCAAAATCCAGATAGCACGTGCACACACACTGACTTTGTTTATAAAACATTTAATTTGGCCAACTAAATCCGTTCTCTGCATGCACTTGACATGACATAAATTCATCAAACAAGATGCATTTTACCAAAACACCTATTTGCAAAAAAATTAATGAAGCTTAACACTAGCCAAGCTTTACACATTTGAGAAAAGCACCCCTGCTTATTTTCCTGAGCCTGTTAAATCTGTGTGTAAACACAGTTTCTGGGGCAGGGCCAAATCATCCTTTAGACACCCACAACAAGATCATTAGATGCCAACAAAGACTTGCCCAACTGAGAGGACGTCTTTAGAAATAGAAACGGTGCTTTCTGTTTTTTTCCTCAACGCATTGCAAAAGGCCGGCCTTGCACAAGGGGCATCGTTCTGCTGGGCATGACCGTTTCGCCGAGTGACTAAGTTCATTGCAAACAATTATACAGTGGCATGGATTTGTTGTAGTGAAATCCGTGGGCAGAGCTGCCATTGCTATCTTGGGAGAAGGAGGGAATTTCAGCTGCTCACCTGCGGTGGCTGATGCATGGCCCCCAGTCCCTTTCCTACCACAGGAGGATACTCAAATGCATCATCTCGGCCTTGTTGTCATACTGCTCTATGAACCCTGAAGAGCAAGGGAGGCTGCCTTCTATGCAGTGAACCTATACAGGTAGTCCTCAACTTACAACAGTACATTTAGTGACCATTCAAGGTTATAATGGCCCTGAAAAAGTGACTTATGACCGTTTTTCACTCTTACCATTGCAGCATCCCCATGGTCACGTGATCAAAATTCAGACGCTTGGCAACTGACATATTTATGATGGTTGCAGTGTCCCGGGGTCAACGTGATCATCTTTTGCGACTTTTTGACGAGCACAGTCAATGAGGAAGTCAGCTTCCCTTAACAGCCGTGTTGCTAACTTTAACAACTGCAGTGATTCACTTAACAAGAAAGTGGCAAGAAAGATTGTAAAATGGGGCAAAACTTACTTAAACAAATTGTCTCACGTATCAACATAAATTTGGGGCTCAATTGTGGTCGTAAGTCGAGGACTACCTGTAATGCTATGTGGGAATGATCTTGAGAGACAGGAGGAAGAGTTGCAGAATAGACAGCAGTCAGATAAGAGGCGCAAGTCATAAAAGTCCACAAGTCTTAAAGTTTCCAAGTTTGGACCCCTGTTTTAGAATATCACCAGCTGGTGGCCATTGCTATATTCTACTTGCTAATTTATGCAGGATGAATGGGCTATTCCTTTTTTCAATCCGGAATTAGTTGCTAGGGAACTTCAAGGGGTGTCCCCATTATATTCCAGTTAACAATTCCAGAGAATCTTTTCCCCTTACTCTTTTCTCTTCATTCTCTCTTATTCACGAGGAGTGAGAAGAAAACTAACCTCCAGGCCCCAAATGCAATTTTTTGATGGCAGTGTCACCTTGTGCATGTCTATCCAATGAGTGCTGGAGTACTTCTAGACCAGTATTTCTCAACCTTGGCAACTTAAGATGTGTGGACTTCAACTCCCAGAATCCCCCAGCCAGCTGGCTGGGGGATTCTGGGAGTTGAAATCCACACATCTTAAGTTGCCATGGTTGATAAACACTGGTTTAGACAAATAGCAGGGTCTTTATGCTATCAACTAGAAAGTATTCCTAACCCATTAATGGATTTTCTGTTGCAAGAAAAGGGAAGGAAGAAACAAGAGGTCAACACAGCAATTAACACCAGGAGGAGTTGGAGACACAGCTCAGTAATAATAACCTTCTTATGAATTATGTTCAAGTACCGTATTTTTCGGAGTATAAGATGCACCTTTTCCCCCCAAAAAAGAGGGTGAAAATTATACTCCGAATGTAGCCCCGCCCAGCCTCTTTTAAAAAAGCCCTCTGAAACGGAGCTTCAGAAAAAAAGCCTCTGAAACCAAGGTTTCAGAGGCAGAAAAAAAAGCAAGGGGCAGAGCTCACAACCAACAAACCTGTTGCTAAAATTCACCTCTGAGAACAGCTGATTGGGGATATTCAGGGAGCATGATCCACCCCCCAATCAGCTTTTTTCTTATTTTCCTCCCCAAAAACTAAGGTGCGTCTTATAGTCCGGTGCGTCTTAGACTCCGAAAAATACGGGTAATTCGTAAATGCAGGGAAAGATGAAAAAGGAGAAGAGGACAACCAGCAGGAAGGTGGATGGCCTTCTAACAGGTGCCCCTTTAAAAGACTTGAAGGATCAGGTTAGGGACAGATCCTCCTGCAGAAAATTGATCTATGTGGACACTAAGAACTGATGCCAACTTGGTGGCACATCAGAGTTCAGAATTCAATCAGAAGTAATGCTAGTCCCGACTCCTGATGCTTAGAAGGTTGCATTTATAATGCTAGTAATTCTTGGATAAGTACCCTTATCTTCCCAGAGGTCTGTCCTTGTTGAGCTCCATCACGGGATATATTCTCTAGCAAAAATTGCACAAGGGTGCCTCCGTTTCAACTCTAGGTATGTTTATTCACATGCAATTTCCTACCAATTTCAATTTTTGCCAATGCCAACATAGAATATCTGGAATCAGGTTTCTGGTGGGTTTTGTGGACCACATGAATATTTGTTTATTTGGAAATTCCACCTCCAGCAGTTGCTCTCAAGGAGCTGATCTCTCTCTCTCTCTCTCTCTCTCTCTCTCTCTCTCTCTCTCTCCCTCTCCCTCTCCCTCTCCCTCTCCCTCTCCCTCTCCCTCTCCTTCTCCTTCTCCTTCTCCCTCTCCCTCCCTGGGGTTGCAAAACTGCTGTTTTCCAAAGGGAAAAAAGGGCTGATTTTTTTGAAGTGTAGAGTTAGCAGATGCTGGCTTTTATCAAGTTTTCCCCACTGGGATTCTGTGAAAAATGCAAATAATCCTCCAACTGTGATTCCTTCCAATCCTATGGGTCACAGTAGGTCAAATCATTCCTCTTCCGAGGAAATTCAGTGCCAGACTTCAGTTGAACTCCGAATTCAGAGAGAGCACCAAAACTCCAATTAGGAATAATATGCCAGAAAGGAACAATAAATCGTAGCCTTGTTAATGTAATCCTGGCGTAACTCAGGGGAAGAGGTTACTCATACTGCAGATATTCACAGTGAACCAGAGGTGGGTTCCTCCCGGTTCGCCCGAACCGGTAGCGACCCGCTGGTGACGTCATGATGACGTCACGGATCCTATTTGGTCGGTGCCGGTCCGTAGATGCCGCCATCTTTTATTTTATTTTATTTTTTTATTTTTATTTTTTGGGAATTTTTTCTGGGTTTTTTTTCTTCTGCGCATGCGCAGAAGCAGAGTTTCCGGCACTGCGCATGCATCGCCATCTTGTTTTTGGCTTTTGGGGGGGGTTATTTTTTTGCACTGCGCATGCGGCCACGCAGCGCTGGAGGAAGCGAACCGGCAGCGAGGTAAGTTAGAACCCATCCCTGCAGTGAACCTTTGGAACTCTCTGCCACGGGAGGCAGCAATGACTGCTATGAATTGTAACCCTCCAAGAGATCTTCTGGATTTACTTAAACATTTTCAATCAGTGAAATCAATAATAATAACTACAGATAATCCTCCACTTATGACCATTTGAAGTTACAATGGTGCTGAAAAAGTGACATGACCAATCCTCACACTTACAACCATCACAGCAACTCTGAAATAACATGATAAATTATTGGGGTCCTTGGCAATGGGCATGGATTTATGATTTACTTACAGCGTCCTGGGGTTATTTGATCACTATCTGTCACCTTCCCAGCTGGCTTCTGACAAAGTCAATGGGGGAAGCCAGATTTGTTTAATGACCATGCAAATGGTGTGGTGATTCACTTAATGACCCTGGCAAAAAGTTTGGAAAATTGGGCATGACTCATTTAACAACCATCTATCTTACTTAGCATTGGAACTTCCAGTTCCAATTGTGCTCATAAGTTGAGGACTGATTGTATTAGATTTCTTGAAAACAGGAATCTGCCTTATCCAACCAAATGAACCCTTTGTACTTTGAGATCCCTGGACAAAGAACAGGAAGGCACTGTGGCCTTCAAGCACATCTCTGTAGATCTTGAAAATGCACCTTTCCTTTGATCCTTACAAGCTGATTGTTTACAGAGATTCTCAGTCATCCAGGTCATGATTGTCCCAAAGGTGCTTTTTAAAAAGGCAACAGGGCTTTGTTTCTTCCTTGAAAATGTTTCACTTCTCGTCCAAGAAGCTTCTTCAGTTCTAACTGAAGAACTTTCTGCACCATTCAGTCAGAACTGAGGAAGCTTCTTGAATGAGAAACGAAACATCTTCAAGGAAAAAACAAGAAAGTCCAGTTGCCTTTTGAAAAAGCACCTTTGGGCTGATTCTTTTACATTTTGTGAAGAGGTCCATGGATAATAATGGGTGTGGCATGGTACAAAAGGCGTACTGATGATTTCATGACTTAAGGTGGGAACTGTATTTGGAGCCATATCTTTGAGGGTTGGAAATTATGGTGTGGCAGGGTGTGTGTGGAAAAGAGGTTATGTAGTACATTCTGATTCTGGGTGATTCTGCTTCTGAGACACCATCTTATTCTTATTTCCATGAACACATTCAGAGTCCTTCCTGTTTCCAATACAGCATGTCACATTGTTTGTCAACCATGGCTCAGTACTGTACTTCAAGATGAAAGGACTTCAATTCCCAGAATTCTCCCAGCCAGCCATGTTGGCTGGGGGATTCTGGGAGTTGAAGTCCATACATCTTAAAGTTGCCAAGGTTGAAAAACACCGGCATATTGGCTGAAAAAGATTCTAATTCAACCACTGATGTCACTTGCAAAGCCCAAATAAAAGAGGTTGCAACCTCTTGCTTTGAACACAATACTTTCTACTCAGGCGTGCCTTGTTGTTGAGTAGGGTTGATTCATTCCAAGAAGGAAGTGGAAAGATTTTTTTTAATTGCCTCCTTTTCCTCCCCCACCCCCATAAAAAAGCTTCTCCATTACAAAAGCTTTTGGAGCAGGATTTTCCAGATGGCTTTCTTTGTTCCACTGCTGATCGGCTTTAGGTCTTGTAGAGGGTGTGTGGGGGGGCATACTGTACCCATTTTACAGGTGGCACCATTAAGATAACAAACACAACTACCTTCAGCCATTTAAATCTTCCTCAGGGTGTAAACAGGGACCTGTTGAAGTCTCCTGTCTGTGATTTAAGCTGGAGGGAGAATTGAGAAATACAACAGGCACCATAAGAAATGAGGCAACCAATGTTCCCCATTAGCACCTCATAGTTTTCCACATCTGATGAGAAGATTTCTGCCAGTTCTGGCACACTCATTCCCCCAACCCACATAAGACAACTTTAGACCATCCGAAAAACACTAATCACTATTTGCTATCCTTTGATATTTGTATAATCCTTCCCTCTGCTGGAGAATAGATTCAATCTTAGCATAGAGATGCTCCATTATTCTCTCCATTATGTTTACATGTTAATTTTACTTAAATATTTGAATGATCTGAATGCAGGCACTGATTGAGTAGCCAGGAAAAAAAACTGCCCCTCTTATTTATTTATTAAACATATATTGCAATCCAAACCATTCTCAACGGCTCTTTCTGAAAAGTTCCTTTTGCACCTGGTATCTCAACGCTCTTATGAAGTTGCTACACAACCATCGCGGAACCACAATTATTCCCTATAGAATAATATATAATTATTCTATACTGGAATAGCATACAGCGTTGCATGCATAGAAAAAAAATATATTTGGCAGCTTCAGATAATGTTAGAAAAGCCCATAGCCTGCAGATGCTTTGTGATAGTACAGATAAGACAGGCCAAGTTAGGGCAAGGATCTGACTCAGTCTCAACAGCAGCTTCTTCTGTTGCTGCTTAAATCTATTCTCTATTTAAAACCATGAGGATTAGAATCCTACTTTACTTTGAGGGAAAAGACCACAGCAAAAATACTCTCAATGCAGAAAATCCCAGGAGCAAATTCTATCATCTCCAAATTGCATTGGGAAAGAGTACCCACTTCCAATTCTGCCAAGCTTTAGCCTAGGGGTCCCCAAACTTGGCAACTTTAAGACTTGTGGACTTCAACTCCCAGAATTCTCCAGCCACCTGGCTGGAGAATTCTGGAAGTTGAAGTCCACAAGTCTTAAAGTTGCCAAGTTTGAAGACCTCTGCTTTTAGCCAGTCAGTGGGATTTGCCATGGATCCTTCCAAATAACCCTTCTCTTCATTCTAACCTCTAATTTCATAAAGGTGGTGCAAGGCTTGAGTGGCTTCTTATTATTATTTATTTATAATTATTGAGACTTTCAAATAAACTAAAAGACAATTTTAAAGAAAAAAAGAAAGGAAAGAGGGGCAAGAAAAGGAAAAAATAAAGAAAGTAAAGTTATAAAATATAATAACTTCTGACTGTCTCTTCAGCAGAAAATTACAATCTTGTATGCTACTAAATCTCCTATTGTGCCCGTTTTCCAGTTTTTATTTCCTAGGATGGATGGAAACTGGAGGATTCTCCAGTATGGAATGTTCTCATATTACTTTCTGCAAGATGACTTCACTTAGCACTATGCTAAGCTCCCAACAATAATTGGGTAGGGAGCAAACCATCACTGCAAGGGGGGAGATGGAGAAAAATGTATCTACTTTAATATGGCAAGTACACCTCTGCTTGGACTAGCTCTTCGTACAGGATGGCCACATACAGATAGTCCTCATCTTACAGCCATTTGTTTAGTAACCATTCAAAGTTACGATGAAACTAAAAAAAAAGTGACTTATAACTGGTTTTTGCACATGTATTTATGATGGTTGCAGCATTCTGGCATTTGCGATTGCTATTTATGACTTTTCCAGCTAGTCTCTGACCAGAAAAATCAGTGGGGGAAACTGAATTCACTTAAAAACTGTCATTTCCTTAATGACCATGGCAAAAAAGTTTGTAAAATCAGGCACTATAACATGATGACTCACTTAACAACCTCACTGTTTAGCAATGGAAGTTCCGGTCCCAATTGTGATTGCAAATCGAGGATAGCAATAGCAATAGCAGTTAGACTTATATACTGCTTCACAGTGCTTTACAGCCCTCTCTAAGCAGTTTACAGAGTTAGCATATTGCCCCCAACAATCTGGGTCCTCATTTTACCCACCTCAGAAGGATGGAAGGCTGAGTCAACCTTGAGCTGGTGAGATTTGAACCGCTGAACTGCAGCTAGCAGTCAGCTGAAGTAGCCTGCAGTGCTGCACTCTAACCACTGCACCACCTCGGCTCGGAGGATACTGTATGCAGAGGTGGTATTCAGCCGGTTCAGGCGAACCGGTAGTAGCGACCTGAGGGTGGGTCCTATTTAGGCACGTTTTGAAGCCGCGCGCATGCGTGCAAGCCACGCATGCTATCAAAGCGCATGCGCGGAAGGCTATGCACATGCGAGGGCGTGGACGCGCGCTCTCACATTTTCGGTGCTGGGCGAACCGGTAGGTAAATTATGCGAATCCCACCTCTGCCTGTATGTCTTTATCAATGTAACTTTCCTTCCAAATAATTTTGAACTCTTAAGACTTTAGGTATTTATCTCTAGGTGATCTCTATCTTTCTTTAGAGATTAGAGGTGTCAGAGTGTGTTCACAGCATGTTGGCGTGGTAAGTCTGCATGAAGAACAGCAATGTGCCTAGAGCTATGATACCACACCAGTTGTTATGTGATGTTTCTGGAAAAGCGGCCATCTCTGCTGTCAAAAATGCAAAGGATCTGCAAGCATCCTTTCTGGTAATAAAAGTAAAGGAGCAGAGTGGGAAAATGCAACAAAAATTAAATACTAGGAAGAGCAAGCTAATGACAATAGGTACAACCACAAGTCCTAGAACTGGCAATGAAGATACTGAAGTGGTAGGTAGCTTCTGCCTTTTAGGATCAAATAAAGGCAGTAAAGGAACAAGCAGTCAAAAATACACCACAGATAAGCACTTGGTAGAGCCATGGAAAAGATATTCAGATGCTGGGATCTGTCTAATCCTACCAAGATCAGAATTGTGTGAGCTACTGTGACATGCTATGGAAGCAAAAGTTGGACTTTAAAGAAGTAGGATAAGAAAAGCGTTAATGCTTCTGAACTTTGGTTTTAGAGAAGACTTCTGAGAATGAGGGGACATTAGTGCTCTTTGAGCTTGGTTGTTTTCTTGCAGATATTTCATTACCAAACCAGGTAACAGCATCAACCAGTGCACCAATCAGTGATAGTGTGAGAGACCTGCAAATATCATGCCTTTCTGGGTCCACTTTGCAAATTTTTTTTAACCAATTTTCCTCCCTTCTTTCTCTCCCTCTCCACCCACCAGGAGAAGGAAGAGGAAGAGGAAGAGCTCTGAAGAAACAAAAGAATCAGGTCAATTAAATATAAAGGCATTTACTGCTTCTCCCACTTTGAAATGCCTGTTGCCCAACTTCCCGGGAAAGCTCCTCGTCGTTGTCGTAGTAGTTGTTGTTGTTATTGGCACAGCTGGCTGGCTGAAACCACATGGGGTTATATAACCACCATCTGCTAAACATTGGTGACGTACAAAGCTGGCTCTGGAGGAAGAGAGCCTGGCTGGGTTACGCTTGCTTATTGGACTGCCGAGTCTGTTGATTGACTCGGAGGCGGGTGCCATTGGTTGTCGAGCCTGTCCGTCAAGCTTGTGCTGAGCGCTGAAGTCATTGCGTCCTACTGACATACTTTCTGCTTCTAATAGAATTTAACAAGGTGCTCGTGTAACGAAAGCATTCGCTGAATTTAACCCTTGCGACGCCCAAGTCCGCAGAGAGCAGTTCTGTTTTATTGTTGGAGAGGGCTCAGAAAAGCTTAGGCTCAGAGAAACTGAATCAAATAAAGTTGAATAAAATAATAAAATAAAAAATACTGAAACGAAACAGACAGTTGGGAAGAAAGGGAAATATTAACAATTCTGGCTAAATGAAACTTTTCTGGACCAATATATGTCCAATAGAGGTCAATGATCCAGAAAAAATGCTTTCAAATATGGAGTTTATGAGCCCCTCTTGGGAAATCAAATTACCCCCATACTAAGTAAACAGGTTTAATCCATATGAAATGCTAAGTCCCCCACAGCTAACCAAGATTTACACCAATGGTTTTCAAACTTGGCAATTTTAAGATGTATGGACTCCAACTCCCAGAATTGCCCAGCCAGCATAGGTGGCTGGGTAGGACTTGAAGTCCATACATTTTAAGATTGCCAAGTCTGAAAAATGTGGTTTACACCAACCAAGTTTCTCCTGGCCAAATGCCCATTTCACTGCCCTGTGTGAATACAGCCAGGAGACAACAGGCTACTCCCTTCCCTTCATGTTATAATTATGTGGCTTCACACTGAATGAAGCTGCTTCAAATGTTTTTATGTGTTTTTAAAGGAAGCTAAACTATGAATCCTCCATATTCATGGGATAAAGGCAAATAATAGGGGAGGGTTGTCATCCTTGCAAGTTTGTTAAGCTTTCTTGGAAACATAACCATAAGCAAGGATGATTCTCAATTTAATTGAGCAGATTCTTCTCATGCTAATAAAGGACTGGCCCTGAAAGGCATTAGATGCATCATACTGCCAATAACCATGTGGGCATGAAAATGAAGAGGTATTCCCACTGCCCACTTGAAGATACAACTTCCCACAATAAGAAACAGGCAGCCAACTTCAGCAGCTCATATCTGAAATATCTCACACCTCCAAACTGATACTTCTAACCCCTGCTCATTTGGGGTTATGAATTTTATGGCTCTAATTTTACTGAAAGGTGCCATTTTGGAGAAATGTCATTCAAACTATCCCCTGCCCTCTAATCCTCCTAATGCAGAAGATACCACGGATGGAAATATCATGAATTTATGGACTGTTCTCAGAATGGGAGGGGGCCTTCTTGCCAAAAGGAATACACGATCTCCCAAAAATGCAGAGGGCAGGAATGGGTCATCTATGAGCCTTGGGTCTAATTTTATTGGCCTCCTAACAAAGGAATTTCGGGATCTAACAAGAGTGACCCACTCTTTCTTAGCAGACAGCAGGAGACAGAGAAGGAGATAAAGCTGAAGAAGAGAGAAAAAGAACATAAAGATTAAAAGGGGTAGGAGAGGCCTCTGACCCCAGCCATGGCGATTTCCTCACTGGTGTGACTTCCAGCATCATTTGGGTAATAAAAAGTCTGTATTCATTATTGTTCGTATCATCACAGTGTTGATAGTAAGATGCTAGATAGAAGATGCTGGCTGTGGAATTCTGGGAGTTGAAGTCACCATGCTGCAGTCACCTATCTATCATTGGGCCAAACTAGCAGCAATGAGAACAGGTTCTGCATCAACATATATCGCTAACTCTGAAGACACTAGTGCGAAAATGGCCAAAGTTATCAAAGAGGATCCTGCTGCAGATAAGAATGGGATCTTGGCAAGAAAAGGGACTATTAGCCCTGGCATTATAGGATGCTCTTCTAGGCCTAAACAGAAAGATATTTGCCTCATCTGCTATTCGGCAGCAAAGTATGAGGGCATCTTCAAGACGGGCGGTCAAAAAAAGTTAAGATGGTGGTTGCAGCTTGCAATTAAAGCCCTGCCTTATGCATGAAAAAGTGAAGCTGATTTTACAGTTTCAATCAGCATCTTGATTTCTCTCCATGGATGTCCTTGTAACTATTGAGATTGGAGCAGAGGTGGGTTCCTCCCAGTTCGGACCGGTTCTATAGAACTGGTAATAAACCTGTGGTGACATCACGGAGCTGGTTCTGTCGGTGCTGGTCTGTGGACGCCGCCATCTTGTTTTTGGCTTTTTTTTTTGGCTATTTTTTGCTGGATTTTGCTTCTGCGCATGCGCAGAAACTGAGTTTCCGGCACTGCGCATGCGCCGCCATCTTGTTTTTGGCTTTTTTTTGCTAATTTTTGCTGGTTTTTGCTTCTGCGCATGCGCAGAAGCCGAGTTTTCGGCACTGCACATGCGCGCCCGCACGGCGCACCCATGCGGCGTGCAATGCGTGCACAGCCACGCAGCACAGGAGGAAGCGAACTGGCGGCGAGGTAAGTTAGAACCCACCCCTGGATAGGAGGACTGACCCACATCTTCCAAGTCCAACACATAGGCTGGATTCATACAGTACACTAAACCCAAATCCAGATTCACAAACTACAATGATTGATCCCGCATCATACTAGGCCCAAAGAAATAAACCACAAGACATCTTAATGTAATGTCTGGATTCCCGCAGCATGTTGAAATACTAAGTACTCAGTTCCATTTTTAGCTTGGTGTAGCCTGTAGGGCAAATCTATCCAGAAGTTTTCATGTAGTCAACACAGAGATGTGTTCTCCACCTCAGCATTACTCTCTAATCCCTTTCTTAAACAAATAATCAAAGCTAACCATCTCTATACATCATGGTGGCTTCTATAAGCGAATGGATCTGTGATTCATATTGGTTGACTTGCACCGGATGCTACACCACAAATGATGCAACTGGAATTAAATCTATCCTACTATGCTGGGTGAACTCAGAATGGGAAGACCCCAACATTCCTTCCTTTGCCAAGTAACTAAGGCCAAGGCTGGAAAGTTTCAGCTTCCCAAAGGCCAAGAGATGAGCTGAAGCTCCTGGGTGTCAACACCCAAAGGTTTAGAGGGAGCAGGCAACGCCCTCACCCAGGTAAGGTCTTGGCACTAGCTGTAGCAGCCGATCCACATTCCTACAAAGCTAGGCGAAGCAGCCAAGGGCGTGCCTGCCAACTCATCCTCACAAGCTTTCTTCGCCTCCTCCCCGCCATCCCCCTGTGCCAACCCAATGGTATGCCTATAAACAAACAGGGTGGGGGGCCCATGACATACTAACCCTTCAGCCCCGCCTGGTGAAGTGTCATCTGGGCACACCCTGGCATTTTGCTAATGTGAAGAGGAACAACTCCCCTCCACAGTGGAAGAGGGGCCTTGTTGTGGCTTATTTTCTCTCATGACCAAGATGGAAGCCAACATGTGCTGGACCACAGAAAGTCCAACATGGCAACTGTCCGCTTAGATCGGGGTGGGGAACAATGGCCCCTTTATGACTTGGGGACTTCAACTCACAAAATTCCTGAACCAGCATGGCTGGCTCAGGAATTCTGGGAGTTGAAGTCCCCAAGTCATAAAGGAGTCATAGTTCCCCACCCCTGGCTTAGACCAAGGACAGATAAAACAATGGGGGGAGTCAAAATAAAATTGGTAGTTTCCTCCATTTTTAGACCTGGGAGCTACTTGTTTTAGAAAGAGCTTCAGAATGAAAATAGACATTTGTATCTTTACTATAAAAAGGAATGAAAGGTGAACTTCTTCCACGCAATCCAAGCACTGAATTGCACAAGCTGATCCATACGGATGGAAGTTATTTTAGAGTTACGAACATATCTCAGAGATTTTATCTATCATACAGGCTATTTCATCCCAGATATGCTGGGACAACCATTTCCATGCTGGAAGAGAAGTTTAAGAATTGTAGCCCTTCAACATCCAGAAGACAACTAACTGAAAGCTTCTCCTGTGGGAAGCAGATGGCTGGGCCGGGCCAGAAGACTGTGCAAAGCCCAAGGTTTCAATGGGAAGAAAAATATGTGCAGGATAGTGGTAGAAGTAGATTATACCTCTGTGAGTGCAGTCAAGCTTAATATCTCTGCCCTGGAGCCCCTGAATCATGGATTGTGTCCAAACCAGCAGGCACACAGCAGAAATGACCTGCTCTCAGTTGGAAGAGGAAGGACAACATTTGTGGGAACTTCAAAAGACCTTCAGCTCATCAGAACAGAATCTTTGACCTCATCATGGTTTCATTAATTCCCGAAAGGGCTAGAAACTCAGCTTGCTCTGCAAAAGGGGGGCAAAACACCATTGTCCTTTCCAATCAACTATCCCTCTGATGCATTTTCACGGGCACCAGGCTTAATTGGCCAGCAGGAATCCTGGGAAAAATAGGTCTCTGGCCCACAATGCTTTGCAGAAATGTGTGGTGGATCAATGATGTAGAGCAGAGGAGGGGAAGGAAGTCTCAATTAAGACTTAGAATCCTGCCTGTTCACAGCTGGGGGAATCATCAGGGATTCAAGAGGACGAGACTCGTGGAGTAACACGTTGGTAAGTGGAGAAAGAACTATGTTGTAACTAGTGCATTTGGCCTTTTTGTTTATCACTCTCCCTCCATCCTCTCTCCCTCCATCCTCTCTCCCATTTCATCCATAGTTTATAGACAGTAATCTATATAACAATTTCAAACATTTTATTTTAGAAACAATTTTAAAAATGCACTAAGTCCACATTTAAACTTCCCTCTTGCTATGGAGACTCTGCAGCTTAGTCTCACAAATTCATATGGTCCCACTATCACTCATGCTCCAGCCTCTTTTTCTCTCAGGAAATACACGATTGCTTCCCATTCTGAACCCCATTCCCCAAAAAACCCACGCTTGGCACCTTCCTGATGTGTAGACTTCAGTACCCAGAATTCCCCAACCAGCATGACTGTTGTTGAGAATTCTGGGTGTTGAAGACCGTACATTTGAAAGTTGCCATGGTTGGGAAACCCTGCTTTAAAATCAAAGAAGGAGAATTTGTGGTCCTTTAGATCAGCACCCTGGAACTTGGCACTTTTCTAGATTACTATTTTAGAACATGGCACATTTCTAGATTGGTATTCTAGAACCTGGTATTTTTCAGATATTAAAGAAAGCATAGATGCATGCACTGAAAACTCTGACCCTGATTTGTATTGAAGATGGCATGGGGTAAAATTTGGCACGCCTTGAAAACAACTTCAGAATGGTTCCTGAGCATGGATAAATGCCAGATGTGTGATTTTTATTTTTTTATTTTTTTTGCTGTTTCAGCTATCTGAGTCAGAGGCAGTTTAACTGTATCTTAGATGATACACAGCAATGCATATACATGAATTCTAAGATAGGACAAGCAGAAGATAGTTCTAGATCATCAAGATCAAAATCCAACCACATGATTGTTGAATGACGTCTAAGAAGTCTATATCACAGGTCACATCAGCATCATAAACTGATACCTCCTTTCTGAAATTTGGTAACTGAAATTAAGAAAATATGGGATCAACCAGGAGTGATTGTTTGTGTGGGAGGACAACAGAAAGCTGAGCAAATGTCAGAATGCTTGTCCTTGCCCACTCATCAGAGACACCGTGTTGTATAGCTTGTGATTGGGTTCACACACCGTAATGTGATTTGTTTAATATTACGTTTGCTATGCTGTATGAATCCAGCCAACAATGGTTTGGTGACTCACACTTTAGTGTAATATGTGAACTCCGCCATTACAGTTTATTCAACAAATCACAGCTGAACTATGGCTTACTGCAGGGGTATCAAACTCAATTTCATTGAGGGTCGCATCAGGGCAGGCATGGCCAGCTTGACCTCACTCGTGTCGGGAGCGCCTGTGGTGGCCCGAGCGCTCTGCCAGCAAAAATGGGCTCCTGAGCTCCATTTTCGGCTGCGACGGCCTCCTGTAACCCTCTGCCAGTGAAAACGGAGCTCAGGAGAGCTGCACACGGCCCTTCCGAGCTCCGTTTTTGCTGGCAGAGGCCCTGCGGGCCAGTCCTTCGCTGTTTCCAGGGTGGCCCCGTGGGCCAGATCTGAGCACCCCGCGGGCCGGATGTGGCCCCCGGGCCTTGAGTTTGACACCCCTGGCTTACTGTGATGAATGAAATTAGCTTATATTATTTTGCTCTAGGTTCTACTTGGAGCAGTTCTAATAAAGTACAAAGGAAGGCCTGTAAGTTTAAAACCTGAGCAACCCTAATAAAGGCATCACATAAATAGATTCAGGCAACTGTTGCTCGTATGAAGTGCATAGTAGCTTAAAACAAGTTAACATATTCTTGGAAAATGAAGCAATTCATATAGCCATGAGATCTCAAATAATTGTGCCAAATCTACAAATGCTGGTTTTATGCCAATCTGTGACAAAGATTAGAGCCTTGCTATATCATCTCCAAAGATCCAAGTAGGTTAACATCTTTTTCTGAATGGACAACCAGGCACAAATTAACATCATACTGGAATCATAGAAGTTAAAAATGTACTTGCACAACACATTCCAAGAAGCAGGGGGCTCCATGCTTCAGCCTTGAAACCCAGCTATTATCTCAGCACATTGCATGAATGAGGCTGACATAATAAGCTGTAATAGGGTTTATTTTGTTGGTCTAGCTTGTTATTTAAGTACAGCAATTGTGTTTTGCTAGCCCAACTGCAGGAATTAGTATGTTGTGGGAGCACAGCCTTGGACTGAAAAGGAGCCACTTGGATCACTGTTTCTCAAACTTGACAGCTATAAGACAGGTGGACTTCAACTCCCAGAATTCCCCAGCCAGCATGGGGAAGGTAAAGTTACCAAGGTTGAGAAACATTGATTTAATGTTTGATCAAGTTCAAGTCTCTGCTTTTCTAGCCACAGCTGCCACCTGCTCTTCAAGCAACAGCTGTGAGTGTAGGACAGCGGTGGGCAACTACGGCACCTTTACGACCTGTGGACTTCAACTCCCAGAATTCCTGAGTCAGCCATGCTAGTACTAGTATGTAAAAAGAGAGCAAACCTCACTCCTTTTAGCACTGATGATGTTACTTACTTTGGTAAAAAAAAAAAAATCTGCCAAGCTCAGACAGCACAAAGGACCCCACAAAAACCTCTCATATCTGCACTACAGTGTAACCACTAATGTTTTTTCTTCTTAATCTCAGTGGATGGTGAATGTTCCCTGGGCTTGGTGGAAGACATAGCTTCCTTTGGCAGTTTCCAAAGCCATGTTATTATGCTGATTTCCTTTGTGAATTATAGATGTCTCCACCTAGAAGATATCACATCCTATAAAGCTGGACAAGCACCCTAAAATCAGGCGAGTTGGGAAATTACAGCAATGCACAGGAGTAGTATCAAGCAGAGGTACTGATGCCAAAATAAATATTTGAGGGATGCCAAAATATTTTTCCCCTGTGTACCAAACCCATATTAATTTGCAAGGGGGAAGATTAAATCTGCATAAAATGTTGAATTGGAACACATTTTAAAACATCGGTTTTCCCCCAAAGTGCATCTATACTGACATACCTTATCTAATATGCATTTAATTTTTTTTTAATTGGAAAGATGTAGATTTTTAAACATTTTGGTACAGTGAGATACACTGCCCACTGTAGATATTAAAGGACTGTGCAATCGAAAGGATAATTATTTTCCAGTTTGCTTATTAGTCTGGGAGGGAAAGATCATATCAATTTCCATCAAATATATTTAAGCAATCGGGGATGAAGCAACTGAAATGTAAACAAACTGGGGAAACCAACATTCAAATCGTCACTCAGCCATGAAGTTCTCTTGGATCAATTTAATGATGAGACAAAGCTGCTGCGCAAAGATAGTACAGGATAAGGTAAGATATCTGGACTTCAATGTCCATAATTCCCCAGCATCACTAGGGAATAGGTGGCCAGAGAATTCTGGGAGTTGAAGTCCACACATCTTAAAGTTGTCAGTGTTAAGAAACACTGATACAGAAGGGTAAGAAGAACCACTTGTTGAAGTAAGGGTGGGATGTAGAAATACAAATACAGGTAATCCTCGACTTACAACAGTTCATTTAGCGACCGAAGTTACAATGACACTGAAAAAAGTGACTTATGACCATTTTTCACACTTATGACCATTGCAGCATCCCCATGGTCACATGATCGAAAGTCAGACGCTTGGCAATTCATATTTATGACGGTTGCAGTGTCCCGGGATCATGTGATCCCCTCTTGCAACCTTTTGACAAGCAAAATCAATGGGGAAACCAGATTCATCTAAGACAGTGGTTCTCAACCTTCCTAATGCCGCGACCCCCGCCCCGCCCCCGCCCCGCGCGCAATGAGGTGACAAAGGGGGCGTGGCGGGCTAGCGCGCGCTTACGCGACCCCTGTGAAAGGGTCGTTCAACCCCTAAAGGGGTCGCGACCCACAGGTTGAGAACCGCTGATCTAAGAACTGTGTTACTAAGTTAGCAACTGCAGTGATTCACTTAACAACTGTTGCATGAAAGGTTGTAAAATGGAGCAAAATTCACTTAACAACAAATTCACTGACTTAGCAATAGAAATTTTGGGCTTAGTTGTGGTCGTAAGTTGAGGACTATCTATATCCGTGGTGGCGAACCTATGGCACGCGTGCCAGAGGTGGCACACAGAGCCCTCTCTGTGGACACGCAAGCCGTCGCCCCAGCTAAGCTCCGCCGCGCATGCGCGCGTGCCTCCCACCGACCAGCTGGTCTTTGGGTCTCTGCCGCGCATGCGTGGGGGGCAGGGCGCATGTGTGCGGGCCGTGTGGGCATGCGTGGGATGGGGCGCATGCAGGGGGCCATGTGCGGTATGCGTGCGATGTACGTGCGCAGGGGAGGGGCAGGGCATATGCAGGGGGTGCGTGTGCATGTGCAGTGGCATGCACACATGCGCAGGGGGTGCATGTGCAGGGTGCGCGCACGCATTTCATTTTGGGGGTTCACGCGTGCGTGCTTTGGGCACTCGGTCCGGAAAAGGTTAGCCATCACTGACCTATATGATCCAAGACCCAACCTTTAATGGTAAAACAAAAGAATCAATTTAGGTTAGATTTATTGCAAAGGGATGAGACAGGAACTGCAGTAGAATACAAATTAAAGACAAGAAAAAAATCACAAGAAGCAGTGAAGGAGAGAGAAGTAAGATCAAATTAAAACTGAATGACTGTACAAAGGTAAGGTTGCATAAGGTCTGTTATATAAGAAGGAGTATCAGAAAGGAAGAGGTACATAATTTGAGAGAGCCGGTTTGATGCTGTAGTTAAAGGCACCGGGCTAAAAATGGGGAGGCTATGATTTCTAGTCCTGCCTTTGGTACAAATGCCAACTGGGTGACTTTGGGCCAGTCTCTCCCTTTCTCTCATCCGTAGGAAGAAGGCAAAGGCAAACGGCTTCCGAAATTTTTTCCCATGAAAACTGCAGTCGTTGCAAGACTTCGAAAGAAACCCTAACCCTGCAGTTCAAACCAACGTTAAAGATAAGGGGAAGTATACGTGGCAAACCTATAGTTTATATAGGTATAAAGCTACACTACAAAAGCCATATTACACACATAAATAAATAAACAAACCTATACTCAGATACTCTACTTTGTAGAGCATGTAAGAAAACAAAACTCTCATTCATATTTTGCCAGTTTTTAAGGTTTTACAAATCTGCTGTCACTCATTTCCTTCTCTTCCTGTAAGATGCTGGGAAGATCATCCTTTTCCCAACAACTTTTATGAAAAGGCATAAGCTTTCATGCAGGCTAACATGGTTCCCCTCCTACAATGAGAAAATCATAAACAAAACGCTGAAAAATCAATCTTTGGTAACTGGGAATTAGGAAACATAGTGAACCAATAAAATTAGAATTTTTTTAAAACAACAACACCACAGGTTTCTAGTCCTCAGCACTGCAAGAACATCACGGTTTTTCTTCAGTGATTTAACCAAGTCTAATGCTGTAAGCAATAACTATCACCCTATCCCAACTTTGGCTGTTTTGTGGATTACTTTCTAATGTGTTTGTGTTTCTGAATAACGGCTAGAAAAGTGGAGCTTTTTACATTTATTTCTAAAGGGGAAAATAGGTATTGTTAATTGCAGACTGAAATTCAGAACATCCTAAAGGCTCTTACATATTTTCAGCTGTCCCCTAACAACGTAGTAAAGAATAGATTCTACGCATTATGCAAATATTTGTACAGATAATTTACATATATTTCCGAATTGCTAGATTCCCCAGGAGCTCCAGAACAGAAAGTATTCATTTAATGTCCTCAGATAGCCTCCTTATTGGAGGGGCCAGTCTAGTTGAAATGGGGCTTTTCTTTCATTGTTTTATCTAGTTAAATGATGAATTCTGATTTCTGGTGATATTGAATGGCTATGTGGATTGGATAGTGCTTCTTTCAGAAATGTCTAATGGGTTAGTTTTTGATATCTAAATAAGGGGTGAGAATAGTTGTTAGTTAATAGTTTTTCATTTCTTTCTTTTTTTATGTTTAATTGTGAATGGAGGAATGAGGAGAACATAGACTAAATGGAAAAGGGAGTTTTATATATATGTTGTTAGGTATTTTTGCCAGTTGCGTCTTTGCTAATTTAATAAAGAGAGCTGAAGATTTAGAGATGAATTTATAGAAAATGAGCTAAGGCAGTGTTGGCGAACCTTTTCAGCACCGAGTGCCGAAACGGGAGCACGTGCGCGCGCAGGGGAGCACCAGAAACCGGAAGAGCAGCTCCCTGGCGCGCATGCACGGGAGTGCCGGAAACTGGAAGAGCAGTTCCCCAGCGTGCATGTGTGCGCCGGGAAGCTGAGCTTCCAGTTTCCGGCATGTGCATGCGTGCCGGTCACCTGGTCTTCCTGTTTCTGGTGTGCATGCGTGCATGAAGACAAGCTGGCTAGCGCGCATGCACGCGCCAGAAACCAGAAGCTCAGCTTCCCGGTGTACACATGCACGCCAGGGAGCTTCTCTTCCGGTTTCCGGTGCTTCCCCGCGCGCGAAGACCAGCTGGGTGGCGCGCATGTGCGCACCAGAACCCGGAAGAGCAACGGGCAACGGCTGGCTTGCCCGGAGAGATGGCTCTGCGTGCTACTTCCAGCACGCGTGCCATAGTTTCGCCATCATGGAGCTAAGGTATGGAATGAAGAGGTATCTGGCTGTATTGTAAGAAACAGTGATGAATTGTTAAGTGGACTTCTTGCGAGAAACTAAGAGAAATTTAATTTTGATTTTGGGATTCAACCATTATGGGGGATCATAGAAGTAATATTGTTAATTTCAGAGTAACAGTTGGATGTATTTTTTATCTATATTGTACCAAAGAAAGTCGGAAACCATTCTCTTTCTTTTTCTTTACTTTTCCCTTTTTTCCCCACTTTTATCTTGCTTTTTGTCTGTTTTTCTTTTTTTCTATTTTCTTCCTTGTTTATCTTTTATTAACGTTTTCAAAATTTAATAAATCATATTAAAAACATATGGGGCTTTTCTTTTTAGACTTAATTATTTAACTTCATAAATGTATGTATTATGTTTTTATCAGGGGTGGGATTCACATAATTTACCTACCAGTTCGAGTTTGCCCAGCAGCACCAAAAATGTGAGTGCGCGCGTGCGCATGGCTCGCACGTGCTGCTTGCAAACGTGGAAGCACTCAAAGACCGCCCTCGGTGTCAGCGCTGGTGAGGTGAGCTGTTGTTTAGCTTAACTGAGGCATGGCAATCCGCTCTGCCGCGCGAAACAGCTGAGCTAAAATAAAAGGGAATATAGGACAGGGAACGGGAGGGGCGGGAGGGCGGGACCAACCAGAGGTGGTATTTGCCGGTTCTCCAAGCTGGTCAAAATGGCCACTACCGGTTTGTCCGAACCAGCTGAATACCACCTCTGGTTTTTATCACACCTAAGGAGTGCTAAAGAAAGTGTAAGTGGTTTTCCAGTCTTATCCACTCAACAGCCTTTCAGTGTAGGACAGAATAGGGAGAGAAACTACTGTAATCCATTTCACCATATTTGAGTAGGGGTTTGAACCTGGGTTACAGTACTAATTCCAGTCATTGTTACCTTATTAGCCCTATCTTTTTGAGGTACCACCCTCATTACATAAATAATTATGTTCAACTACCCTGTAAAATAGGTCAGAGGTATTAGCTACATACAGCATAGCGTGATGCTAAGCATGTCACTTGACCATAAGATGAATTTCAAGGATTTACAGCATGACTATTTCACCCCAGTTTCACTAGGTTGGCTATCCGGTTTTAAAAACAAACTCTCTATTCCAATGTTCCTCAAACTTAGCCACTTTAAAATGCACGGACTTCAATTCCCAGAATTCCCCCACCAGGCTGGGATTTGAAGTCCATGCATCTTAAAGTGGTCATGCTTGAGAAACACTGCTCTATCCAAACTGCAATAAAACGTTGGGAATATGGGAATGTGGATCTCCGTAGCAGCCCAAAACAAAACTCAACATTAATTTAAAGTAGCCTCCCAAGTCACTCCACGTAAATCACTTGCCCACAATATTGTGTCCTTGCCCTGTTGCTGACGCACTTCTGTGTCACCTTTTGCCTACAGACAAAAATAATAATAATCAGAAACCATCATCTGCCTTGCAAAAAATTTGTTTAAAAGAAGAGTGGGCAGAACTTGGACACCTACTGAATTTTTAGAAGAACCCCACCATAGAATGACTCAAACAGTTGCAAAAGACACACGCTTCAGGTAAAAGATCAAAGGTCAGATCCTTGACACCCATCTTCAGTTTACGAATTTGTTTTGATTTTTGGAATGGTTCAACTGACAGGAAGGCATAACTGAGATGCTGAAATCTGTATTTGGCTACAATCCTCCCCTCCCCTATTCGCAGATCCCAATCAGCCAGCCTGGCTTTAAATAATCTGAAATCTGCCTGAGCATGTTGTAAATCTCTTACAAACCGCAAGGGAGACCATCCGCTTTGTTCCCTGGATAAAGAGATCCCCGACTGAACGCACCAAGCAAATTAACACGTACACATGTTTGCACACACACACACACACACACACACACATATATATGTGAGAAAAGGTACACACACAAACACACACACACACACCGGAAACATCTCAGGACTCCTAGGAATTCTGATAGGGGAAAGAGAGGCCCAATCTACCCCATTGTGGTTTTGTTGTGTTTTTTAATAATTTCTGCACATACTGTATACCTTTCAATAGGCTGGATTCCTGCTGCCTACTCAGCCAGCTTGTTTGCTTAAGCAGCAGCCAGGCTGCAAATGGGAAAGAGCTATGGTCCTGTCGAGTCAACGGGTTTGTGTAAAAGGCAAGGAAATTTGACAGGCGACCCGGTTTTCCTAGACTCCCAAACAATGAAAAAGAACATGTCAGGGAATGAAAAATATAGAATCAAGATTGGGGCAACTGCCTTGATCAAAACCTTTCTCTCAAAACCTTCTGCCTTCTCTCCTCTGAAAATTTGGGTAAAAGGAATCGTGTTGCTTTTCTTTACGACAATTCTATGAATGCTCCACATGTGCAGAAGCTGTGTTTTCCAACCTCTAGGAAAGATAAGAGTGGAAAACGTAAGTTCAGCATGTGAAATGCCCCACATTGGACTTTCAACATTCTCCGAAAATGTGGATTTTTAGTTGGCTAGGAATTCTTCAGGGCTGCAAGACGAACTTCTCGAGAGAGGCAATAGTCAAGCGGGGACAGGTTCTGTTCTCTCTGGAGCAAAATAGGTTCTGATACCCCTAGACTGACTGGTGGATGCTCAGGTGATATTTGGGAACGTCAATAACGCCATTGTTTGCAATAAAAAAATAAATGGCACCTAGAAATTGAAATACGTTTCAAATCCTGCTCTTCCAAATTATTACAAATAGATTATCCCTGCAAGAGTTACAACAACGATTAGGTAAGTAGTACCTCTAGGCTGCAGCTAGGCCAGCTAAGGAGGAAGCTAGCAGGATAGCTAAACAGCTTAACAATATATGGGCAGAGTCAATCTATTTCAGTGTTTCTCAACCTGACAACTTGAAGAGGTGTGGGCTGCAATTCTCAGAATTCCCCAGCCAGCATGGCTGGCTGGGGAATTCTGGGAATTGAAGTTCACACCTCTTCAAGTTGTCGAGGTTTTATTTTATTTATTTTATTTTAAAAAATTATATTGCTGCCTATTCGCATATGGTGACTCAAGGTGGCCTACAGGAATATAAAAACATCATATAAAAATAAAACTAATAAAATAAAATAATAAAACAATAAAACAATATAATAGCCCCGCCCACCCCTCATCCTGGCGACAACACATCACACAAGCCATTTAGTGGGCTCCATCCCGCTCTGAGTTCCCCAGGTCTGCTGGCAGAACCAGGTCTTCAACGCCTTCTGGAAGAGTGTTAGAGTGGAGGGCCATT
>QLTV01000971.1:789464-800914 GCA_003457575.1 Thermophis baileyi
GGGTAGAACCATGTAGAGAGCATTGCAATAGTGAAGCCGTGAGGTGATAAGGGCATGCGTGAACGTGAGCAGAGCCTCCTGATCTAAATAGGGCCGCAAATGGTGCACAAGACGTACCTGTGCAAACGTCCCCCTGGCCACTGCTGTCAGGTGTTGCTCTAATCTCAGCTGTGAGTCCTGGAGGACACCCAAATTGCGAACCCGTTCTGAGGGGATTAAATTTTCTCCCCCCAGAACCACAGAAGGACGATCAAGCTGGTCCTTCGGAGGTAATATCCACATCCACTCAGTCTTATCTGGGTTTAGCTTGAGTCTGTTAACTCCCATCCAGACCCTTACATCGTCCAGGCAGGTTGAGAAATGCTGGCATACAGTATAATACCTTCTGCACGTTTATTTAAAAAAAAAACCTCACTGTGTTCAGTGTGATTTCTTTCAAACAAAGGCATTTGTAATTGAAAGCTTACAACATAATCCCATAAAGTGAATAGGACAGCAAACATGAACTGTAATTCTGAGCAGATTTACCTAAAAGGAAATCCTGCTGCGTTTCCTGGGATCTATCAGCAGTAAAGGAAACGTAGCGTATTTTAGTCTTTACAGCAGTATTTCTCAACCTTAGCAACTTGAAGATATGTGGACTTCAACTCCCAGAATTCTCCAGCCAGCAGAATTCTGGGAGTTGAAGCATGGCTGGCTGGGGAATTCTGGGAGTTGAAGTCCACACATCTTCAAGTGGCCAAAGTTGATAAATACTGCCTTAGACTGTAATTCCCAACATGCTTAGAAATGACCATTCTGGATGGGGAACTCTGAGAGTTGCCCATATATTTTGAAAGTGCCTAGATTGTAAAAGTTTGATATAAAGGATGGAAGTAAAGGGAGAAATTAAATATTGCATTGACTGGATTGGGTCAGAGGTCTACCTAGCCTGGCCAGCCTTTTTCCTCTCCCATTGCTCCCTAATAGTGCATATTTAGAGAATTGTTACTGAGTATTAAAAGATTCCATGAATTTGCCTACTGTTTTTGCAAAACTTTATAAGCAAGCCATCATACCCACATTTCAGCACTGGGATTTCCATAGATCTTTTCATGTGTCACAACCTCTTGTGCTGATGTGCATCTTCCCTTTATCATACAACTTACAATCATAATTCACCAAGGAATTATGGTCATAAGTCATTGCAGTTATTAAGTGGATCACCATATCACCAGGCCCGATTTTATGACATTTTTTTCCAATGGTCATTAAGCAAACCATTATACCTAATACCATATTTCCCCCCAAATAAGACCCAACCAGAAAATAAGCCCTGATGCGTATTTTGGAGCAAAAATTAATATAAGATCCGGTCTTATTTTCAGGGAAACAAGGTAGATGTTATTTTCCGAAAGCTGGAATTAAATGCTGGAAACCAGCAAAAAGTGACAGAAATTGCAGTCACGTGGCAATGGGACACCGCTAATGACCATAAAGGTGAGCTGGTTGCCAAGCACCAATATGTGATCATATGAGTGTGGGGGAGATGTGGTTGTCATAACTTTGAAATCGGGTCATAAGTACTGCATCTTAGGGGTGGTGGTGCCTGTTGAACAATTGCAAATGATCAAGGATTACCTCTACTCACTTTTACTGTAATATCAAACTTCAAGTATTAAGTTAAGTTAGGTATGATGTCAAGGGATAAATGGTTAGTCAGTGGGGGCTATAAATACATAAATAAGGCAGGATATAAACCAACAAAAAAAAGGGGGAAATAAGTAAATAAATATTCCTGAAAAATGTGGTAATACACCGCTTGAAATGTTCTACACAAGAGTTGTGACACAAAGGAGTCACACAAAGCCTTTTATGTGATCTCAGAGATACTGTTCCCTTAGATGCTGTCACTGAATATTTCCTTTTGTTTTGTTTTGTTTAAAAACCAAAACCTGTATTTACTGAATTGCCCTGCTCCCCTAGAGCAGTGTTTCTCAATCTCAGCAACAATTAAAATGGATGGATTTCAACTCCCAGAATTCCCCAGCCAGCTGGCTGGCTAGGGAATTCTGGGAGTTGAAGTCCATGTGTTTTAGTAGTTGCTATGACTGAGAAACACTGCTCTAAATTATGGTTAGGTTAGGGTGATTCTTTCTTCTGGCTTCCTATTATTGGGGGGGGGGGACTGAAAAGGAAGAAACACATGTGTGGGGGGGGGCAGGGGTAAAACGATGACACACATGTGTGGGCGGGGCCAGGTGTTCAGGGGGCTGCAACCTATCAAAGGAATGTTAAAAGCCTTCCTCAAGCCTTAGCTTTTGCTTCCCAGCAGAAAATAAGTGAGAAATTGGGCTCCTGACATTTGCAGCAATTACAATTGCTCCATCTAGCAGCAAAATCTTAACCCTCTTGTATGGAAACTGGAAGGTTGTCTCCATACTTTAGGATTATCCTTCAGCATTAGGATTATCCTTCTCCTCCTTTTCCATCTTAAATCCCTCTGTTCACCCTATCAACGTATCTTTATAAAGTACGGTACCTCTATTTCCTATTATTTGAACGTATCTGGATCCTACCACAGGAGAGAGAGAAAATCTCACCTGTTCGACATTTACAGGTTAACCAGCATTTGGTTTTTCTACTTAGCTTTTATTGTAAACTTGAAAGATTGAATTTAAATTTGAATATTCACATCTGTCACCAAATTGGATAATAGTGTTTTATATACTAAACAGAGGGATCCAGAGGTGGGCAAAATGATCAAGGTGGTGACTGGGACACACATTTAAAAAAACAATTACAGGTAGTCCTCAACTTACAACAGTTTGTTTAGTGACCGTTCAAACAGCACTGAAAAAAGTGACATCACCAGTTTTCACACCTACAACCACTGCAGTATCTTAATGGTCATGTAATCAAAATTCAGACATTTGGTAACTGACTCATATTTATGACGGTTGCAGTGTCTCGGAGTCATGTGATCACCTTTTGCAACCTTCCGACCAGCAAAGTCAGTGAGGTAGCCAGATTCATTTAACAACCCTAACCCTAAATTAACAACTGCAGTGATTCAATTAACAACCGTGGCAAGAAAAGTCGTAAAATGGACCAAATTCATTTAACAAATGTCTTGCCTAACAACAGAAATTTTGGGCTCAATTGTGGTCATAAGTCAAGGATTACCTATACAGTCTATGGCCATATCTTGATTCCCCCCCCCCCACACACACACACTCCCCATGGATATCTCTGGTAGGAGACACTCTCCACATTTAGTCTTCCTTCTTCCCAATTCCCAGGATCAAATTCAGGTGTGAAAGTCACGGTAAGTGACCAAACAGAAACAAACCTCCCTATTCACATCCCTATTCTGTGTTTTAACAACTTAAGAGCCAACAGTTTGCACATAATTCGCATTTTCACATCAAGGCCAATGCGGTGATGCTCCAACATCTCTTGGGATGAGCAAAAGAAGCGTAATGTCCGCCTTTCTACCCAGATATGCTCCATTTCCTTTCTTCTGAATCTCAGAACAGACCAACATGTTTTAAAGCTTTTCAAGCTGTTATCCTAGCTTTCTTAGAAGACTGACTGCTAGCGTTCTCACTCAAGTTAGCAAAAATCTTATTCTCTACCGATTCGGAGAGAGAAAACGCAAAAGCCTTGCTCGAAGAAACCAACCCTATATTCGTTTTTCTGTGGAAATTTCAGCCAGACTTCTTGAGGGGCACCCCAACATTGAACATAATTCTACACCATCTCACTTAGCTTTGTGGCCACCCTGTTCCCCAAGGGCAAAATAATCTAGTTCAAACACAACTGTCTAATGCAAGGACAAATAAAATAAAATAAATAAAATGTTTAAAAAAACTGCATGTTAAAGAGGAACATTAAGAATGAACCTTTGCTGTCCAACGCATTGTCCCTTTCTGCTCATAATGAAAAAGCACCATAAAAATATTTTGCTAGCTATGATTGGAAGGATGAAAAAGGCACATCGAGAGCTATAAAGATGTGGATTTTTGCTCCTTAACTAGCTACAACATGGCACTAAGATATATTCTTGTTTTTTACTGATTATAGCATTACCATCTGCAATTATTACACTAAAACAAGAGATTTACATGGAGATAAATGTTTGTTTTCTTTACAAACTCATCTCCCAAACATCGGATACGCAATGTTTTCTTGCATTGTACAAGTTGCTCACATGCTGGTTTGCACCTAATCTAAACTTCTAAGCTTAGAAAGAACACGTTTTCCCCAGAATTCCATTGTCCATCCCGATCCCTACACCACTTCATCCTTAAGCCCCTCACACTGCAATCCTTCCCCACCCAATGCCTTTTTGCTTCACTGCTTGCTTCACAAGCAGCAAGGCATACCCAGGCTGCAGATTAAAATGGCCGCTGGAGAGGAAAAATGGCGGAACTTGTAGGACTTCAGACAAACACCAATGAAGCACGCACACCGGAGAAGCAATGCATCTGCCTCTGCAGTGATGTTCAGGGATCGGCAGAAGAACCATATCCTCAATTGGAAATTGGGAAAACTGGCCCCGTTCTGCATCATCTGCACTGCAAAAGACATGCAAAAGGCTGCAGAAGATACAAGATTTAGATCTGGAAGAAGGATAGGAAAAAGATATAAAAGGAAATTATGCTTGGAGGTGGGGAAGGAATATGACATAATTTATTTTGGCATTTGATCAGGCAAGCCATCGGTTTATATAATTTCCTTCTTCCTAGTCCGTTTTTTTACATACAGCCACAAAACAAAAACTCAGAATAGGGAACTCAGTCCAGCAAACTGGCCAGTCATGCGGAATCGGGATGCCTACAAATTTAATAAATAAATAAAACTAGTCCCTTTATTTTCCGAGAGCAACACAATAATGCCACTCAATGGTGCTCTATGCCAAAAGCAAAATTAGAAATGACTTCCCCCCATCCTTGATGCTGCAACATGCCAGGTTTGGGATTACAAAGAAATGTTCTTCAAGCATTAATTAAATTATATGTTGGTCCAATTTTGCTCATTCCCTCCTAGGCAGAGAAATGGGTTCAAGGCTACCTTTGGCCTCAGTCACCCAGTTCGATCTTATGCAGCTTTTCTTAGCAAAGATAGGGAGTTCAGCAAGATTTTCTTTTAAGCTAAGCCACTCCAACCCTGGATCTCCTTTAGCAGAGTTTCTTAATCTTGGTAAGTTACTGAAGGGTGGACTCTAATTCCCAGAATTCCCCAGCCAGCCGGCTGGCTGGGGAATTCTGGGAGTTGGAGTCCACCCATCGGAAACCTGCCAAGGTTGAGAAATGTTATACTCAGGTATGCATTTTCCACCCCAAAGGTCATGACTCTGCTAAAAATGGGTCATGGCTCTGCTCAAAATGGGTCAGCAGACGGCATGACCTGAAAAGGAGGAAAAACAACAAAAATTTTGGTGTGCGATGAAAGAATGGATGATTTGGCTCACGGAATGATTCATCAGCTAAGCAAGGGTGGGACAGGAGGACAGGCCAAAATGGGCTGCGCTTGTCTCAGAGCTGGAGAGAGATGCAGCTTTGTGTCAAAGCACCATTAGCCCAAAGGCCGGTTCAAGGTGTTCCTTATTTGTTTATTTATTTTATTAATGATACACCTCTATGCCGCCACAATCAAAACGACGGAGGAGAACGGAGTGGCTGGAGAGTGACAGTTCTGAAAAGTGGGTGTCATGGTTTTGCTTACTTTCTACAGTGTTGTTTATGCAAAATGATTCCTCCTTCCTGATTATGTTGATCAATCGCCACCGTAAGATTTCAAAAAATCATGGCCTAGAAGTCTTTCTCTCCTCCCTTCCTTTTCTGTTAGCTGGACATATTCAAAGCTCCCCACTGCACTTATTCTAATCAGAAGGACAACTTGAAATATGTACATGGAAATCTGCACGCACACAAAATCGAACTTTTCACAATATATTGGATGGATCTATTCTGCCAAACAGAATAGGAGCTTTATTATTTATTGAAAGATTTTTTTTTTTTAAAGTCTTCTGCTATTCTTTTCTTCATCCCATCCTTGCTTTCCAAGGCTTAATTTTGGACATGCTTTCATTCTCTATCTCCTATCTCTCTTCTATAATCTTTACATATACATTAAATTGTAGAAAAAGGAGAAGAAGAAGAAAAATCACACTGCAAGTGCTAAAATTATATGTGGCTTGCTGTATGTCGTGCACATGCGGACAAAAGAAAATACTTCAAGTCCCCAAGTTAAAAATTATAAATCATTGAAAAGAAAAAAAATGACCTCAAGCACCATTAGTATAAAGCTATTGGACAAACCTATTTGACATTTTCTAGGAGGACTTATTAATAACATAAGATATGATGGGGGGAAAATAAAGTCAAATAAAATTATTCCTTTGCCTATGGGAAAATGTTAGTCAAAGTTCATAGAATGTAACAGCAGTACCTCTGAACAAGTACAGAGTCCCTTATCTACAACACCGAAGAACTAGAGTTGGGAAAAAACACCCTCTTATTGAAATCTATACCTGTTTTACATCTGGATATGTTGTCTTTCATGCTTACGCATTCAAATGAAAATAATACGGATCAGATTACATTCTGCTTTCCAGTTTACTCACGCTGAGCAAAAGTCCTTTAGAACTCATCAAATTATACCTTAAATGACTTCCCAGGATAGGGGTAAGATACCGGAAAAGACTGCAGGGTAACCCTAACTTTATTCAAGAGTAAATCCCACCACCATGAACAAATGGATCTATTTCTTAGCAAAAGGATCTATTCCTTCATTACTTTTAGGGTTTGTCTCAGGATAAAGCCTAAAATACTTCTTGGCTGGAGAAATCACAAGGTCATGTTAAAAAAACCTACCAAGTAATATAAAAGTTTTTTTAAGGAAAAAAAAATCCATAAAATAAAAAGGGATTAGAGATGAGGGTGGAGTGATGGATTTACACATACAAACACATGCTGGTTTGCATGTGGAAATAATTGATCTCCTTAATATCTATTTCTGCAACATAAAACTGCTAGATGTGAGTTTCTGCAGATTATGTTATTATATAAAACAAAACAAAAAATCTCCATCCTTTAATGAGTTTTGCACCCAAACACAAATTTTCCTTAGGCCACAACTCATAACAATAATTAATAATAATAATCACAACAAAGATGCAGTGGTGGTTTTTTTTTAATACAAGTTGCTTAACCAAAGGAGAGCTCAAAATGCACATCTGGAAGAGAACGTCCCCCCCCCCCTATTCTGTATCACAATGTCCTGTTTGCTATTATTCAACCAAAGATGCGTTTGTTTTTCCTAGTTGTTCGCTAAACTGTTTATCGGTTGCATTTCTTTCTTTTAAAATCTCGTTTCTAAAGTACGGCAGCTTCATTTGGAAGAGAATACCCACGAGTGAAGTAGCTGGATGTCGGGAGAAAATACGATTATTTATTAATCAAGGAAGGGAGAGAGCGCGCGCGATCGCAACCGAGCGCTACAACTAAGCTCCTTAAACCCTGCGACCCTCTGTCTCTCCTCCTTTTTTAGGAAAGCCCCCAAGCAGAGTGGGACCTGCTTCCGAAGAAACGCTCCCACCACTTCGCTTCGCTTCGCTTCGCTTCCCAAGGAAGCGACACTTCGGATCTCCCGCCCTGCAAGTTCCCTCTTCGGGGCTGGATCGCGCCTGGCCGCGCGCGACCGATCGCCTCTCCCACCTGGACGCCAAGAGAGGGATCCGTAGAGATTCTTACCTCGCATCTTCTTACGCCGAGGTTCCCTTCTCTTATCTCTCTTCTGGAAATAGCATGGAAAAAAACAGACCGTCAGAAACAAAACTCCTTGCAGAAGGAGAGGAGGGGAAAATAAATAGATACGGCGGGGAGCGGAGGGTATAAAGTTTCCAGCGTGGGATCGGGCGGGTGGTTGGTTTCACTCGATCGCTCGCTCGCTCGGCTGGTTTCTTCTCTTCTGTTTGTGTTTTGCAGCTCGCCCAACGATTAAGGAGAAGTGGTTGAAGCGTCTTCCTTCTTACGTCTCCACACCCTCCCTCCCTCCCTCCTTCCTTCCTTCCTTCCTTCCTTTCTCCTTCCTTCGCTCCTTCTTTCCCTGCCAAGCGCTCTTGGAGAACTGCTAACCTACTTTCTTCCAGAGGTTGGTATGTACAAGAAGCATGGGAAACTCACATGACAAATCCCTGGCTCGGGCTCCGCCCACCTCCTGTCAATTTCAGCCAAAGCTCCACCCCTCTGGGTCCGGGGCCCGCCCCTTCGCTTTGCATCCTTTGATTTGTGTTGTTCTGATCGGTTTTCCTTCGATAAAAGACTCCAAACGTGATTTCTTTCTTTGTTTTCCTTGCATTTACACTTTTCTCTGTTTTATTCTCCACGGGTTTTCTTATCCAGCAAAAAAGCATTTAGTGCATTTATTTATGTTCATTTAACAGATTCCTGTACAGCATTTATTTATGTTTATTAAATATTTGTTAACTAGATTGCTGTCTGAAGAGTCTCATTTTACAAACAGTCCTTGTTTAGTGACTGCCTCATTTCATGACTTCCCTATTTTGATGGTGATGAAGAAGTAAATTTCCGACTAAAGAATGAACTGAACTAAGATCATAGCTATGTGCAGCTTTTCTTCCAAATGCCTGAAATAAGGTTTTCATTTAGTCTTGAAATGATTGTAATCTCAGTGCCCATTTAATCTGTCCTGGAATAGCAGTTAAGAATCAAAAAGGCTAAAGCAGAAATGGCCCTGCTTCATGAAGGGCAATTGCATTGCATTACCAAGTTTAGGTAAACTGCTGCTGAAGAGGCATAGTTCTATACTGTCACAACAAACCATCATCACTAGAGGAATATTGGGGAAAAATATAAGATGCCATTTTACAACAGATTCATTTGGGTTGCATTTCTGAGTAAATACAGATAGTCCTCGACTTACAACAGTTCATTTAGTGACTGTTCGAAGTTACAACAGCACTAAAAAAAGTGATTTATGACCATTTTTCACACTTACGACCATTGCAGCATCCCAATGGTCATGTGATTAAAATTCAGATGCTTGGCAAGTGGTTCAGTGTCCTGGGATCATGCAATCATCTTTTGCGACCTTTTGCGACCAAAAGTGACTTAAGACCATTTTTCACACTTATGACTCTTGCAGCATCCCCATAGTCATGTAATAGTCATTTGGATGGTTACAACTGGTTCATATTTATGACGGTTATCCTTGGGTCATGTGATCCCTTTTTGCAACCTTCTGACAAGCAAAGTCAATGGGGAAGCCAGATTCACTTAACAACCGGGTTACTAATTTAACAACTGCAGTGATTCACTTAACAACTGTGGCAAGAAAGGTCGTAAAATGGGGCAAAACACACTTAACAAATGTTTCACTTAGCAACAGAAATTTTGGGCTCAATTGTGGTCGTAAGTCGAGGACTACCTATATACTACACTTTTTCTGATTTTATCATTTGGGGGAAATAGCATTGGATTGCCTTCATTCAAGCATTTAATCTCACTTCACTTTATCTTGACCTATTTGTATTTTTTTATTACATTCTTTCTCATTGTATTCTTGAAGTGAAGAGAGAAAGAAATCCTACATTTCAACAATATTGCTCATCCTTCTTGCACCTTTTAAAACTCTCTTTTTTGTTCAGAGCTGGGATGTAGGTTTTCTTTGAAATGTTTTCCTCAAGAGGACTAGCACCTTGCAAGCGGCAAAACTAGGACTGTGGGACCAGAGGCAGTGATTTAACCCTAAGTGAGCTGGTTATTTTAAACCTCCATAGTGCCACCTAGTGGGGGAGAAAACCCCCACAGTCATTTGGAAAGTCATAACACAGACTTGATACACCTGTACTGGATGACATGTCGTTATCCAGGTTAGTTGGAAAGCTTTCAAATGATCATCCAGCATATTCTTATGACCAGCAAAGCCACTAATTTTGGCTAAAGGAAAGAAGTGGAAAAAGATCTTCCTTACCCCAAAAGATGATGGCTAGCAATATTTCTTGCTACTCACATAGAAATGTCTGAATAAAGTATATTCACTAATTTTTAGACACTTGAACTGTTTTTCTTGTTGGCTATAAACTATCTACCATGCAAGTTATATATCTGATATTTCTGCATTCTATTGCTCTCATGCAGAACTTATCTAAGCAGTGGAATAATTATTAGTAAATTTTCAATTTTGTTTTGACCACTTGACTTTTGGGCCAGGCCAATAGACTAAAACCACTTCTTCTAGACACCTAATGGAGTAGCGGGGTAGCTGTAGTGAAATGAAGAAGAAGCTGTCTTTAAGTTTGACATGCATTCCCACAACCTCATGGACATCCAGTACTATACTGAATAACATGGGTCATAGGATGACATGATGAATCAAAGGTAATTAACAAACCAAGGCCTACTTTCAGGAGTACCAATATCAAGTCTTTCCAAACATGGTTTAGAAATTGGAAGTCACTGCCAGGAACTGCTGACTGGGAATAAAACGGAAAGTGGCAGGTGAGACCTGCAGTTATCCACAGACCAAATTTAGCAAAGGAAATCAGCACATATGCACTGAAACTGTCCCTATGTCAGGGTTCCAAGTAACACCCCCAACGAAAAGAAACTCCGAGGCTTAGATTTCCTCAAAGCTACAATTTATTAGAGATGTCATATTGGCACATCTGTGAAAACCCGAATCTGAGAGCTTCCGGGTTTTCTCCACCCAAACGAAAGTCCAAGTCCCTGCCCAGCACCCACATGTCCATCACATGATCCAATCAGGCACCGTCCAAAACTGAAGATGCCTCCCAGTCACTTCATCACAGCTGCAGGACACAGTGACCTTGACTTTCTGGAAAGAATGTTATTTAGACTACTACATATCACCTACTCCATACAATCCCCCCTCCCATTTTCCCACAGTAGAAAATGTGGCAGGCCTGAATACAAAAAGGTAAAAGATGGGTTCCAGGCCTGACAGGCTGCCCCCCTCAGACGAGAAGCTGATCCAGTAACGAGAATAATCAGGGGGTTAATACTATGCTCCTAACCACCTCCCCCCAAGGGGGTCCCTTTGGCTTATCCAGGTACTTATTGTGGAATTGCTTAATCAGCCTATCTGCCTTCACATTCCAACTCTTGACCCAGGTAACTTCAGACAAAGGGTACCCTTTCCAATGCACTACATATTGTAAACGACCTCTATACAGTCTAGAGTCGAAAATTTTCTTCACCTCATAGTGGGTCTCTCCTTGTATGACTACAGGAGGAGGAGGTGGTTGGGTCTGAGGTCTTAATCTATACCCAAAGGCTGGTTTCAGCAAGCTACAGTGAAACACCAGATGAATTTTCTCCAATATGTGAGGGAGGCTCAGTTGAACTGTTACTGGGTTGATTATCTTCACTATTGGGAAAGGACCTAAAAATTTTGGCCCTAGCTTCTTGCTAGGCAGTCTT
>QLTV01000971.1:808892-818900 GCA_003457575.1 Thermophis baileyi
GCTTTTTTTTTTCAAAAAAATATTTTTTGTTACTGCGCATGCGCGCGCTTGCTTTGCGCATGCACACACGCCCACAAGCCGCACCCACGCGGTGCGGGAGGGAGCGAACCGGCAGCGAGGTAAGTTGGAACCCACCCCTGGTTGGGCTGGGAAAGAATGATGAGCCCAAAGTCACCCAGTCAAGGACTGAAGAAGGACTAGAATTCACGGCCTCCTGGTTTCTAATGCAGCACCTTCACTAGAAGAAACTTTCAAACTTGCTCCTAGAATATAAGAAGAATAGATGATTTTGTGCTTCCTGATATTTTCAGCCACTGACTGCTCTCATATATTCTTGTTAGCAGTGATGGGAAATGATACGGATTGATGGGAAATGAAGTCCCAAACTTCTGGAGGACAACATATGACCTACCTTGGGGCCAGGGGTGGGTTCTTCCCGGTTCGGACTGGTTCTCCCGAACTGGTAGCGGCCCGCTGGTGATGTCACGATGACGTCACCAAACCGGATAGGTCGGTGCCGGTCCGTGGGGGCCGCCATCTTTTTTTTTTTTCCTTCTGGGCATGCGCAGAAGCCGACTTCCGGCACTGTGCATGAGGTAGCCATTTTTTTCGGCTTTTTTTTTTTTTTTGTTACTGTGCTTCATCACTGGAGGCTTTCAAGAAGAGATTGGACTGCCATTTGTCAGAAATGGTGTAGGGTCTCCTGCTTGAGCGGGGGGGTTGGACTAGATGACCTACAAGGTCCCTTCCAACTCTGTTAATCTAATCTAATCTAAGAAAACTGTTAAAGAGAACCTTGGAGAAGAGATCACATAGCCCAGAGATAAAAATAAGCAGGACAAAGTAACTCAAAATAGCTCTGCCTTCATTTATTTAATAGAAAATGGGACAGAGAAGAACTTTCAAGATTTTTTAGCTATACTCTGCACCAAGGAATTGCATTTCTGGAATCCTGGCTGTGTCTTTTTCTTTATTTGCTTTCCTCAAAAGACTGACATAATTCTTAAAAGCCTGTCCAAATATCTCTGTGTCCCATGATCTTATACTAAGTGGGGCTACTTTGAGTTTGAGAATTAAAAGAATTAAAAATCAGCTCATTCTATTTTAGGGGCTCAGCTCCCTTACCTTAAACCAATTCTAAAATTTGGACTATATCTTCTTGACCTGCGAATGTTGGAAGCTCCTGAAGTAGACCTGAAAGAAAGATGGTTTGGAATTGGGAACGGAAGCAGGGAAGAGGTGAATAGCAAGTCCTGATAGCTCAGCTGAAGTGAAAATGCAGAGCAGGACTGTTAAGTCCTCGGACTTACGACGATGCCAAAAGCCATGCCGGCTGCAGGACGCTCCTGATTGGCTAAGACGTGAGCAGCCGGCAGGCGGGAAAATAGAGCCTCGCCATTGGTCCGCCCATCTGACAGCTCCTATATAAGCAGCTGTCAGACGGCACTTGTTTTTGTTGCTGTTCGGAGTTGCCTTGTGCTGAATTGTTAGAAATAAATGCTGTTGCCTTCTCACACTTGCCTCGCCTCAGTTCCTGTCCACCTAAGTTCTCCATACAGAATACTGGCGACGAAGGTGAGATTGGACTGAGGTAACGGCCAGCTAAAGTCACTGATAGAGCTGAAGCACGCTGAGCTGAGCGCTGCCTCCGGTCACTAGTCAGGCGACAAGAAGTCGCATCAAGGCTACCTCCTAAGCCCCATCCTTATCAGGATGGCCACCCTATCCATGTTCGCGCCATTTGACCTGGCTACTGAAACCTGGGACGACTACCTCACATGGTTCGAATGCGTCTTGAGGGCAAACGATTTCACAGAGCTGTCCAGTGCCCGAAAATTGGGCTATTTCCTCAGCTCATGTGGCCGTGAGATGTTCGCGACGGCTCAAGCCCTGACAGCACCTCAGCCTGTCTATACCGTGCCGTGGGAGACCCTCTTGGAAAAGCTGAAGAACCAGTATTCTTCAGCCCCCTCACGCATCGCTAGACGGCATGCGTTCCATCAAAGGACGCAGAGGGATGGGGAGTCCATAAATGAGTACATGGCCTCCCTTCAGACAGCTGCCCTAAATTGCAAATTCCCCGATTTGGACGACCTTCTGCTGGACCAGCTTGTCTGCGGGGTGAGAGATCTGAGGCTCCAGCGCCATTTGCTAGCCCGCATTGAACTAAATCTCTAGACAGCTTTGGATGAAGCCAGGGTGTCTGAACTGTCAGAGAAATCTGCTACGGTGATCCAGCGATTCCAGCCATCGACCACCCAGGCCAGCAGAAATCAAGCACCACGAAGAAGCCGACTATGACGACCCCTCCGATGAGGAGGAGGACGTGAGTCGCCTCAAAACAACGCGGAGAAAATGGACTCCGGCCATCAAATTGCCTCAGGCCAGTTGCCTAGGTTGTGGCGGGAACCATGACAGGTCTGACTGCAGGTTCAAAACCGCCACCTGCCGCCACTGTGGCAAGAAGGGACATCTGTCGCGAGTTTGCAGAGCCGCTCTGCCAGCCTCTGACTCACCAGCTGAGCCCACTTACTATAAAAAATTCAACAAAAGACCGCAAAAGCGAAGGGAAGAATGTTTCGCAATCTCTCGGGCTCACCGATCCCCACCTATGGCCATCAGCCAGGCTACAGTGACCTCAGCTACCAGCAAAGTTTACCTCACAGTAAAGTTAGAAGGGACGCCCTGCAAGATGGAAGTGGACACCGGCTCTTCCAAATCCCTGATCTCATGGGCCACCCTTCAGCAGCTGATGCCTAACTTTGCCAAGCACCACCTCAAGCCATGCCCGGTAACTCTCAAAGACTACCAGGGCAAGTCCATTCCAATTGTGGGCTGCGGCACTTTCAACGTCACCCACAGAACTTTCTTTGGCCTCCTCCCACTGATCATTGTGAATGGCAACCTGCCCAGCCTCCTGGGTCTGGACTTGTTTGCGGCACTGGGCCTCAACGTATCTGGCATCCACACAACTAGCACTGACACTTTCAGTATGCTGGCCAGTGAATTCGCAGATGTCTTTGACAACGGCCTGGGTAAATATAAGGGGAACCCCATTTCCTTTAATTTGGACCCCCAAGTAGCACCAATCCGCTTGAAACCTAGAAGGGTGCCTTTTTCGCTTCGCCCCAAAGTAGACCAGGAGCTAGATAAGGTTATTGCCCAAGGGGTCTTAGAAGCTATTGATCATTCAAATTGGGAAACCCCTTATTGTGATTCCAATTAAGCAGGATGGCTCAATCAGAATATGTGCTGATTACAAGGGGACTATTAATAAAGCCCTACAAGCCAACCCCTACCCGGTGCCAGTGGTACAACACCTTCTCCACTCTTTAGGCCAGGGTACCAAATTTGCCAAGCTGGACCTTGCACAAGCATACCAGCAGCTCCCGGTGGATGAAGCCACTGCCATGGCTCAGGCAATTGTCACCCACCGTGGAGCATTTAAATGCAAGCACCTCCCATTCGGAGTGAGCGTTGCCCCAGGCCTTTTCCAGAGCCTAATGGAGCGGTTGCTCCAGGGGCTACAAGGGGTAGTACCCTATTTTGATGATGTCCTGATCTCTGCCACCAGTCAGGCTGAACTCATCAATAAGCTAAGGGCTGTCCTACTCCGTTTCAGAAAGGCAGGGCTAAAACTGAAAAAGGAAAAATGCAGAATTGGGGTTTCTCAGGTCGAGTTTTTAGGGTTCCTTATTGATGCCAAGGGTCTTCACCCCACCACTTCTAAGGTAGAGGCCATAAAGAAGGCACCCACCCCCTCATCTAAAGCAGAACTGCAGGCATTCCTGGGGCTGCTTAATTTTTACGCCATTTTTCTGCCACATAAGGCTTCCCTGGCTGAGCCTCTGCACCGATTGTTGGATGCTAAAACTTTGTGGCATTGGGGTCCCAAGGAGGCTAAGGCCTTCCAAGCCATTAAAGATATTTTGACCTCCAATGCAGTCCTAGTCCAATACGATGACAGCCAGCCGCTGTCATTGGCTTGTGACGCTTCTCCTTACGGTGTGGGGGCTGTCCCGAGCCACATACTGCCCAATGGGACTGAAGTCCCTATCGCCTATTACTCGCGGACTTTGTCTGCCGCTGAACGTAATTACAGTCAGCTTGATAGGGAGGCCCTGGCAGCTGTAGCTGGCATCAAGAGATTCCACGAATACATCTATGGTCGATTTTTCCATTTGTTCACTGATCACAAGCCGCTTTTAGGGTTGCTGGCAGGCGACCGCCAAAGCCCTCAGATATTGTCCCCGCGGATGTCACGGTGGACAGAATTTTTAGCAGCCTACACATACTAGCTGCACTATAGACCAGGCAAGGACTTGGGACACACAGACGCTCTGAGCCGCTGCCCGCTCCTGGCCCCAGTTGTAGATCCTGTCCCTGCAGCCTCTGTCCTGCTTATAGAGGAACTGCAAACTCCCATTTCTGCCTCAGACATAGCCGCCCATTCTGCATCTGACCCTGTACACTCTCAGGTTTTGGACTGGGTGCGCAGCGGGTGGCCCCGAGGGCCAGTGTCACCTGGGCTCCAGCCTTACCACCTTAGGCAGCACGAACTATCCGTGCAGAAAGGTTGCCTCCTATGGGGAAACCGGGTGATAGTCCCTCCGGAACTGAGGGCGCCAATTCTAAGTTGCCTGCACATCGCCCACCCTGGCATCGTGCGAATGAAATCCCTGTGGTGCAGCTATGTGTGGTGGCCAAAGATGGACATGGAAATTGAGGACTGGGTAGCTAAGTGCCAGGTTTGCCAGCAGTCCAGGCCAGCTCCCCCATCAGCCCCAGTCCAGGAATGAGACACACCTAGGGCACCCTGGTCACGAGTCCACCTAGACCTGGCCGGACCCTTCCACGGCCAGACATTCATGGTCGTAGTGGACGCCTACTCCAAATGGGTAGAGCTGGCCCTCATGCCATCCACCACAGCAGAGGCCGTCATAAGGGTCCTGGACAGGCTTTTCGCAACCCATGGGCTGCCCAACACCGTAGTATCTGATAACAGCCCCCAGTTCACATCAGCACCCTTCCAGATGTTTCTAGCTAAGCATGGCATTCGCCATGCCACTACGGCTCCGTTCCATCCGGCCGCTAATGGATTGGCAGAGTGAGCTGTCAGATCCGCTAAGGAGGCCTTAGGCCGCCTAGGGCCTGGAAACTGGCACGATAAAATATGTCAATACCTCTTGGTGCAACACACTACCCCATGCCAGGCCACCAATCAAAGCCCTGCAGAAATTCTTATGGGTTGCCAGCTCAGGACCACACTGGACCGACTGCACCCCAACTATGCCACCGAACAGACTCTCAACGCCAATAGTCACACTAGAGCATTCGCAGTCTGGGATCCAGTCTTGGGATCAGCCTCAAATTATGGGACCAGCCTCAAGTGGCTACCAGGATGCATTATACAATTAACTGGACCCTACTCTTATAGGGTCCAGCTCGACGACGGGCGAATATGGCAGCGACATGTAAACCAACTAAGGCGGAGGGTTCCAAGCACGGCTAACAGACAGCTGGAGCAGGCCCAAGCCTGCCCCCAAACCACACCAGACTCCAGGGACCATCAGGCCCTTCCAAAGTCCCATAACCAAAGCATTCCCGTCGCCCAACTTACCTGAAAGGCCTGGCCCTCCAGCATTGTATAGACCTCCCTTCGAGTTTGCTGCAGAGTCGCCGGGAATTCCAGAGAACTCTTCACCAGCTCCTCCCTCTTCAGCTGCCGCCCCTGAACTGAGACGATCTGGGCGGAGCCGACGTCGACCGGCGTACCTAGCTGACTACGCATGCTCTGTCTGGGAGGTGAGGGGGGTTAAGTCCTCGGACTTACGACAACGCCAAAAGCCATGCCGGCTGCAGGACGCTCCTGATTGGCTAAGACGTGAGCAGCCGGCAGGTGGGAAAATAGAGCCTCGCCATTGGTGGCGCAGTGGTTAGAGCCGAGGTGGCGCAGTGGTTAGAGTGCAGTACTGCAGGCTACTTCAGCTGACTGTTCAGCAGTTCAGCGGTTCAAATCTCACCGGCTCAAGGTTGACTCAGCCTTCCATCCTTCCAAGGTGGGTAAAATGAGGACCCAGATTGTTGGGGGCAATATGCTGACTCTGTGAACCGCTTAGAGAGTGCTGTAAAGCACTGTAAAGCGGTATATAAGTCTAAGTGCTATTGCTATTGCTATTGGTCCGCCCGTCTGACAGCTCCTATATAAGCAGCTGTCAGACGGCACTTGTTTTGGTTGCTGTTCGAAGTTGCCTTGTGCTGAATTGTTAGAAATAAATGCTGTTGCCTTCTCACACTTGCCTCGCCTCAGTTCCTGTCCACCTAAGTTCTCCATACAGAATAAGGACAATGGAGCTGGCAACATTTCCTGGCTTCCTGGACCACTAACCTACTTCGAGCATAATCACAGTGCACCGATAACACTTCCACAGTGGCGGCTTGTTTAGAAGCAACCAAACAATGGCAAAAAGATAGAAGAAGACCAAGGTTGGGGAGAGAAAATATACTGACTTCTATCAATTGGCAGCAGGGAAGGATTGTTTGCTAGCTCCAGGCCTGGCTGGTAACAAACGCCTCTAATCAGGCAGTCATTTTTTAAGAAAACGACTGAGATGATGGAGCTTGTGACAACAACTCTGAAAAGTAGATCCAGTGGGCTTATGAAATGGGAAACTGATTTGCATCTGGGTAGTCAAAGAAGGAAGAGCAATAATTTATATCAGTATTTCCCAACCTTGGCAACTTTAAGACATGTGGACTTCAACTCCCAGAATTCCCCAGCCAGCTGGGGAATTGGCTGGGGAATTCTGGGAATTGAAGTCCACATGTCTTAAAGTTGCCAAGGTTGGGAAACACTGAATTTTTATGAAGCAATATCTGGGCAACCAGCAGCATCAAAGCCACACTTAAGACCTACAATTGTCTGCAAGTATGGTATAAAAAATCAAGATGGCAGCCACCACTGGGCAGTCAAAGCTCTGTTTTATGTAGCTGCACATAAACTTCAATTGTACCATTGTGACCACCATTCTGGCTTTTTGTTAACCATCTCCTGTGGATTTCTCAGTTGGACCTCAAGCTTCTTTTTATGGGTTTTATAACCCTGTTGGGTCACTATTGTTGAAAACTAGTGACAAAATACCCTACCAGCACACTGAAGAGCCTCAAGCTGTCTTAACATGAATTTAGAAATCCTTTGAAAAACTCTCCCTAGCAGAAAATCCCAGATCTCCCCTGACAATTGTTGGAAGAAATGTCCATCTGGGTTCAGTTCCAAGTGGGGAGAAAGACACTGGAAACATGGAGGTTGCTTGGAAGGATGGTTTAATGGTGAAGCAGAACCACCAAGCATGTGTGATTCTGGGTAGCTGAACACATGGAGTGGAGAGTGAGTGTTATTTATACCCTCTCTTGGGCTTTGAACTTGAGCTTCCTGTTCCTGTGGCAAGGACAAGTATCCTATTGGCTGCAGATTCCCAGGGGGCGGGGGTCTTCGCTAACTTTCTAGGCTGTCTGTGTCCCAGGCTTGGTTGAATCTTGCTGGGTGATGTAATGAAGGGGCTTTGGGCAATTCCTATTATGGCTGAGGGCCAGGGGTGGGTTCCTACTTACCTCGCTGCCGGTTCGTTCCCTCCCACGCCTCGTGTGCGCGCCTCGTGCGCGCACGCATGTGCAGTAGGAAAAAATCCCCAAAAAATCCCCCCCAAAAAGCCAAAAAAAAAAGATGGCAACCGCATGCACAGTGCCGGAACTTGGCTTCTGCACAAGCGCAGAAGGAAAAAAATTAGCCAAAAAAAAAAGAAGGCAACCGCATGCACAGTGCCGGAAGTCGGCTGCTGCGCATGCTCAGAAGGGGGGGGGGGAATTCAAAAAAATTCAAAAAAAAATTCAATTTTTTTTTTAAAAAAAAGATGGCGGCCCCCACGGACCGGCACCGACCGATCTGGTTCGGTGACATCATTGTGACATCACCAGCGGGCTGCTACTGGTTCAGGAGAACCGGTCCAAACTGGGAGGAACCCACCCCTGCTGAGGGCTAATTCTACCTTTGTTGGATCTTGGGTGAGGGTATTTGCTTATGAATAGACCTAGCAATCTCTTTAACTCTTAAGTGCTGAAATCTGCTGTGGGCTATTGAGGAGGGTGGGGGCTATTAAGAGTGAGTCTGCTTCCTGCCTCAAAAAATACGTTTCTCCATTTCTCATCCAGGGAAATATAATATTCTGCCTTTTTAATATTTCCTAGAATATTTCATTCTTCTAGGAGAGGGGTGGGTGCTAATTTTCTACACTATGTAGATGAGATGCCCTCACCCTCTTCATTTTACTCTCCCACCTTCTGTGATTTTTCTTTAAGTAGAGGAATCAGGATTGAATCTTTGGCGGAAAGAACATGACTCTACCACAGACTTAGACTGCCTCTTGGAAGACATTTAAAAACATCAGATTGGATGAAGAGAGGTTGGTTTCTCACTCCCACCAGTTGATTTCCTGTAATGTTCTCTGTACTATACAGTAATTTATGAGAGTTATTTCCCCATTTTCTCTTGACCATATGTAAATTTATAATCCTCAGAGCTATTTCCCTTAGCTCTCTTTCTTTCTACATTGAGACAATCCATATGTTGTAGAATAGATTGATCCAATACTCCCTATCTTATTTGGGATGCAGTTTTTGGTATGTTTTCCAGTTCTGTAATACTGCATAGTCTTTGGACAATATACAAGATTAGTTCTTTATCTTTAGATAGCCTCTTTAAAGCTGTTTCTTCTTCTTCTTCTTCTTCCTCTTCCTCTTCCTCTTCCTCTTCCTCCTCCTCCTCCTCCTCCTCCTCCCCCCCCTCCCCTCCCCTCTCCTCCTCCTTCTTCTCCCACTTCCCCCTCTCCCCTCTCCTCCTCCTCTTCTCTCTTTCTCCTCTCTCTCTCAAACTTTTCAGCCTAGCTGAAAAGATGAAAAGATGAAAAAACCAACTTCATGGCTAATCAACAGCTCGGGAACAGCAATTACAGGGGGGGGGGGAATCTCTGTGACAGTATTTTAAACTACTAAGTATTTCTATGCAAAAACATGATGGAAGATTGTGGGGTTCCCCCCCTCCCAATCTGTATGTATTTCTCTATTTCAGAACCTTGATAAATAACTTCAACAAATCCTCTAGTGTAATAATTAAGGAATGAGAGCTGGAAAAGGGGGAGGAGAATCAGTAGGATATTTCTTGCTTGTTGATTCCTCAGCGGCCGAGAGAGATAAAAAAAGAAAGACAGGTGGGAGGTTCTTCAGCTCTTCTGTATAATTTTGATTGAATCAAACATTTGCTCCCTTTTTTCTCCTCCCTCCTTCTAGTTTTATCCATTTCAATGATCCAAACTTAACTTTATTAAAATCTCTCATCTTGCCCAATTAAGGTTCATGTCTTTGCATCTTCCTTGGCCAGTCAGAGATATTTTGCTGCCCAGATGGAGGTTCATGTAAGGGCTACCTCAGATGCTGGTTTGTTTTTCCCACAGCTTAAAAGTGGTTCTGAAGATCTTAAAACCCTAAAGGCCTCAAGTGCAAAATACTTTATAGATCACTTCCTTTCATGTCATCCAGGTTCGGATCTAATATGTGGTGGAGAGATTCTTCTTTTGGCTGTGTTCCCATCCAACCCTTTCTGGAGATTCGCACAAGACCAGAAATTGCAAATTTATGGATGGATTTTGTTCACAGAAGGGATGAAACCATTGAAAATTCAGTCATGATTAAACAAGCTTAGGATGGTATGTGATTGTATAGGTTGGGATTTTGACTAGCTTGGTTAAGCATGCCATTAAAACACAGGAAAACAGTGTCTTCGTTGCGAAGGAGAAGAGAAGCGGCTTTTTCATGGCCTGCATTTAAGCCAGTGTTTCTCAACCTTAGTTACTTTAAGCTGTGTGGACTTCAACTCCCAGAATTCAACTGCAGAAATTCAACTGCAGAAAATACGACTTCAGCAACAGAGTGATCAATGCCTGGAATTCACTACCT
>QLTV01000971.1:825845-852778 GCA_003457575.1 Thermophis baileyi
GTGTATGGCTTGTTAAATCATTTTTTTTAATATATTGTTTTAATGTTTTGATACTTCTGTTGTAAGCCGCCCAGAGTCCCTTGGGAGTTGGGCGGCATAAAAATGCAACAAATAAATAAATAAATAAATAAATAAATAAATAAATAAATAAATAAATAAATAAATAAATAAATAAATAAATAAATAAATAAATAAATAAATAAATGATCACATGACTGTGGGGATTCTCCAATAGTTGCAAGAGCGAAGACTAATTCTAAATCACTTTCTTCAGTGCTGTTGTAACTTTGAACAGATGCTAAACGAATGGTTGTAAGTCGAGGACTACTTGTGTTTTTCTTAGGGCTATGCAATTTTGTGCTGATACGCATCTGATGCCAAAAGCAACAATTGATCTGAACGTCGCAGGAATTGACGTTCAGCCTATTTGGCCTTAGATTGATATTTTTATGTGAGCTCTCAAGATAACTTCATAGGAAACAAGTAGCCCTCGACTTACAACAGTTCATTTAATGACCGTTCAAAGTTACCAGGGGTGGGTTCCGGATTTTCTTACTGCCGGTTCACTCAGGGACGCAATGCGCGGGCGCGGGCGTGTTGCGCGATGTGCGGGAGGGTCGCGGGTGCGCAGTACAAAAAAAAAGCTGCTGCGCATGTGCAGAAGCACAAAACAAGATGGCGCCGCCAAGAGAACCGGCTCGGGGGTATGGCAGGCATGGGTCGCTACCGGTTCCAGCAACCCACGCCGCCACATTACTAACGGTTCTATAGAACCGGTCCGAACCAGTAGGAACCCACCTCTGAACGGCACTGAAAAAAGCAACTTATGACCGTTCTCCACTCTGACGACCGTTGCAGCATCCCCATGGTCACATGATCAAAATCCAGACGCCTGGCAACTGACTCATATTTATGATGGTTGCAGTGTCCTGGGGTCATGTGATCTCCTTTTGCGACCGTCTGACATGCAAAATCAATAGGGGGAAGCAGGATTCATTTAACGGCTGCCTGATTCACTTAACAAATGCAGTGATTCATTTAACAACTGTGGCAAAAAAGGTCATAAAATCGGGTGCAATTCACTTAACAGCCACCTTGCGTAGCAACGGAAATTCTGGTCCCAATCGTGGTCGTAAGTTGAGGACCACCCGTACTAACATGTCTTTCTACATAGGTTTGTGACAAGCATTTCAGCATTTACCACAGCCAAAGCCAAATGTTATGTCAACTCCAAGCCTTCTCATAACAAACCTTGATGAAACATCATCTGCAATTGTGGATTTGCTTAACGACTGTGTGATTCACTTAACAACTGCAGTAGTTTGCTTAACAACTGTGGGGGGAAAAGATCATAAAATCGGGCTTGGCTCACTTAACAACCTCCTTGCTTAATAATAAGAATTCTGGTCCCAAATGTGGTTGTAAGTCGAGGACTACCTGTATGTAAGTTTTGCAAAATCAGAGAGAGAGAGGAACACGCTAAAGAAACAATTCTAAAAGATATTGATTGGGTCCACTGGAAAATCCTTCTTTGGCAATTACTGCGCTGACCCCAATTGCAAATTTTAAAGTATTTGCTGTACCAGCACAAAGGTCTGTAATAAGAATTTTATAATGTACTTTCTTGGCTGCCCGGTTTGTCAGGCGAGGCGGTGGTGGCAAAGGACGATAATAAGAATGCAAACAGCAGCTTGTGTTTATAAGCCTATTAGGAGCTTATGTAATTTGCCATCTCTGGGTTACAAAGCTTTCTGCTCCTACCTAAATAAGGGCATTGCTCTCTTGATGAACGGGGGTAGCAGTGCCGAAGAAACATGAAGGGCAAAGGGGATTGGGTACTGGTAGTCAAAATGGCTTCTGTCTGCTTTGGGATGTGGGTTTGGCAAAGGGGCTTGTGCAAACCATCTCTTTGGTTGTCATCATCATCATCATCATCATCATCATCATCATTTTAGCCATTGTCTATCCACTGCAGGATGAAGGCCTCTTCCGCATGTTTCCAACCAATATGGTCCTGAGCTTTCTTTTGCCAATTGGGCCAGCAATAATTGCTGATGTCATCGATCCGTCTTGTTTTCAGTGCTGTTGTAACTTCGAATGGTCACTAAATGAATGGTTGTAAGTCAAGGACTACCTGAGGTAGTCCTCCACTTATGTCCACAACTGGAACCAGAATTTCCTTTGCTAAGCAAGATGGTTGTTATTTGGGACACACCCAATTTTATGTTCTTTTTTAGCATGATTGTTAAGTGAATCACTGCAGTTGTTAAGTGAATCACGTGATTGTTAAGCAAATCTGGCTTCTCCCATTGACTTTGCTTGCCAATTGGGAAGATTGCATATGGTGATCACATAATTCCAGGATGTTGCAACCATTGTAAATACAGGCCAGTTGCCAAGTGTCCCAGGCTTGTACACATGACCATAGCAATAGCACTTAGCACTTAGACTGGAGCCGAGGTGGCGCAGTGGTTAGAGTGCAGTACTGCAGGCTACTTCAGCTGACTGCCAGCTGCAGTTCAGCGGTTCAAATCTCACTGGCTCGAGGTTGACTCAGCCTTCCATCCTTCCGAGGTGGGTAAAATGAGGACCCAGATTGTTGGGGGCAATATGCTGACTCTGTGAACCGCTTAGAGAGGGCTGTAAAGCACTGTAAAGCGGTATATAAGTCTAAGTGCTATTGCTATTGCTATTGCTATTGCTATTGCTATTGCTATTGTTTTAGGTCTCTTTTGTGGATGCTTTTTATCAAGTGGAATCCATTCTATGACTGCCTTGGTTCACCTGCCATCCGTTCTTCTTGCTATGAGACCAGTCCATTTCCATTTCCATTCTTTTACTCTCTTGATGATATCGTATACTTTCGTTTGTTCTCTAATCCATGTGCAGGTCTTTCTATCTTGTCTTGTGATGCCGAGCATGTATCTTTCCCATGGCTCTTTGCGCCACTCGTAGCTTTTGTATGATTGTGAGGTTGGTGTCCGTGTTTCACCAGCATATGTTAGAAATTGTGGCACAATATGCTCCAGATGCAGCATTCAGCTTGCTGAGAATGTAAGCTTTCATTAAAAAAAAAATGTTCTAGCTCTGCACCTTTTACCTTGGTTAGTTTTTGTCATTGTTTCATTATGTACAGATAGTCCTCGACTTACAACCATTCATTTAGCAGCTATTCAACATTACAAACAAAATGCACAGGTACAGTATATGTGGTACCTCGCTCAATAGTAGTAACTGTGAGAGGGATCTTGGAGTCCTAGTGGACAACCATTTAAATATGAGCCAGCAGTGTGCAGCAGCTGCCAAAAAAGCCAATGCAGTTCTAGGCTGCATAAACAGAGGGATAGAATCAAGATCACGTGAAGTGCTAATAACACTTTATAATGTCTTGGTAAGGCCACACTTGGAATACTGCATTCAGTTTTGGTCGCCACGATGTACAAAGGATGTTGAGACTCTAGAAAGAGTGCAGAGAAGAGCAACAAAGATGATTAGGGGACTGGAGCAGAGGTGCTATTCAGCTGGTTCGCACCGGTTCGTGCGAACCGTTGGCAGAAATTTGGCCAAGGTCGCCGAACCGGTAGCGATGGCCGGCTGGCCATGCCCCCGAACCAGTCCCCCGCTCTCCCCGCCCACCATGTTCATCGCCGCCATGTTCTTCGCGCACGTGCATCCCATTGCCTTGCAAGTCCAATGGGATGTGCATGCACAAAGAACATGGCAGCGACGGCACGGCAGCAACTTTTTCCGTGACCTCCGGTACTTTTTGGTGGCCTGCGGCCAGCCATCGTAGCCACAAAGCGGCTCTCAAAGTGGCGGCTGGCTGAGGGCCACCGAAAACTCTGGTCAGCTTGCCTTCCGGACTCCGCGGAAGGTAAGGAGCCTGAACAAAGAGGCGGTGGTGGGGAAGGAAACGGGACTAGGGCTGGGGACGCTAAAGGAGGGGAAACGGGGGCAACTGGCGAAGTGAGGGCGGGGGTAGATAAGTGGAAATTCCAAAAATTTTCCTACCTTTTCCTGTGGGCGTGGCTAGGTGGGGGGTCATGTGACTGAGTGGGCGTAGGCATGAGTGACATCAAGTTGGCCACGCCCACTCAGTCACATGCCCCCCCACCTAGCTACGCCCACCAAACCGGTAGCGAAAATTTTTGAAACCGACCACTGGACTGGAGGCTAAAAGATATAAAGAACGGTTGCAGGAACTGGGTATGTCTAGTTTAATGAAAAGAAGGACTAGGGGAGACATGATAGCAGTGTTCCAATATCTAAGGGGCTGCCACAAAGAACCTATTCTCCAAAGCACCTGAAGGCAGGTCAAAAAGCAATGGAGGAAAACTAATCAAGGAGAGAACTAACCTACAACTAAGGAGAAATTTCCTGACAGTTAGAACAATTAATCAGTGGAACAGCTTGCCTCCAGAAGTTGTGAATGCTCCAACACTGGAAGTTTTTAAGAAGATGTTGGATAACCATTTGTCTGAAGTGGTGTAGGGTTTCCTGCCTAAGCAGGGGGTTGGACTAGAAGACCTCCAAGGTCCCTTCCAACTCTGTTATTCTATATTCTACATTCTATACAATGGCACTGAGGAAAGAGACTTGCAATCTGTCTTTGCATTTACAGCCATCACAGAACCCCCAAGAGCCGAGGTGGCGCAGTGGTTAGAGTGCAGCACTGCAGGCTACTTCAGCTGACTGCTAGCTGCAGTTCAGCGGTTCAAATCTCACCGGCTCAAGGTTGACTCAGCCTTCCATCCTTCTGAGGTGGGTAAAATGAGGACCCAGATTGTTGGGGGCAATATGCTAACTCTGTAAACCGCTTAGAGAGGGCTGTAAAGCACTATGAAGCGGTATATAGCAATAGCAATAGCAATAGCACTTAGACTTATATACCGCTTTACAGTGCTTTACAGCCCTCTCTAAGCGGTTCACAGAGTCAGCATATTGCCCCCAACAATCTGGGTCCTCATTTTACCCACCTCGGAAGGATGGAAGGCTGAGTCAACCTCGAGCCAGTGAGATTTGAACCGCTGAACTGCAGCTGGCAGTCAGCTGAAGTAGCCTGCAGTACTGCACTCTAACCACTGCGCCACCTCGGCTCCAGTCTAAGTGCTAAGTGCTATTGCTATGGTCATGTGTACAAGCCTGGGACACTTGGCAACTGGCCTGTATTTACAATGGTTGCAACATCCTGGAATTATGTGATCACCATATGCAATCTTCCCAATTGGCAAGCAAAGTCAATGGGAGAAGCCAGATTTGCTTAACAATCACGTGATTCACTTAACAACTGCAGTGATTCACTTAACAATCATGCTAAAAAAGAACATAAAATTGGGTGTGTCCCAAATAACAACCATCTTGCTTAGCAAAGGAAATTCTGGTCCCAGTTGTGGACATAAGTGGAGGACTACCTCAGGTAGTCCTTAACTTACAACCATTCATTTAGTGACCATTCGAAGTTACAACAGCACTGAAAAATGTGACTTATGACCATCTTTCATACTTACCACTGTTGCAGCATCCCCATGATCACGCGATCATACCCTGTTTCCCCCAAAATAAGACACCCCCTGATAATAAGCCCAATCGGGCTTTTGAGTGCATGGCAATAAGGCCAAGCGCTTATTTCAGGGTTCAAAAAAATATAAGTCAGGGTCTTATTTTCGGGGAAACATGGTAATTCAGAGCTTGGCAATTGACTCATATTTATGACAGTTGCAGTGTCCCGGGGTCATGCGATCCCCTTTTGCAACCTTCTGACAAGCAAAGTCAACGGGGAAGCCAGATTCACTTAACAACCGTATTACTAACTTCACAACTGCAGTGATTTGCTTAACAACTGTGGCAAGGAAGATTGCAAAATGGGGCAAAACACATTTAACAACGGTCTCGCTTAGCAACAAAAATGTTGGGCTCAATTGTGGTCGTAAGTCGAGGGCTACCTGTATACCTCTGAAAGAAGGATTAAATTCTTAGATTTTAAGGGTGGGAAAAGGTACCCTTGGCTCTCTCAGTTGCTCATCCCAAACTTACAAGTATCAAAATATTCCCTCCTGACATATCTATCTCCCTTCCTGCTATGAGTGCTGTGAACATCCGATGTCCTTACCTACAAGTTCTAGACTTAGGCTGAGCTGAGTATTACTGAGATTAATCCTATTTGAGCTGCTAATTCCAAACTCCAAAAATAGTTTGGTGAGCTCTCTCTCTCTATTACTCAGATACCTAGCCAGCTACTTATCTATCTATTTACCTATCTGCCTTACTGCCTGTCTCACTCCCATGTCTTCTGCTAGAAGATTATTCTATTAACCAATTGCTCATGGCAAAGGGATGCGATGGGAGAATTTTTGGCTAGTAAACATAATCTCTTCTGAGTCCCAGGGCCAGGGGTGGGTTCTGCTTTTCTTCGCTGCCGGTTCGCTCAGTGACTCACTGCGCGGGTGCGCGGGTGCTTCGCGCATGTGCAGTGCTTAAAAAAAGCTTCTGTGCATGCGCAGAACCAAAAAACAAGATGGCGCCGCCTATGGCGCCACCGAAAGAACCGGTTCAGGGGCATGGCAGGCCTGGGTCGCTGCCGGTTCTAGTGACCCAGGCCGCCAAGTTACTACTGGTTCTATAGAACCGGTCAGAACCGGGAGGAACCCACCTCTGCCCAGGGCCATCAAGGAGGCATGAGGGTTGCCCATATCCCAGAATCCCATATCCATGCCCCAAAGGACACTTCAGAAATTTACTTTCAGTTTTCCTTTGGGTCAGACCAATCTCTGGGCAATTAAGTAGCTGATGTCTTTGGACATAACAAGAGAGTTTGTTTTGGAGACAGTTCAATGATTCTACATGGCCACGGAGAGAACCAAGGTGCTAATGCTAAAATCAATCATTGGACATCAGGTTTTATGCAGCCAACATGGCAGACTCAAAGAAAGGGACCTCACACATTGCAGAAATTAGAGGTGCACAAAACTACTGTAGCTGTTACTAGAGGACTGCCAATGTCCTTCTGATCATCCTGAAGCTTTTGAGCTTCAGATGGGATTGTGTTAAGCTTAGGATAATTCTGGAGTGGTGGTGTCAAAATATTTTGTACATCTCTAGCAGAAACAAAACAAGCAAGCAAAACACCCATGAAATCTCTTCCCCAGTTTTAAAAAAACAAAACAATAAAATAAAATAAGAATTTCTTCCCTCCCCCCCTAAGAAAATATAAAAGAGATTAAAAACAACTTTGCTTTTACAAAGGAGCATAAAATTGAGGAAAGAAAGAAGGTAGGTAGGTAGGTAGGTAGGTAGGTAGGAAGGAAGGAAGGAAGGAAGGAAGGAAGGAAGGAAGGAAGGAAGGAAGGAAGGAAGGAAGGAAGGAATATTCTGGAAAAACTTATGGCAGAAAGGAATTCTGAAAGGGAGCAATTTATGGTGATGCAACGATGCAACATTTTGTTGCAGAACATTTTTGTTAACCTCAGAGACATGAAAAGTGTAACCCTTCAAATGCTTCTGAACTACAATTCCCAGAATCCCTTATGACTATCCTAGCTATCCTGGCAGGGTCTTCTGGGAATTGTAGTTCTTTGACAATAGGATAGCTACAGGACACCCCTCTGCCCCCTTTAAAAATTTGGAAACCTGTCATGTTAATTAGGACTCCTTTTTTTTTTTGAGTCAGAACTGAATGGGCGAAGAGTTGAAGCAGTATGGAATGCTGTGAAGGGTCTGCAGGCCAAAGGTCAAAAAAGTCAAGATGGCAGTCACTACTCTTTCTTAGGTCTGCAAAGGCGTTTTTTTTTTTTTTTTAAAGGCCCAAGGATTCAATAATACTGTTGTGGCTGACATCCTGAATCTTTTAATTCCATTATGGATGCTCCTATCATGCTGGCAAGTTTAGGGAATCGTGCAGGCCTTCAAATTTATGAAACTAGATGAAGTCAATTAGAGCTACTCTATCTGGGCTGCAAAAATTGGGCAATCCTTAAATGATGGAAGTAAGATTTAGAAAACTCTAGCTCTCTGCTCCCATCTAGTGATTGTCCCAAAGTAAATCTTTAACCCAAATGCCTCAGGATTACAGAACATGAGCAGTAACATCCTACACAATTGTAAACCACAAGAATTCCCATTAAGTTCAGTGACGTTTGTTCGGAGACAGGTAGGTTTCAGTGTGCAACCTGAACTCCAAATTAAAAAAAAATTCCACATGCAAACCTTGCCTGACCCAAAATTAATTACAGTATGGCTTTCAGTAAGTTGGTCATTCTGCCTCAACTTTAGCCCTTCCATCTTCAGTATGGAATAATAATACCCTTACAAAGTTGTTGGCTTACAGCAAAGAGAGCCAGTTGATATGAGAGCCAGTTTGGTCTAGTGGTTAAGGCACCGGGCTAGAAAACGGGGAGACCATGAGTTCAAATTCCGCCTGAGCCATAACCAGCTGTTGGTGACTTTGGGCCAGTCTCTCTCTCTCTCATACCCCATCCCACCTCACAGGGTTGTTGTAGAGAAAATAAGAGGAGCCCTGAGTTATTTGTAAAAATAATAAAGGCAGAATACAAAAAATAAGTAAAATAAAGAAGCGTGCATGTAAATGTCTTTATTTCAACCATTTAATCCAGGGGTGGGCAACTTTACAACCTGTAGACTTCAACTCCCAGAATCCACCTGACTCAGGAATTCTGGGAGTTGTAGTCCACAGGTTGTAAAGTTGCCATAGTTGCCCACCCTGCTATAGTCTGAAAGTTTCCGTTGGGAAATGCTGGAATTAAGGTTTGTTCCTTCTATGGATTTCTCCTATGGATACCTCTAGCTATCTTAAGCTTTTGGAAGACAAGGGGAGCTCTATCTGATTAGTCGACAGAAAGCAAATCCCACTGAAAACAATTTCTGTATACAAAAATGATCAAATATGATCATTTATTTAATGATGGTTCAAAACTATAACAACGCTGAAAAAGTGACTTATGACCTGTTCTTGAAGGTACAACCATGATACCATCCCCACAGTCATGTGATTCTGGTTTGGGCGCTTGGCAACTGGCTCACATTTATGATGGTTTACAGTCACATGATCATGATTTCTCAGCTGGCTTCCAACAAGCAAAGTTAATGGAGGAAATTGGATTCAATCAACGACTGAGGTTGTTTGCCTAACGATCACAGTAAAAATAGTGAATTCTGGTCTGGTCACATGAATTCACAATAGTGAATTCTGGTCTGGTCACTTAATGACTGCATTGCTTAGCAACCAAAATTCCAGTCCTCATTGTGGTCATAAGTTGAGGAGTGCCTGTAAAAATGCTTAGACTTTTGTGATTAACTTTTATTTCTACAGGTTGGCGAGATCCGGCCATGAAAAGTTGTGTATGGGTTTTTTAATTGTTTTTAAATGCTTTTTATTATGTATTTTTTTTAATATATGCTTTTTATATTTTAATAAGTTTTATATTTGCTGTAAGCCGCCCAGAGTCCCTTGGGAGTTGGGCAGCATAGAAATACAAATAAAGTTAAAGTTAAAGTTAAAGTCCCTAACCTACAAGCACAATTAAGCCCAAAATTTCTGTTGCTAAGTGAGACAGTTGTTAAGTGAGTTTGGCCCATCTTACAACCTTTCTTGCCACAGTTATTAAGTGAATACTGCAGTTGTTAAATTAGTAACATGTTTTTTAAGTGAATCTGGCTTTCCCATTGACTTTGCTTGTCAGAAGTTTCACAAAAGGTGGATCACATGACCCCAGGACACTGCAACCGTCATAAATATGAGTCAGTTGCCAAGCAATTGAATTTTGATCACGTGATCATGGGGATGCTGTAATGGTCGTGCTTTTTTCAGTGGTGTTGTAACTTTGAATGGTCACTAAACAAACTCTTGTAAGTCGAGGACTACCTGTATTTACACCGAGGAAGACCAAATTTCCTAAAAACAGTGCTGCTTAAACTCAGTACCATTACATAAATATTGCCATCAAATGGCATAGTATTTATTGTTCAGCAGGAAGAGGAAATTGTATGTGGGATTCAGACCTCACTATGTATTTTGACTGCCCACTCACTTTTTCCGCCGAGTACAAATTTTAGGATAAACTGTGTTTCAATTCTCCTTGTAAAAGCTGCATATCATCTTTTATGAGCCACATCTCCAAGTGCAACATCCAAAGACAATAAAACACGATTTTAATAGTTAACTTTGGCTGACTTGGAATAAAAAAGACACCGCAATCATGGCTAACCCATTTTCTGCTTAGAGGTAGGCAGGGAAAAATATTTACTTAGCTTTAATTTGCACTGTAATTATCCCACGGGACAATACGTGGATTTCCTTAGGGCAAAACTGTCTCGAAGGCTTCCTTGAGGTGGGTTTCAGGTTCTGTGTGTTATAAACACAATAGAAACATAATGGTTTCAACCCTGAAGAAAAGGCACACTGCACATGCTCAATGAAGGTCTTTCCTAAGGTAGCACAGTACACAGGTACTTGACTTATGACCACCACTGAGCCCAAAATTTCTGTGGAACATTTGTTAAGTGAATTCTGCCCCATTTTACAACTTTTCTTGCCACAATTGTTAAGTGAATCACTGCCGTTGTTAAGTTAGTAACACGGCTGTGAAGTGAATCTGGCTTCCCCATTGACTTTGCTTGTCAGAAGGTCGCAAAAGGGGATCACGTGACCCCAAAGCACTGCAACTGTCGTAAATATGAGTCAGTTGCCAAGCATCCAAACTTTGATCATGTGACTATGGGGATGCTGCAATGGTTGTAAGTGTGAAAAATGGTCATAAGTCACTTTTTTCAGTGCCGTTGTAACTTTGAATGGCCACTAAATGAACTGTTGTAAGTCGAGGACTACCTGTACAAACATATAAGGCTTCTAAGAAAGAGGAGCAGTTGTAACCTACTGAGACAAATCCATATATGTTGTAATGCAGTGGTCCCAGCCTTTTGAGCACCAGGGACAGGTTCCACGTGGTTTCATGTGCTGCCTGCATCCCGCGGATGGGGCTTTGCTTGTTTGCATAGTCCAGTTTCTGGCATGCGGTGACCTGGTGCCGGTCCATGGACCTGGGGTTGAAGACCCCTGTCTTAATGTGATGGCCGTGGGTCATACAACATGCTAAGACATTTCCTGAGTTTTTACAAGATCTTGAGTCACAAATTGCTCGGAGCCATTTATGCCTAGAGAGCACCATGATTGAGAAAATTCTGCCGCCTAACCTCAGTCCCTCTTCCCTTCCGTTATTTAGTCTAGAGAAAATGCCTGCATGGATAGAAACACACACGGCCTCCCAAAGTGTTTGTTTTAAAACTGGATGCTTTTGTTGTTTTCTTTCTTCTCCCTCTGGTTTGTTTTATCCTTAATGTTTTGATGATATTCTGTTTCTCTTCATAAGAAAAAGACGACTAAAAAAACCAATAAATAAGTGATTCACTGTTGCTCAGGCCTCTTTGTTTCATCTTCTATGCAGGCCACACAATCAGGAAAGCTCATTTAAATTTATTTTATTTCACTTAGTATATTGCTGTCTACTGGAGAGTGTCAACATATTACATACTTGTAATATGAGATGTCACTTTTTTAAAGGTACTCCTTAATATTTGGGTTTTAGGGTTATTCTTTTGAATTACAGGTAGTCCTCGACTTACAACAGGTCATTTAGTGACCGTTCGAAGTTACAATGGCACTGAAAAAAGTGACTTATGACTGTTTTTCACACTTACGACTATTGCAATATCCCCTTGGTCACATGATCAAAATTCAGAAGCTTGGCAACTGTCTCATAATTATGACAGTTGCAGTGTGATCATCTTTTGCAACCTTCTGACAAGCAAAGTCATTGGGGAAGCCAGATTCACTTAACAACTGCAGCGATTCACTTAACAACTGCAGTGATTCATTTAACAATTATTGCAAGAAAGGTCTTAAAATGGGGCAAAATTCACTTAAACAAATATCTCACTTAGCAACAGAAATGTTGGGCTCAGTTGTGGTCGTAAGTAGAGGACTACTTATATTATATTTTCGTAATATGAGATGTTACCTATTTTTAAGGTAATCCTTCCCACTTTGGTTTTAGGGTTGTTTTTTGGGATTCCGTGTATTCGTGCTTCAGCAAAATTGATGTCATAGTTTTTAGAACTTCCTTCCTTCCTTCCTTCCTTCCTTCCTTCCTTCCTTCCTTCCTTCCTTCCTTCCTTCCTTCCTTCCTTCCTTCCTTCCTTCCTTCCTTCCCTTCCCTTCCCTTCCCTTCCCTTCCCTTCCCCTTCCCCTTCCCCTTCCCCTTCCTTCCTTCCTTCCTTCCCTTCCCTTCCCTTCCCTTCCCTCCCCTCCCCTCCCCGTCCTTCCTTCCTTCCTTCCTTCCTTCCTTCCTTCCTTCCTTCCTTCCTTCCTTCCTTCCTTCCTTCCTTCCCATTCCCTTTGTACCCCATCTTTCCTCTAGGCCAGTGTTTCTCAACCTCAGGAACTTTAAGATGGGTGGACATTAACCCCCAGAATTCCCTCAGCCATCCTGGTTCGGGGGGATTCTGGGAGTTGATATCCACCTGTCTTAAAGCTTCTATGGTTGAGAATCACTGCTCTTTGAACCCAAAGTGGCTTATGAAGCAAGGTGTCTTCTAATTTTGTCCCACAACAACCATCCTGTCAGATGCATTAGAGGCTGGGAGGAACAGACTGGCCCAACATCTCCCAAGACACAATTAGAAAAAGAGAGAAGCAGAATCAGGTTTTCTGACTTACATTTATTTATATGGCAAACTAAAACAAACATTCTCTCAATAGATTGCAACATAAAAATAATCACATTTCAGAAACAAACAAACCTGCCTGTAAAAAGCATGGAGACACAAGCCAATTAAACCACATAATTAAAACTGAGGGAAAACACAAGAAAACCCACAGACCGGCTGCTTTGAAAAAGAAAACAGAGGGGGAAAAGTTCATGGAATGAAAACAAAATTAAAACCATACCATGATTTAAAGAACTTGGAAAGATAAAAATGCCTGGCATCAGAAGAAATTTAGAATATGTACTCAAGTAGGTAGGGTCTTCCAAAATTTGGGTTTGTGCAACTTAGGCTGCATCTCCCTACATGCTTGTGATAACTATGTGACAGAAAAGGATTTGAATTTTCCCATCTAAATGAGTATTATGGCTTTATTCCTACAGGTAGTCTTCAACTTACGACCACAATAGGAACCAGAATTTCTGTTGCTAAGCAAGGTGGTTCTTAAATGAGTCGTGCCCAATTTTACAACCTTTTTGCCGCAGTTGTTAAACGAATCACTGAAGTTAAATGAATCACATTTTTTTTGTCTTTGCTTGTCAGAAGCTGACTGGGAAGGTTGCAAATGGCAGTCACATGATCTCATAGGATGCTGCAATCATCATTAATACATGCTGATTGCCAAGCACCTGAATTTTGATCACGTCACCGTGGGGATGCTGTGATGGTCGTAAGTGCGAGGACCCATAGTAAATAATTTTTCTCAGTGCTGTTGTAACTTCGAATGTTTGTAAATCTGTAAACTGAGCATGAACTTTGCAGGATTACGTTGGCTCCATTTTATTTCTTAAATTCATGGTGCTTATCCTTCTTGAATGTTTAGGACAAGAATTTCCTCCAAGGGAACAGGATTAAGGTCTCTAGGAAAAACTTTCTTGCATGGCCCTTATGTTGCTGAAATTCCAGATTTTCTTCTAAATAAGAGACCTTTATCACAGGATAGAAACAATAACACTGTCATTTTTCAGAGCCTTCCTCTTTAGAAGGTCTGCAAACCAGGGGTAGGTTCTAACTTACCTCGCTGCCGGTTTGCTTCTTCCTGTGCGCGCATGCGCAGTGCTGAAAATCCAGCTTCTGCACATGCACAGAAGCAAAAAACAGCTTCTGCGCGTGCGCAGTAGCAAAAAACAAGATGGCGGCGCCTATGGTGCCGCCGAGAGAGCCGGTTCGGGGGCGTGTCCAGCCGGCCATCGCTGCCAGTTTGGCAAGTGGGGGGAAATTCCCACTACCAGTTCTAAAGAACCGGTCCGAACCGGCAGGAACCCACCTCTGCTGCAAACCGAGGAGACTCACGTTGTTTTGACTACCTCATACCTCCTGGCATTTCAGGAGTAAAGACAGTACATGTAGTCCTCAACTTACAGCAATTTGTCTAGTGACTATTTGAATAGAATAACAGAGTTGGAAGGGACCTTGAAGGTCTTCTAGTCCAGCCCCCTGCTCAGGCAGGAAACCCTATATACCATTTCAGACAAATGGTTGTCCAATCTCTTCTTTAAAACTTTCAGTGAAGTTACAACAGCACTGAAAAAAGGGACTTATGACTGTTTTTCACACTTACAACCGTTGCAGCATCTCCAATTCTCCATGGTCATGTGATCAAAATTCAGACCCTTGGCAACTGACTCATATTTATGATGGTTGCAATGTCCCAGGGTCACGTGATCCCCTTTTGCAACCTTCTGACAAGTAAAACCAATGGGGAAGCCAGATTCACTTAACCACCGGGTTACTAACTTAACAACTGCAGTGATTCACTTAAGAACTATGGCAAAAAAGTTTGTAAAATGGGACAAAACACATTCGATAACCATCTCACTTAGCAACAGAAATTAATAACCGTCTTACCGTGTTTCCCCGAAAATAAGACCCTGTCTTATATTTTTTTTGAACCCTGAAATAAGCGCTTGGCCTTATTGCCATGCACTCAAAAGCCCGATTGGGCTTATGATCAGGGGATGTCTTATTCTGGGGGAAACAGGGTAGCAACAGGAATGGGTGTAACTGGGCTCAATTGTGGTCGTGAGTCAAGGATTACCTGTAGTGAGCCAAGCTGAAGCCCAGATCACAGGACCCAGTGAGGCTTTGATAACAGAGGACTTCACCCCTTGGAGCCATAGACAAGTAGATGAAACAAAGGTTCTGCAGATGTTCCCAGGAGGACTGGGCAGCCCTCAGCTGCTATTCGTGGTGAAGAGCCGTGGTGATGCAGTGGTTAAAATGCAGTACTGCAGGCTACTTCTGCTGGCTGCGTGCAATTTGGCAGTTCAAATCTCACCAGGCTGAAGGTTGACTCAGCCTTCCATCCTTCCAAGGTGGGTAGAATGAGGACCCAGATTGTTGGGGCAATAGCTGACTCTGTAAACCGCTTAGAGAGGGCTGTAAAGCACTGTGAAGTGGTATATAAGTCTAAGTGCTATTGCTATCCAGCCTATCCAGTTATACAAGTAGTCCTCGACTTACAAACATTCATTTAGCAACCGTTCAATGTTACAGCAGCACTGAAATGAGTGACTTACAACCAGTCCTTGCAGTTACGACTGTCGTAGTATCCCCTACAATCATATGATCAGAATTTGGAATCTTGGTAACTGGCATGAATTTACAATGGTTGCAGCATCCTGGAGTCATGTAATTGCATTTGTGACCTTCCCAGCTGGCTTCCAATAAGCAAAAACAATGGGAGAAGCTGGTTTTGCTTAACGGTCATGTAATTTACTTAATGATTGCAGTGATTCACTTAACAACTGTGACAAAAAAGATGGTAAAACCAGGCACAGCTCATTTAATCAATCAGAATAGAGCTGGAAGGATCCTTTGAGGTCTTCTAACAACTACCTTCCTTAGCAATGGAAAATCTGGTCCCAATTATTATCATATATTGAAGACTACCTTAATTGGCACCATAGATTTTTTTGGGCAAGCACCTTGATTCTGGACTCTGATTTTGGATGGACAGCTCCCCTCCTATCACTGCTACCCTAAAGTTACTCATTCCTTGCTCTGCTGGACAGCTCCCCTGCTTACTGTTAGCTAAGCGCAGGGAACATCTGAGCATCGTTGAATCATATCACTGTCTGGTAAATTGAGCACCAGTGCATGTAAGATTTCTGCATGATTGTGGGAACGTTATTCTATGCTTAACTGATCTCATTTCAGTCTGGTTTATTGTGTGAACCTAGCTAGCATATGCGATTTATGGTTCAGTGTGCCAAGTCAACAGAGAAAACTAGGTTAAGTGAATACATCATAGTTCAGGTAATCATGGATAAGTGAACCACAAGACCACTAAGCTGTGTTTTCAAAATAACATAACCAGGTCACTTAAAGACAAACTGCTTTCATTTACAAAAAAAAAAAATGGTCTCTTGGTTGATGTTAACTTTGGTTTGCTTTTTGTGGCTTAGCATGTTGATGGACTCTATCCTGTTTGGTTAGTTTATACTTCAGTGGACTGGGTGAACCCAGGAAATGGGTTTAAATTAATAATCAGTAAAGACTGAGAATGCAATCACACCCTTTCCTATTCTAAATCCGTGGATTTTTTTCCTTTTTTCTTTCCAAAGTGACCTTTGGCTCACTTTACCAAAGTTTGTGCACACTGTTAACATTCCACAGCTCATCATCTTTTTCATGCCATCACAGAGCCTCAGCCAGTGATGGAATAGAGCTAGAGAAAAAAGGCAAAAATGACAGGCATGGAATAGTCAGCCTTGATTATTGCAATTTCTCTCCAGCCTGATTATGAAAAATAATTCGTTGCCTTTGTATCTGTCTGATGGTTGGGCCATCCAACCCAAATCCTGAAATTTAAGCAGCTTTGTGGTGGGTGCTGAAAATGCCCATTATGTATTTTAATTAACAGACAGAATAACAGAGTTGGAAGGGATCTTGGAGGTCTTCTAGTCCAACCCCCTGCTCACACAGGAGACCCTACACCATTTCTGACAAGTAACTATCCAGTCTCTTCTTAAAAGCCTAGAGTGATGAAGCACCCATAACTTCTGAAAGCAAGCTGTTCCACTGGTTGATTGTACTCATTGTCAGGAAATTTCTTTTTAGTTCTAGGTTGAATCTTTCCTGATTAGTTTCCATCCATTTTTTTGTCCTGCCTTCGGGTGCTTTGGAAAATAGATTGACACACACACACCTCTTCTTTGTGGCAGCCCCTCAAATATTGGAAGACTGTTATCATGTCGCTTCTGGTCTTTCTTTTCACTAGATTAGCCATCCCCAATTCCTGCAACCATTCTTCATATGTTTTAGCCTCCAGGCCCCTAATCATCTATGTTGCTGTTCTCTATACTCTTTCCAAAGTCTCAACATCTTTTTTATAATGGGTGACCAAAATTGGATACAGTATTTTAAGTGTGGTCTTACTAAGTCTTTATAAAGTGGTACTAGTAATTCATGTTGTCTTGATTCTATCCTTCTGTTAATGCAACCTAGGATTGCATTGGCTTTTTTGGCTGCTGCCGCACACTGCTGGCTCATATTTAGATGGTTGTCCACTAGGATTCCACGATCCCTGTGTGAACACTTCCGCTTTGATGCAATATAGTAATTGGGGAGGTGATTTCAAAAAGCTGCAACTGCATAACATAACATTTTGGTGCACCTTGGCATGCAGGAAAAAAAAAAGTAGCAGGCTTGAAATGCAGGCATATTCTTTTTTAGAAGGCCAGATAATTATTGCAGTGATACAATTAATGCTCAATACAACATTAATAAGAGGTATTTGTAGTAATCATCTTCATTCAGACTCTTAATGTTATTTTCATGGGGCATCTTGATTCCTTCAGTTTTCACTATTTTTCATTGTTTGATAGTGAGTGTGGCACATTTGTCCAATCCAAACTCCATTGCAACGTCTTGGCTATATATATGGACAGTGTTGAGCAGCAATTCTATTTCAGATGGAGTTTTTCCATACAGCTTCAGATCGTCCATGTAAAGGAGGTGAGATAGTCTGGCAGATGTTTTTGATGTTCGATAGCCATGTCCTGAGTTATTCAGTATTGTTGACAGAGGAAACAGTGCAATGACAAATAGTGGTGATAGTGAATCTCCTTGAAATGTTCCTCTCTTGATATTCACCTCTCCCAGTCTCTCACCACTGACCTGTAACTGTGTCTTCCCTTGTGCCATCGATCTTTGCACAAAGCTTCTGATGTTTCTACTGACTTCTGTTATTTCTAGGCACTTGATTATCCAGTCATGTGGCAGAGAGTCGAATGCCTTTTTGTCGTCAATCCATGCTACATTCTGGTTCGTCTTCTTTCTCTTACAGTTTTCCAAAATCAATTAGGACTTAATCTTTTGTTCCTCTGCTATTGGGGCGGGTTTTTATATTTTTCTTCTTTTTCAATAATGCATTCTCGTGCCATGGAAATGCGAATGCTCCATTGGATATCGGGCATCTCCCTTCTTGACCACATCATGAATGACACCATTCGACAACATTTTGGTGTAGCACCAATTATAGAGAAGATGAGAGAAGGCCGGCTCTGCTGGTATGGACATGTCCTGAGAGCAGCACCTTCCACCGTTGCCAAGACTGCCTACCAACTAGAAGTCAATGGCCGGCAACCTCATAGGCATCCAAAACAGAGATGGCAAGACAATATCAACAAAGATATGCAAGCCATGGGCCTGTGCCCTGGAGACGCAGCTGACCATGCAAAGTGGTGTTCAATTATCTGAAAAGTGGACCCTGCACTTGTGGGAATACGCTAAGAAGAAGAAGATTCCTGCTTTGCTTTTGCGATTTCTCCATGATTGAGATCCTGTGATGTCCAGCTGTGTTGTTAGTTGTTCATGAGTTTGTGATTCCAAACAGACTGGGGAAAAAAGTGGCCCATGGCTTCTGTAAGGCATTTAATGATAGTGTTGCATCACTGGCTTATCCACAGGCCTCTTCTTGGCAGAGATACTAACTAGGAGAAGCCATAAGCATACTCCTCCCCTTTCAAATGGAAAAAAAAAATAGAGGATAGCTGAAGAGAAAAGAGAGACAGAAATGGGAGAAGGCAAGGAATGATTGACTTATATTTTATATGTCTGGCAGTTATTTGTTCTGATTGATTTTAATTATGATTTGCTCACATAATAACAGAATTCTGGGAGCTGAAGTCCACATATCTAAGTTGCCAAGGTTGTGAAACACCGAGTTATGCACATAAAGCATTATTTTTGGATGATATAAAGAAAGGAAGGGATCAGATATAGATAAAAGAAAAAAGATACAATATATATTAAAGGGGAAGGGGGAGGAGGAGGAGGAAAGGGAAAGAAGGGAAGGGAAGGGAAGGGAAGGGAGCCGAAGTGGCGCAGTGGTTAGAGTGCAGCACTGCAGGCTGACTGCTAGCTGCAGTTCGGCGGTTCAAATCTCACCGGCTCAAGGTTGACTCAGCCTTCCATCCTTCCGAGGTGGGTAAAATGAGGACCCAGATTGTTGGGGGCAATATGCTGACTCTGTGAACCGCTTAGAGAGGGCTGTAAAGCACTGTGAAGCGGTATATAAGTCTAAGTGCTATTGCTATTGCTAAGGGAAGGAAAGGAAAGGAAAGGATAGACAAGACATTCTTTTATTGTTCTCAGCGGTAATCTAACAAATGACAGGATTGCATTTAAACTGGATTTCATGGCTGAAACTTTGCCTGTCTCAAGTTTATACATTGTGTTTTAAAATCGTTATAAGGTATCACATGTATTTATATCAGAGGTCTTCAAACTTGGCAACTTTAAGATTTGTGGATTTCAACTCCCAGAATTCTCCAGCCAGCTATGCTGGCTGGAGAATTCTGGGAGTTGAAGTCCACAAGTCTTAAAGTTGCCAAGTTTGAAGACCCCTGATCTAAATTGTCATAATCTGGGCCAGGCTGCAAATTTAGGAAAATATTTCCTTTGTTAAGATGAGAACTCCATCTGAGATAGGAGGGTACTGCCACACTCTAAGAATCATAGGTTTAGAATTCATTTACCAAACTGTTTTTTATGTATTTAATATCAGCCTCTAATTTCCTAAAATCCGTTCCCAGAACAGTCCCTGAGAGAATAAACCTTCTACTAATTGTACATTCAGCACATTTGAGCAAGATGAAGAAACAGGAACACCTAGAATCATCTCTAGTCTCATTCATGGCAGACAAGAGGGTCGAAAAGGGTTTTCTATTCCGCCCCCCCCCCAATTGGCAGAGGCCATTCTGACATTCTGCTGTTTGGCACTACGAGATGACCCATGTTATTACTCTTAAAATCGAGGGGGGGTGTGTGTGGCTGGGCTCAAACCTGCTTAGTAGACAAGAATAAATATTGCCCTCCCTTTACCCAGAGATGCCTGCCTGCCTGCCTCCCCCATCGCTGCGGTTGGATCGAGCTCGGCAGCTCCGCCTTGGCACACTGGCCCAGATCTGCCATTCCACATGGCTGCTCCATCGAAGTCTTCCCGGGGGCCAGCCCTGAGCAGGCAGAAGGACCTTCACTGTGACTGGGCTAATCCAACATGACTTTTCCATTAGGGTTGAGAGGCTAGCAAAGAGCTTTTTAGTGTAGGGAAGAGCTCTTCCGCCCCCTTTTGCCCTCCCCCTCCACGTTCTCAGCAAGCAAATGTGCCATCTCTACCCGACACCTTTCCTTCCTTCTTCCTGGCACGATTTGCTTAAGCTTGCGAGTAAAGCCAAGGCAAAGAGAAAGACAGCAGGACAATATACAGGTAGTCCTTGGGTTACGACCACAATTGGGATCACAATTTCTGTTGTTAAGCAAGAGGTGTCCAATTTTACGACCTTTTTCGCCACAGTTGTTAAGCAGATGGCTGCAGTTGTTAAGTGAATCAGGCAGTCGTTAAGCAAATCCAGCTTCCCCCATTGACTTTGCTTGCCGCAGGACGACTGGAAAAGTTGCAAAAGGTGATCACGTGGATGCTGCAACCATTGTAAATACATGCTGGTTGCTAAGTGCTCAAATTCTGATGCTGTGACAGTTGTACAGTAGAACCTCCGGTCACGACCGTAATCCGTTCCATGACTTCGGTCGCAACCCGATTTGGTCGTGACCCGAAGCGAGACTGACTGCACATGCGCGTACAAAAAAAATGGTGCAGAAGGGGAAATCGCCAGGGTTGTGTTTGATCGCCACCTGAGTACAACCAGATGCAAAAAATTTGCGAAATTTTTGGTCGTCACCCGATTTGGTCGTGGTCAGAAGCGTTCGTGACCAGAGGTTCTACTGTATGTGGAAAGACTGATTGTAAGTCTTGTTTTTCAGTTCCATTGTAACTTTGAACAGTCACTAAATGAATGGTTGAAAACCGAGGACTACCTGTATGAAAAAGGCCAAAGCCTCTGACCGTTATTAGATTTCTTTTCAAAATGCAGTACTGTAATCGTTACTTGTTGGAATTTTGAATTCAGCAGGAGTCCTGGTTAGGAGGTTTGCTCCTAAGCATACGCAGAGTGCTGAACAATACTGGGTAATTAAGTAGCAGAGGTCCTTTTCAAAAAGAAAAAAAAAATGATTGCAATGTAGTTATCAGATCCAGAGAAAAGACTTGGCCCGACAATCAGGAAATGCTGACAGACATTCATAGCGTTGAAATGAAATGTGAATTTGTTAAGAAACAGAGGAGAGGAAAACCTCAGTTCTATCTAAACCACATCCTGAACAGAAAGAAATGAAAAGAGCGAGAGAGAGAGAGAGAAGAACATCCCCTTTGCCTCTGAAATGTTGTGAGTCATTTTATTAACAGGCTAGGTGAGAGACAAACTCAGGTCAGGTTGGGAAAAGTTCCTTATCTATTTTCACCATTTGCCCTGGTGATCATAGAGAGACAGAGATGATGCAATCTCTTCCTCTTTCTCCCCCACCCCCCTCTCCTCCTCCTCTTCCACTACATACAAGGATGTTTGTATTCAGAGGTGGGTTCCTCCCGGTTCACACCGGTTCTATAGAACCGGTAGCAAACCGCTGGTGACGTCATGGAGCCAGTTCTGTCGGTGCTGGTTCGTGGACGCCGCCATCTTTTTTTTTGGATTATTATTTTTTTTTGGAATTTATTTTTTGAATTTTTTGCTATTTTTTTTTCCTTCTGCGCATGCGCAGAAGCCGAGTCCCCAGCACTGTGCATGCACTGCCGTCTTGTTTTTGGCTTTTTTAAAAAAAAAATTGCGAATTTTTGGCACTGCGCATGCGCACACCCGCATGGTGCGGCCACACGGCGCGCAATGCATGCGCAGCCATGCGGCGTGGGAGGAAGCGAACTGGTGGCGAGGTAAGTTAGAACCCACCCCTGTTTGTATTGCACTTTTCCCCCACAGCAACACATTTTCAAGGTAGTTTGATCTGGGAGAATGTGACTAGATCAGCGGTTCTCAACCTGTGGGTCGCGACCCCTTTGGGGATCGAACGACCATTTCACAGGGGTCGCCGCGTGCGTTAGCCCGCCATCTTGGTGCCACCGTCACTGCAGGGGTGAAATGCTCCCGGTTCGGCCGTGCCTGCAGGTCGCCGGATAGCCGGTAGCGACAGAAGCGGGAGACTTCGCCCACCCGCCTGGATGCCGCCATTTGGGTTCTTTTACCCTCTGCACATGCACAGAACGCTTTGCGCATGCGCAGAGGGTAAAAGAACCCAAATGGCGGTGTCCGGGTCATTCCGCACGGGGAGGGGGCAGGGAGGGGGTTTCGGCGGCGGGGGGGTCATGGCGGGGGGGTCACGGGGGGTTGCGGCATTAGAAAGGTTGAGAACTACTGGACTAGATTAAGAGGAAAGGATTCACCCAAAGTTCGCCAATCAGCTTCCTGGCTCAGAGGGGACTAGAACCAAATCTCCTCACTGCTACCGGTAGTCCAGTGGTCCAGTGGTCCAGTACAGTTGACCAGAATCCTCCAGGCAACCTCCATGGCTGAAGGAAGATTAAAACTCAGGGCTGCTCCCTCCTCCTAATGCAGCCCCCACTGCAACAAACTGGCTCTTGGATGGAGAGGGACGCTAGGGAGCTTCAATGGTGCGCAGTCCAATGGTTTAATTTCTCAATCTTAGCAGCGTTAGGTTATATGGACTTCAACTCCCAGAATTCTTGTCGGCTGGGGAATTCTGGGAGTTGAAGTCCATACATTCTAAAGTTGCCAAAATTGAGAAATACCATTTGAATTATTGCAAGAGAGAGAACCCCATCTAATTATTCAAGGTTGTTGGAAGCACTGCTGCACAGCCGGTCCTTGACCTGCGGCCACAATTGAGACTAGAATTTCTATAGCTAAGCAAGGCAGTTGGTAAGTGAGTGGTATCTGATTTTGTGACCTTTTTGCCATGGTTGTTAAGTGAATCACCGTGGTTGTTAAGTGAGGCAGACACTTGTTAATCTGGCTTCTCCCACTGACTGCTTGTCAGAAGCCATCTGGGAAAATCACATGACCCCAGGACATGGCAACTGTCATAAATATATGACATTTACCTAGTGTCCAAATTTAGGTCACATGACCATGGGGATTTGCAATGGTTGTAAGTGGGAGGAATGGTTGTAAGTCATTTTTTTTCAATGCCATTGTAATTCAATGCCATTGAATATTCACCAAATAAATTGTTGTAAGTCAAGGACTACCTGTAATAATGTGAGTGGAGACCTTTCAACCCTGTGCTGGATGGATATAATAGTATAAATACAATATTCATGTTTTTCAGTTGTAGGAATAATTCTGTTTTGCTATTTTTGTGCACTTCTCAGAGCAAGTTTCATGGGGCTGTTATTTATTATATAGGTGAAATAAACTGAACAAACATATTTAAATTGCTACCATGCACCTTAATTTAATAAAAATATAATAATCTAACGCCTATGTTTACATTTCTCTTCTTAACTGGAACCTGATATACAGTACTGATTATACTGATATTGTATAACTGATTATTCTGTTGTTGTGCAACCAGAAAAACTCAATTTTGTATCTCCACTCAGCTGTGAAGCTCCAGCTTGGGTGACCCCCAAGATCTCTCTGAACCTGTTCTACCTTGCAAGGTCATTGTGAATTAAAATGGGCTAAGGATGCTGCTAGAGATTCATTAAAGGAAGATAAATAAAGACATAGCAATAATTTTAAAAATCCACCCCAGTCTTTGGAAGGACGGTGAAAAATCAGATAAAATGGATATTGCTAGATTTTAAGTGATCCGGAGTCATTTGGGAGGCGAGCAACCTAGAAATGTGACAATTTAAACCAAACTATATTAAATTAAATTTTCCTGAAGTTTCTCCTTTTTCTTTGCTAAAAAAAGGGAAAAATAATGTCTCCTCTTTACCCTCAATTCAAGAGAGTTTAAATATGTGGGTCAAACATATAACAAGTTACTAGGAGTTGCTGGGAATATGACAGTGTAAAAAATTTAATATAAGAAGTAAATAAATAAATACAAATCTCTTTATTTTGTTTATACTTTAGTTTCTCCCTTGATAATCCTCACACACATTTTCTTGTAGGTCGCTGTTTGTCACAAAGACCCCGTTCTTTTTTCAGACTGTAGATGCATTTCTACAATGAAAATATATTTATTTTGATACCTGTTAAGGGTTTTTACAATTTTCTTTCATATTTTTTATTTGTTTTTGATTCTGACTATCATGAGCCCTGGACAGAGAAAAAAATGTTCAAAGATGGTTTCCTAACAAGAAGCACTAGCTTTTTATTGCAATTTAATAATTCATCTTAAACACTGTTCAGTTTCTCAAAGAGGCATTATAGAAGGTTTCCAGCAATACTGGAATGGATTTAAATATATTTTAAATTTGAAGTCCATTTTTAATCTTTTAAAAGACAGGCAGTCAAAAAAAAGAAAAGGTTACATCGTGGGCTTAGCCTTAGCAGGGTGAGTGAATCTGTCAAGCTCACTTTTGCTCATTTCTGAATTTTTCTGTTGTTCCATTGACTTGGGAGTTTCTGCATCAGTTCACAAATTATTTTTAAGGTCCCCACAAAATTTTAAGTCATGTCTTTGTCGCTATGTCCACCATATATGCAGTTTGGAATGCATGATTACTCAAATGTACAATTTCTCTGATGTAATTGCTATTTTTGCATTATTTTCATGAATGTGTGCCGTTATGTGTATACTTTCCCTTAATAAATGCATTTTTGTGTCCACTTTCTGATGGGTGGAAATTCAGAAAAGGTGTACCATACTTTCAAAGAATCGTGATGTGCCGGTGTATATGTTGATTCAGTAAAGGCATATTAGAGATCAAATTATGAATCATTCAAGATTTATTTTACAAAAATGTAAAATAAAAAGTTTTCCTTATTGACCTCCAGGAAAAACTGAGGTACTCTCTAGCGTCTCCTCCCTCTGCTATCTCTTCAGTTGCAAACTTGGTGCATCAGAAAATGATACTTATTTATTATTATATTTTAGCAAGTTTTTAGGAAATGCCTCAAAATAATGTCCCCAATAACTTGCCTTATTTTGAGTACAGATAGTCCTCAACTTATATCCCCAATTGGGATCATAATTTCTGTTGCTAAGCGAGGCAGTTGTTAATTGGGTCATGCCTAATTTTAGGACATTTTTGTCACTGTTGTTAAGCAAATCATTGCAGTTGTTAAGTGGATCGTGTACTCATTAAGTGAATCCAGCTTCCCCTATTGGCTTTGCTTGTCAGGAGCCAGCTGGGAAGGTTGCAAAGGGTGATCATATCACTCTGGGACACTGCCATTGTCATAAGTATTTTCCTGTTGCCAAGTGCCTGAATTTTGGGCCATGGGGATGCTACAGGGGTCCTATGTGTGAGGACCGGTCATAAGACACTTTTTTGCAGTGCTGTTATAGGAACAGTCGCCAAATTAATGGTTGCAAGTTGAGGACTATCTATAGAGGTGTTTGATGTGTGACAATCTATATCAGGGGTGGGTTCCAACTTACCTCGCTGCCAGTTTGCTCCCTCCCGCGCCGCGTGGGCGCGACTCATGCGCAGTAACAAAGAAAACAAAAAACAAAAAAACAAAGCCGAAAAAAAGATGGTGACCACATGCACAGTGCCAGAAGTTGGCTTCTGCGCATGCTCAGAAGGAAAAAAAAAATTCAAAAAAAATAATTCAAATTTTTAAAAAAATAAAAAATAAAAAAAAAGATGGCAGCCCCCACGGACCTTTCATGCAACAGTTGTTAAGTGAATCTGACTTCCCCGTTGACTTTGCTTCTCAGAAAGTTGCAAAAAGTGATCACATGACCCCGGGACACTGCAATGTCATAAATATGAACTAGTTGCCCAGTATTCAAATTTTGATCATGTGACTGTGGGGATGCTGCAATACATAAGTGTGAAAAACAGTCATAAGTCACTTTTTTCAGTGCAGGTGTAACTTCGAACAGTCACTAAATGAACTGTTGTTAGTCCAGGACTACCTATATTTGCAAATGGGGGTGGGGTAAGAAAGTAACATTGTAATGACATCATCTCACAAATGTCAGAAATAACATAATTTTTGACATTTGCACAGTAGCCTCTTCCGGATGCCTATCATTTAGTCTCCTCATATGGAAACAAAAACATGAACAGAGAACTCATAGGAAAAATTATAAAGAGGAAACGAGCATTGAAGAGAAACTAGGATTTTATTAGGATGAGTAAACAGTATGAATCATCCGAAGATGCTGAGGTGGACAAAAGCGAGCGTCTTTTTTAGGGATGGGTGCATCTGTCAGTTTTAGTTTTTCTCAGTTTCTCATTTTTGAGACTATGTCAAATTCAGTTTATCCAAGTTGAGAGGCTTTTGTGAAACCTGCACTATATTTTGTGTGCATTTTAATGCACTTTTCTTCAAATATAGATATTTAGAAATAGAAATAACAGAGTTGGAAGGCACCTTGGAGGTCTTCTAGTCCAACCCCCTGCTTAGGCAGGAAACCCTACACCACTTCAGACAAATGGCTATCCAACATCTTCTTAAAAACATCCAGTGTTGGAGCACCCACAACTTCTGGAGGCAAGTTGTTCCACTGATTAATTGTTCTAACTGTCAGGAAGTTTCTCCTTAGTTCTAAGTTGCTTCTCTCCTTGATTAGTTTCAACCCATTGCCTCTTGTTCTACCCTCAGGTGCTTTGGAGAATAGTTTGACTCCCTCTTATTTGTGGCAGCCCCTGAGATATTGGAACACAACCACCAGCT
>QLTV01000971.1:860978-897164 GCA_003457575.1 Thermophis baileyi
CAGGAAAAAAATCAGTGCCAAGCTTGCATCCTGCCTCTTGGAAGTACACCCCAAAAGGACAGTGCCAAGAACCACTAAAGCAGTGAAGGAAGACCCCCTCCCCAGATAGAAAAAGCACTTGAGATAAGCCTATCTACAAAGAAAGCAATTAACACTAGAATGAAGCAAAGGAACAAACACAGTAGCTGTTGCTTGTTAAACCAATTACCAGAACGAATAGACACAGGAACTAGCCAGATTTCTGAAGCTGCTTCTTTTCAGGAACAGAGATTAACGTTTTTCCTTCCAAACAAAACTGAATAGGGAAAATTATCCCATCAAGAAACACAGGATTAAACTTCACCAAAAACCAGTTTTAGACCAAAAGTCAGAAAGGGTATGTAAACTCACGTTTGAATGTCAATCTTTCTAGCTAGCCAAGAAGCCTTGCTGAATGTCACTCATCTTGGTTCCTTGTCATTAAAAGCTTCTTTCCGGCAGCTCTGTGCTGATCATTGCATCCCGGCTGGAAGAACTCCGACAGGGGAGTATTTCCTCCCAACAGCAGTGTAAAAAGCTTAAAACAACCCTTCCCCTTTAAGAAAGTCAAGCAAAGAAAAAAAAAGTACCAGCAAAGAAAAAAAACTCAGGAGAAGCTCAGGCGACAGTAAGTCTAGGTGTACTACCAAGAATGTAATAAGGGTTAACGGAGAGGCGGTTTCTGTAAGCAGGGCAATAAAGATTAGGCTAGACACAACACCAGAATGTTGTAATTCCTTACAGGATTAACCCTGTAAAGTGAAAAAAACAAAAGGAGATTTCTTCTAACATCCGGAACTGCTTAGAAAGTTAACAACCGGTTCTAGAGAACCTGTTAGAACCGGTAGAATCTCACCTCTGCATAGAATGGATCCCACTTGATAAAAAGCATCCACGAAAGAGACCTAGAACAAGATGGATCGACAAAATCACCAAGTATTGCAGGCCGAATTGGCAAAAGAAAGCTCAGGACCACATTGGTTGGAAATATGGGGAAGAGGCCTTCAACCTGCGGTGGATAGACAATGGCTAAAATGCTGCTGCTGCTGTTGCTGAATACATCTTTTTTTATTCCTGAATTAGTATTTCAAACAGTTGATGCACTTAAAGCTAGCTGAATTTCTTTAGCTTCCAATTGATTCTCCAATCTAGTCCTTTTGTTGTTTTTGGCTTTGATTCTCCAGCATCTTCTAAAATTCCATCTGTATTAAGGGGGTTGGGTTTTCTCTGACTACATAAAAGTTGTAGTTTGCTTTTGTCACAATTTGAAAAAATAAATAAATAAACAAACTTTTAAATTATTTGTGTGACTTTAAAAATTGCACTAAATTGCTTTATTAGCAGTGAAACAACTTCATTTGATTTAACGAGCTTAAAGTAGCAGACATTTTATTTTTCATTAAATGGACACTTCAGACAATGTTTAATAAGGGCTTGTTAAATCTTGCTGAAGATATACATAATTTGGGAGTTGGAAAATACCTCCCATCATTTGGGCTTGAACTACAGGTGGTCCTTGACTTACAATCACGCCAGTTGCCTAGCATCTGAATTTTAATCACATGACCATGGGGATGTTGCAATGGTCATAAGTGTGAAAAATGGTCATTAGTTACTTTTTCAGTGCCGTTGTAACTTTGAATAGTCACTAAACAAATGGTTGTAAGTCTAGGAATACCTATACCGTAGTTTAAAGTTCATCAAATACAGGTACTCCTCAACTTATGACCATTTGCTTAATAACTATTTCAAGTTAAGACGGACATCCTCTAAATGGGTGGTGGTGTCCATCTTAACTTCAAATAGTATCCTCTAAAGGTACCTTATGACTTGGTTTTGAAGTTCCAAGGCTCACATGATTGCATTTCAGAGGCTTGGCATCCAGCCCACATTTATAGCCGTTTGCAGCGTCCTATGGTCACATGACCACCATTTATGATGTTTTTGCTAAAAACCAGCACTTACTACCCGTTTTCAGCCAAAATGCCCCTAGAGAACCTATGGGTTCACTTAACGACTGCAGCAAAAAAAGGATATAAAATTGGGTGGGTCACAGGGTGACTTGCTTATGCCTTAAGCAATCATGCCTTATGACTGTAATGGGCAGGTTAATGTACACAAATTTGATACAAAATTGATACGGACCGCCGCCTGTAGTCCGATCTAAGCATAGTACACAAAATTGTCTGCTACAACATCTTACCTGTCAACGACTTCTTCAGCTTCAACCACAATAATACACGGGCAAACAATCGATACAAACTCAAGGTAAACTGCTCCGAACTCGATTGCAGAAAATACGACTTCAGCCTGGAATGCTCTACCCAACTCCGTTGTTACAGCCTCAAACCCTCACAGCTTCAACCTCAAACTGTCTACCGTGGACCTTACCCCATTCCTAAGAGGTCCGTAAAGGGGGCGTGCATAAGCGCACCAGTGCGCCTACCGTCCCTGTCTTACTGTCTCCATTTATCTGTACTTACTTCCTTTGTTTATGTTTATGTTTATACCTATACCTGCTATCTTGTACATGTTTGACAAAATGAATATAAACAAACAAACAAACAAACAAACAAACACCCGCTTTATTTAAGATATACACACCCACCATTTTATGTATGATATATCTCAGCTATTGCACAAGACCATTTTTTGGTTTGTGTGCCTTTGAGTCAGTTTTGATTCCTGTTACAGCCTGCAGTTTTCTTGGCAAGGAGTTTTGGAAGTGGCTTGGGATTAACTTCTTCCTAGAGTGGAGATTGACTAGCCCAAAGTCACTTAGTCTCATGCCCAAGACAGGACTAGAACTCATGGTCTCCAGTTACTAGCCTCATAACTTAGCCACTACACCAAACTGACTCCGGTGCTACATCATGGCTTCCTTTTAGATCCACACTGCATTTTAATTTGGTTTTATTCTGAGTTAGCTTTATTATCTCCCCACTGTTTTCTCTAAGCTTGTTTGTATTTTAGTTTGATAGAAAACAAGCAAAAAGATCTTCGAAAAAGCAAAGGCACTAAAATTAATCAATATTTTTATTTTTAGCTCTGTCAAGTGGGAGTGACATAGCAGGTTTCCTGAGTGAAAGTGGATTGGACTAAGTCTCACTGAAGATCTCTTCCTGCTGTATGGTTCAAAAGCTCTGTATTTCTACCATATTCTAACATACAAGTAATTGAATCCTAGCCTACTGAACTAACCCACTTTAAAATATAACACACAAATTTTAAATCACCCACCCCAGTTAGAGCTACAGAGTATAGGACCATGGTTGGTTCAACTAACCCCAGTTTATTCCAGCATATTGTATGAACCTTCTTTAAGAGAGCAAACTAACTTGTGCACACAGCACACAACTTAATACAGTTAGTCCTCGACTTACAACCTTTCGTTTAGTGACCGTTCAAAGTTACCACGACATTGTAAAAAGTGACTTATTATGACCATTTTTCACATGACCGTGGCAGCATCCCCATGGCCACGTGATCAAAATTCAGACGCTTGGCGACTGGCATGTATTTATGATGGTTGCCATGTCCCAGGGTCACGTGATCAGCTTTTGCGACCTTCTGAGAAGCAAAGACAAGGGGGAAGCCAGATTCACCTAACAACCGTGTTACTAACTTAACAACTGCAGTGAGTCACTTAACAACTGTGGCAAGAAAGGTCATAAAATGGGGCAAAACTCACTTAACAACTGTCTCACTTAGCAACAGAAAATTTTGGGCTTGGTTGTGGTCGTAAGTCGAGGACTACCTGTAATTGAATTAACCCACTTTTAGCTTTACATTATATAGACAGACAGACAGAGACAGTTTCTGGTTCAAAGACATGGGCTTGTGCAGTTCATCTGTGGACACAGAGGACTGTGCAGTCCCAGTCTGGAAGCACAGAGTCTAGCACAATGGGAGCACTGGAAATCCATTGTTGTAATAATTGCGGGTGTTATTCTGTGACGCCACTCACATGTTTCTCTCAGGTTTTGTCTTCGGATCCTGTAGAAGCTTCGTAGCATAGTGCTCTTGGCTGGATGTCAGAATGGTGTAGGATTTCCTTCACAGCATCTTGGTAGTGCTTGTGTGGATGACCTTGAGGGTCTCTTCCCCAGTCTCTGGTATACCATAGAGCAGAGGTGGGACACGATGGCCCCTTTATGACTTTTGGACTTCAACTCCCAGAGTTCTTGAGCCAGCTGGCTCAGGAATTTTGGGAGTTGAAGTCCACAAGTCATAAAAGGACCATAGTTCCCCACCCCTGCCATAGAGCAACTGGCAAGTCATCCATTCTGATGACATGTCCCACCCACTGCATGATCAGGGACTCAATGTTGGTGGATTTCATGCAATCCAGGACCTCCAGATTATGGGCATAGTCTTGCCAATATATGCCGAGGATGGCACTCCATCACATAATGACATAATATACTAACCATAATAATAAACATAATTATCATTAAACATTAATTATCACATAATTAATTAAAAAACACATAACATATATCGTGTTGATCACTTAACACCTAGCATGTTGAGTTTGGAGAAGACAATAGAATAGAATAGTTGGACATACAACCCTACAACCCTAACTTTGTGCTTTCTGTAGAATTTTTGCAAGCTGTCTTGCTATTTGCTACAAATGTTGGTTGTAGACTTCTGAACTCGCTTTCATATTTTGGGGGGGCAATGGTAGGAAGAATTATCCAGAGTTTCTCAAGACTAATGTATGAAAAATGGTGTGTTTACCTTAGCAACCCTGCAGCTTTCAAGTGGTCATCAAGAATAAATTCCTAATAGAGGGAACAAACCACAGGTGTCCTGCTCTTGGCAGGTAACAGCTACCAACAGCTGCCTGACAATAGAACAGCCTAACACAACAGATGGTAGACTTTGCAAAGATGTGAGGACAGGCTGGATGGCCATCTGTCAGAGATGCTGCCATAGGGACAGGGAGTTGGGACAAATGATAACCAAGATCCCTTTCAAGCCTTCTGTCCAAAGTTCTCTGCATATAATAAGCAGTGTTGGAGTTTAGCTATGTGCTGTATGAACTCAACCACAGTAGCAATAGGAATAGCACTTAGACTTATATACCACTTTCCAGTGTTTTTACAGCCCTCTCTAAGCCCTCTCTAAGGTTTTACAGAGTCAGTCTATTGCCCCTAACAATCTGGGTCCTCATTTTACCCACCTCGGAAGGATGGAAGGCTGAATCAACCTTGAGCCTGGTGAGATTTGAACTGCCAAATTGCAGTCAGCCGGCAGTCAGCAGAAGTAGCCTGCAGTACTGTTACTGTTAACCTACCTACAGTAGGTTAGGTTTATGTTTTAGCTAGCACATAAGCACACACAAACACATGTATACATAGAAATTGTCCTTGACTTACAATCATTTGTTTAATGAAGGAGTTACATTAGCCCCGAAAAAAGTGACTAATAACCGGTCCTCACACTTACAACTGTGGTAGTGTTCCCATGGTCAAGTAATCAAAATTTGAGTGCTTGGTGACCAGCATGTATTTATGACAGTTGCAGTGTCTTCTGCTCACATGATCACCATTTGCGACCTTCCCAGCTGGCTTCTGACAAGCAAAGTCAATGGGGAGGCTAAATTTGCTTAATGACCATGTGATTCATTTAACAAGTAGTGATTCACTTCAAGGGAAAAAGATAATAAAATTGGGTGTGACTCACTTAACAACTGCCTTGCTTAGCAACAGAAACTCTGGTCCCAATTGTGGTTTAACTCAAGGACTACCTTATGTACATATGCATTAACAATTAGTTACCTTATTGGCTTGTCAGTTATGGTTTATTTGAGCAAACCATGGCTTATGACATGATATACTTAACCAGATCAGAAGTAAACTTACTGACTGAATTTGCGTAGTATACTAAGCTTAATATAGCTGTACCCGGCTTGTTAGTTAGGGTATTCTAAATGAATGGCTTATATTTTTATATTTTATTTATATTTTATATTTGTATAGCACTAGTTGTGCAAATGCAGAGACTGCAGAACACATTAATACCCAATTCTTTGGATTTTTGCTATTAGTGCAAAACACAGCAGCCCAGTTTGGTTACCTGCCAAGAGCATATACTGTAACACCTGTGCTTTAGTCTCTAAGTGGTTACCAGTCAGTTTCCAGGAATAATTCAGAAGTCTGGTTATCTCTATATATAAAAAAGGCTGTGTATGTGTGTGTGTGTGCCTCGAGCAATTTCAACCAAACTTGGTACACAGATGACTTACTCTCTGGAAACAAATACTGTGGGAGTAAGACAGCCCTAGCACCCCTAGGGGTGGCCTTTCGGAACAACGGTCGTGTTCTGTACACTGAGCCTAGCTCAGCGTTTTTCTGAAGAGGCCTAGGCCTCCCTCACACAGTAGGCCTACGAAGCGAAGGGAGCCTGATTAGGCCAGTACAGAGGCCTTTGATTGAGCGCGTCACGGCCTAAGCGGATCGTCCACCCCCACCTCACCGCGGCAGCCCAATCTCACAGGGAACAGCTTCAGCCTTGTTCCCAGGATCGTCCTTCGCCCCAACTCAGGCCTAGGCCTCCCTCACACAGTAGGCCTACGAAGCGAAGAGAGCCTGGTTAGGCCAATACAGAGGCCTTTGATTGAGCGCGCCATGGCCTAAGCGGATCATCCGCCCCCACCTCACAGCTTTGGACCGTGTTCCCAGGATCGCCCTTCGCCCCAACACATTGCGCGAAGGATGGGACCACCCCAACCGAGGCGAAACAGGTATGGAGGCCAGAGAGGAGAGCCAGCCTATTTCAGCAGGGGTGGAGGAGGTGCAGCATGGGCCAGCTCAGGGACTTATGTTCCAGTCCCAGGCCCAGCTTGAGGAAATGGTAAGACGGGTGGGGAGCCTGATTAGGCCAGTACAGCAGTAGGCCTATGACGGGAGCTGGATTAGGCCAGTACAGAGGGCTTTGATTGACCGTGCTCCCTGACTCACACAGTGGGCCTACAAAGCGAAGGGAGCCCGATTAGGCCAGTACAGAGGCCTTCGACAGAGCGCGCACTGCCTAACCGGATCGCCCGCCCCCCCTCCCACCTCACAGCTTCGGCCCGTGTTCGCGGGATCGTCCTTCGCCCCAAATCATCGCGCAAAGGACGCGACCACCCCCAACCGAGGTGAAACAGGTATGGAGGCCACAAAGGAGACCCAGCCTATTTCAGCAGGGGCGGAGGAGGCGCAGCATGGGCCAGCTCAGGGATTTATGTTCCAGTCCCAGGCCCAGTTTGAGGAAATGGTAAAACGGGTGGTGGCAGAGGCAGGGGGGTGGAGCTTCTAAATCCCCCAGCTGTCCACAGGTTCCGTAGCTGGGATTTGAACAAGGTCCGTATATTTTTAAAACCCTGTAAATAAAATTGCTTTGATTTGACACTATAGATATAATTCATTCCTTTTCCTGTCTAATACAAGAATGGGATAAATAAATACCTGGGCAAGGCCGGGTAATCAGCTAGTTATTTATAAAAGACTGATGATCTGGCACCTTGCTAACTGCAGGTCCACTTTACCTAAACTGGCTCACCCAGTATATATGGAACCACGCATTCCCCACCATTTGTGGAGATTAATTTCTCAGAAACAATTTCTCATTTGTGTATTGTAGCCTTGTAGAAAATTCTCCCATGAGAAATAAGATTTGCTGCATCCCTTCTAATGTTCGGGAAGCTATTTGCAATGGGACTTTTCCAACCAATTTTGGTTGAATTGATTGCAACATCTCTCCTTGATTTATTTCACTTTGTGTATCTTATTATAAATTTAATTGGTATTATTTAGTTTGGCTTTTTAAGATTGTTTCATTACCCTTTTATTGTTATAACCTTGATTCATTTTTGATTATGTGTACTGTGGTTAATAATTTTTTCCCCCCAGTGCTTTGTAAACAGTTCTTTGCTTGGATCTGGTAGTATCCAAACTTGAATGAACAAATTGATTGCCTGGTTCCCCATCAGTCAGAGAAGAATTGGAGCCAAAAGTGGATAGGAACATTCGACTGATGTTGATACTCACCTTTTGTTCTCTCTGGCATATTTTTGTTTCTCAAGGAGGAAGCTGCAGAAGGACACTGATCAGCCCCCTTGAGATGGAGCTGTATTACTTTATGCCAAAGAACTACATGTGGTCCTTGACACATCACCCATCTCTGCAGGGGTGGGTTTCAAAATTTTTAGCAAGGGGTTCTCTGCCTGGTTCCTGGGTGGGCGTGATCATGGTGGGCATGGCCTAGTCGGCCTCCTGCACCACGGCGGTGAGGGTGGGGGGTGTTTTTGCCCTCCCCCGGCTCCAGAGACTTTCTTCGAGCCTCCGGGAGGGCGAAAACGGCCTCCCCAGGCTCCGGAGGCCAGAAACGGGCCCATTTTTCGCCCTCCCCGAGCCTCTGCGCATGCCCTGCACTTACCTGCATCCAAAATGGGCCGCGTGGGGCAGGGGTAAATTTTTCCCTACCAGTTCTGTGGGAGTGGCTTGGTGGGCGTGGCAGGGGAAGGGTACTGCAAAATCTCCATTCCCACCCCACTCCTGGGGGAAGGATATTGCAAAATCTCCATTCCCACCCCACTCTGGGGCCAGCCAGAGGTGGTATTTGCCGGTTCTCCGAACTACTCAAAATTTCCGCTACCAGTTCTCCAGAACCTATCAGAACCTGCTGAATTTCACCCCTGGTGTGGGGACTCCTGGGAGGGGCGGGGTGGGATGGGCGGGGCCAGCCAGGAGTGGGATTTGGGGGGTTCTTCAAACTGCACAGAATCTTAGCTAGAGGTTCTCCCGAACCCCTGCGAACCCCCAGCAGCCCACCCCTGCACCTCTGGCTTATAGAAAATTTGTAGCAAATAGCAAGACAACTACAGAAAGCACAAAGGGTTGCAGGGCTGTATGTCACTGCTGACAACACACAAAAAACAGTAGTGTGATCCCAAATTCAGGGCTTGAGGACCTACTGAATATTGTTAAACAGCACAAATCAAGTTTCTGGTCCCTAAGGTTGAAAGGATGTGCTTGAAAAAAATGTTGAGTTGCAAACTGGGTTAAGATGTTCACGGGCTTCAGAAATGTGTCTAGTTCCTTGCTCCGTCTTCCATGAATAAGAGAAAAGGTGATGGATCTCATCAGGGATCTACAATTAGAGGGAAATTTTCCTCCCTCCCTTCTAAATGGCAGAGAAACCCTAATTAGAGGATGAGCAAAAAGCTTTAGAAGATGGACAGGAAGAGGCCACAGAATGTTCAAGGCTCCCTACCCAGGCCAACGTTTCCATCATCCCCTGCTGAAGTTAAAAGAAATGGAACAGCCTGCTTCCTGAAGCTGTGGATGCTCCATCAATGGGATTTTTCAAATAAAGATTGGGCAGCCATTTGTCTGAGATGGTGTAAGATTTTTTTCACTGAGCAGGGGGTTGGACTAGAAGACCTCCACGGTCCCTAACAACCTTAGGATTCTGGTATTTATACAAAGGAAAGAAGCCAGAATTTGCCAGTCAGGTACAGTAAAAGCCAGTAGGTGCAGGCAGAGGCTGTTTTAGAGATATAGCAATAGCATTTAGACTTACGGTATATATTGCTTCATAGTGCTTTACAGCCCTCTCTAAGTGGTTTTACAGAGCACATTGCCCCCAACAATCTGGGTCCTCATTTTACCGACCTCAGAAGGATGGAAGGCTGAGTCAACCTCGAGCCGGTCAGGATTGAACCTGGCAGTCAGCAGAATTAGCCTGCAATACTGCGTTCTAACCACTGCGCCACCACGGCTGTTTTAATACGGGGAGGAAACCATCTTTTAAAAAATATTGCACAGATTAAAAAAAACCATTTTCCTACCATTTCTCAAAGAAATACAAGTTGTCCTCCACTTATAACCGCAATTGAGCCTGGCGATTATGATAATAGATTATTATGGTCATAAAAGTGGGTCATCACGTGACTGACCTGATTTTGACTTTTTGCAGTGGGTGTTAAGTAAACATAACGGTCATTAAGCAAATGTGGCATTTGTTAAGCAAATCCCTTGTTTGCTACGGGCCGGTTTTTGCTGAAATCTGAAAGTAAACACTGGTTTCCAGCAAATATGCCATAAACTGTAATCATGGGAACGTGGGATGCTGCAAACAGCTGTGAATGCAGACTGGTTGCCAAGTGTCCAAAATGCGGTCATGTGATGGGGGGGGGAGGAGAATAGCTGTTGGAACTTTTGGGAAACCAGGTGGTCAGTTTTGATGGTCCCGTCTTAAATTTGAATGGTTGCTGAGCAACCAGTCGTAAGTTGAAGACTATCTGTAATGTGCTTATGGGAAGAATTCTATAAAACAACAGAATACAATTGGAACCGCCAGAAAATCAGTGTGATATAGTGGTTTCAGTGTTCGACTGAATCTGGGAAGACGCAGGTTCAGTTTCCTCCTCAGCCACAGGGGCTCTCTGGAGGACATGGAGCCAGACCCTCCCTCTCAGCCTAACAGCCAGGATAAGTTCGGTGATTAAGGTGATGGACTAAGAGCAGGGACAGCCAGTCCCGCCTTTTCAACCCATGAGCCAATAAGGTGTAGTGAGGAATGAGCTGGACTAGGAGTGGGGAAACCAGGATGAAGTCCCTTTTCAGCCTCAGAAGCTCATTGGCTGACTTTGGGCCAGGCCCTCCCTCTTGTCGCAACCTACCTTGCTGAATTCTAAACAAGCTATAAAGACAAATAAGATGTGTGAATTGTAATTCCCAAGAGTGACATTACTAGATTACCAGGACATATTTGTCAGATAGTAAAAAGTCTTTTATTATTATTATTATTATTATTATTATTATTATCATCATCATCAGCATTATCATTATTATTATTATTAAGAAGGCTTTGAAGTTTAAAAAAAAAATAAAACTCTGGATACAATTTTCATAACTGTCAAGTCAGATCAACAAATATATATATATATATTTATATGTATATATTTCAGAACTTTAGCCGTTGGATGGTTAAAGGTCTGGTCCTTGCCCCCACCCAATGCCAAGCCCCTTTTCTTAAAAAATAAAATATATTTTAGTTCTTAAAATTTATTCAATAAAGTAACTATTTTCCTAGAAATTCCCTACATATACACAGAGGTAAAAAATAAACTTTAAAAAGTCCAACATAAAAAAGAGACTTTTTTTGCGTGTGCGTATTATGCTGATATTTATTTTTCCTTCTTTGCCCTCCCTAAGGGAGCCTGCCCGACCTCTCCCCTCCAGCTTATTGGTCCCCCTTGAAAGTTAATATCAATTTATATAATTTGGGGGACCAGCCAAATGCAGGTAACACTTGTCTTGCCAACAACGAAAAATTATGTTCACGCTTTCTTTCTCTTCAGAACTGCATACAAAAAAAGTAAAGGAATAATAAGAGAGAGGAAGGAAGGAAGGAAAGAAGGAAGGGAGGGAGGGAGGGTAGATAGGAAAGGAAGGAAGGAAGGAAGGAAGGAAGGAAGGAAGGAAGGAAGGAAGGAAGGAAGGAAGGAAGGAAGGAAGGAAGGAAAAGAAAGACGGAAGGAAAGAAAGAAAGAAAAAAAGAAAAAGAAATCTTAAAAGTGCACAATATGGACTTTTGCTTGATTTATCTTTGCAAAAAGAAATACTGTTTGGGGCAAAAGGGCATTAGGAACAGCAAACATTTAACCCAACCCAGCCTGTGCTTATGGGGTTGAGAGTTAAAGCTATTCTGTAAACAATATTTGAACAGATTTTTTTTTTTTTTTTTTTTTGCCCAGCTCTGAAAGCTGGCTCTTGCCAAGCACAAAATACAATTCAGCCCTCAGGTGCGTGATATTCAAGTCCCAGAATTCTCAACAATGCCCATGACAGGGAATTCTGGGAGTTGACATTGACACATCTGACAGCTGCCCTAAATGGTGAAGACTCTCATGGTCTTCCCCTCCCACCACCAATATTATTTTCCCTCTCTCTACCTCGACATAGCTCCTTTCATCAGACAAGATCCAAAAAGACATTTCCCTTCCCACCCCTCCAGGTTCTTTCGCATGTTCTGATTTCCAAAAAAAGGTTGATATAAACAATTAGACGCTTGAAAAAAGCCATGTTCTTTGTTGTTCTTGTGGGTTTGTTTTGGAGGGAAAGGAAGTGTGTGTGTGTGGGGGGGGGCAGTAAATGCATGGCGAGTCCCACCCACTCAGTGGCTATGAGAAAATATGGATGGCTTGCGTGGCTGGTGCGTGGCAGGCAGGGCACTGGGGCTCAACCCGGCCACAGATGCGCATGGCACACTCCATGCAGAAGAGGTTATGGCCACAGGGCACGAGGGCAGCAATCACTTCGCTCTCAAAGCACACCATGCACTCGCGGGAATTCTTGCGAGCCCGTTCTGAACTGTTAGAATCAGTAGGCGAGCCAGAAGTGGCGGAAATGCTGCTTGGTAACGGGGAAGAGGATGAGTAGCCGGTGCTGTTGGAGAAGGATGACATGGAGCCCTGGGCCGGCAGCCAGGACAGGGCACTGACTGGATCACTCTGGATGCGCCGGGCCAAAGGATGCTCCATAGCCACGCCAGGGTCTGGAAGGGTGGGTGAATGCCGAGGTGTGACGGTGGTGCTGAGCGTGCTGTTGCGTCTCTGACCGTTGCCGTTCACTGAGGAGGTGGAAGAACTGCTGAAGACCTGGAGGGGGTTGCTGGGAGCCTCGAAGGGGGACCAGATGGTGGTTGGCGTGGTGAGGTCCAAGGCCAAGAAGTCAAACCCAAAATCACTGTCATCAGAGCCCAGTCCGGGGGCTGGGGGTTCGCTGAAAGAGTAACTGCTGTTGTTGGAAACAAAGGAGCCCGTGGGGGGGCTTTCAGCCACATGGCCCCCGAAGTAAGGCTCGGTGGCCGAGGTAGCACTACCCGAGGAACCAAGGCTATCGTTGCGTAAACTGGGCACAGGCCGCCGGGTAGGGTGAGGCGCTTTTGACCACAGGCTGGACGGATTGCCACCCATCAAGTCGAGGCAAACGTCAGTGCCGTTGGAATGAAAGTCATTGTTGATGTTGATGTCAATGAAGGAGCCCGTCCTCATGGTAATGTGAGCCTCAATCTCCTCACGCGCCCGGTCCACATTCTCCGGCATGCCCGTCACTTCAAACACCGGTTCCTTGTCCCGACTCGGGGTCACGATGTAGGTGTGTGTCTGTTGCTGGATGCGCTTGATGGTGGCTCCCTTTGGGCCCACCACTAGCCCGACCACACGGTAAGGAACCCGTACTTGGATAGTGGTCTGCCCGGGGAGGTTCGGAGGGGCCAGGACCGAGCCAGCCATGCCGTTGACTTTGTTGCGAGTGGCCCGGATCACAGAGAAGTGCTCGGCAGCCGAAAGGATTTCTCGCTTGGCCATCTCCACGTCTTCTTTCCGCCCCGTCACAATAAAAATCGGTTCCTCTCCTCTCACTGGTGTTTTGATATAAGTGTTAGTTTTCGCTCTCAGGGCTTTGATCTTGCATCCTGAAAGACAGAAATATCGAAGACGAGAAGAACAAAAGGGACATGTCAGCTAGTGGAGAACTCTATTTATAAATCTTAGTCTTGGTTAGAAATGTATCGCTGCATAAGAAATTGCGCTGTCAAAAAACAGCTTTCCATAACAACAAGTAGAATTTCTATGACTATCCCAACCTGGGCCTTTCAGATGTAATGCACCCCAACTCCCAGAATCGCCTCCAAATCCTGGAGGTCACATTTTCCCCTGCCCCAAAGCACTCCATCTGTAGCAACAGGTAGTCCTCGACTTACAACCGTTTTTCACAACGATTGTTGCAGCATCCCCATGGTCACATGATCAAAATTCGAATGCTTGGCAACTGGCATATATTTATGATGATTGCAGTGTCCTGGGGTCATGTGATCACCTTTTGCAACCTTCTGACAAGCAAAATCAATGGGGAAACTTAACAACTGCAGTGATTCACTTAACAACTATGGCAAGAAAGGTTATGAAATGGGTCAAAACTCACTTAACTGTCTCACTAAATAACATAAATTTTGGGCTTAATTGTGGTCATAAGTCAAGGACTAGCTGTATCGTAACTCTCTGGAAGAGGTGGAACTACCTCTTTCTCCTCTTGCTATCTTAAATAACTGGAGAAGTTAAGGGTGAAATACAGATTTTTAAGGCGCTTAAGAACCCCAAATTCCATCTCCTCTTTTCTCCCGCATCCCTTTCCACAGAGAGGGGAGAATCAAGAGGCAAAATGCTCCATTTCTGCTTAAGATAGTGTTTCCAACCTTGGCAAATTTGAGATTTGTGGACCCCAACTCCCAGAATTCCCCAGCCAGCATGGGGAATTCTGACTTTGCTTGTCAGAAGACGGCTGGGAAGGTTGCAAATGGCAATTACATGACCCTGGGATGCTACAACGATTGTAAATATATGCCAGTTGCCAAAAGCCCGAATTTTGATCATATGACTATAGGTATACTGCAACGGTCATACTGTGTTTCCCTGAAAATAAGACTTATATTTTTTTTGGACCCCTGAAACAAGCGCTTGGCCTTATTGCCATGCACTCAAAAGCCCGATTGGGCTTATTATCAGGGGATGTCTTATTTTGGGGGAAACAGGGTAAGTGCGATCACTAGTTGTAAGTCACTTTTTTCAGTGCTGTTGTAACTTCAAATGGTTACTAAATGAATGGCTGTAAGTTGTGGACTACCTTTACTGGTTAAGGACTAGAAACTTTTTGTTCTATTTTAACAGAAGGGGAGATTCTTAGGCAAGGGAAGCAAGGCTTACACACAACGATGGTTCAGCAGCATGTAGAGATGTACATGTCCCCCCCCCCCCTAAATAAAGAAACTAGATTTTCATTTGCTTTAAAGTTCATTTTTAAAAGATTCCTGGATGGTTCAAGAAAGCAACTCCCTCTCTTCCTAGAATAGAGACTGTAGATGTCCATGGACTATTTTTATAGAATCTATCTTTTTTTGTCCCCCTCCCTCGTATCTTTTTGGAGTTATTTATCTTTAAATTCGTTTTGAGTATTTGGCATCAGAAGGGAGCTGGATTTTACAGCTGTTCAACCCAGGAAAGTTGGAGGAGCTATTTTGACAAAAACCCAGGTCTAGTTCCCAGAGATCAGACCAAGTAGTTAGATGCCTCAAGGAAATTTGGAAGAGAAATAGAAAATAATAGAATAGAATAAATAATAAAATAGAAAATAAACCCTCCCCCTGTTTTGCTGCTGGTCTTTGGGATCTAGTATACAATTCATTTAGTGACCGGTTGAAGTTGCCACAGCACTGAAAAAAGTGACTTACGACCAGCCCTTGTACTTTAGAACCGTTGCAGCATCCACACAGTCATAATCATCAAAATTTGGGCGCTTGGCAAATGACCAGCATTTACAACAGTTGCAGCATCCTGAGTTCAGCTGATCATCCTTTGTGATCTTCCAAACTGGCTTCTGTCAAGCAAAGTCAGTGGGGGATCCTGGATTCGCTTAACCACCGTTTGATTCACTTAACAACTGCGGCAAAAGTCTGAAAAAGTGAGTGTGACTCACCTAGCTTAGCAACAGAAATTCTGCTCTCAAATGAGGCCGCAATTTGAGGACTACCTGTATTGCTCCTGTACACAGAAGCTCCACGTAACTGTCAATATGATGAATATCTATTGCTCATAAATAACACAAAGGCCCCCACATAAAATGCTGAGCCTCCCAATGTTAATTTATCCTAAAAAGCACTGCTGACACAAAAGTGTTATGAAGATGCACAGAGGGCACTTTTCGGCCATTCAGACTGGGGGGAAAAAAACACTTTTGCAATCACTAATGTGACCAAAAGCCTCTTTATCCTCATGCTCTGCCTTCACAAAGCAAACTGGAACATTTTCCCATCCTGCAGAGTTAAGACTCTTCTGTGGAAAACAAAGATAATCAGACAGCACAGGGACTAGCCACAGTTACTCAGAGAATTGGTCTGCCCTCCTCTTAATACTATCCAGGTTGGCAACCGCTGTGCCATGTTGGGTCAAAGGAGCGCCAAACTTTATTTAAGAAAATGTATACACATAGTCCTCGACATTTTAGGCACAATGAAGCCTAAAATGTCCATCGCTAAGCAATTGTTAAGTGAATTTTCTGGTCATTTTATGAACTTTTTTGCCTCAGTTAAGTGATTCCCTGCAGTTTTTAGGTGAATCATGCGGTCGTTAAGTGAATCTGGCTTCCCCCCCTTGACTTGGCTTTATCGGAAACCAGCTGGGAAGGTTATAAATGGTGATCATGTGACCCAGGACAGTGCAACTGTCACAAATACAGGCCAGTTGCCAGGCGCCTGAAAGCGTGTGGCCATGGGGATGCTGTAATGGTCGTAAGTGTGAAAAACGGTCGCAAGTCACTTTTTTTCAGTACCGATGTAACTTTGAACGGTCACTAAATGAATGGTTGTAAATCGAGGACTACTTATATGCTGCCAAATTCACTCTCAGTGACTCCAGGCAGCTTACAAGGATTTACTCACACTCTGCAAACTCCTCCATTTTATCTGCCACTGATCCATTATTCCATTATTATAATGTGCTTATTTGATATATTTACTAATCACATACCTAGTTTCTATTTGATATATTTTCAAATAGAAAATACTCTTCTGAATCAATGGCTTAATATTTTATAGGGGTGAATCCACTGTGATCTTTGTCCACATCCCAAAAAGCTACACACACAAAAAAGATATGCCAGGAAAAAAAATGTTTGCAACACTAAATTTTTCGGGAGACTGAAGAGAAAATCGGACAGAGGAAAATTATGATTGAATCCATATAACACTGATCGGGCCAGGAAATTGCTGCCCTCCCTATCACTATTTAATAAATGATCCTGAGGACAATCTTATGAGAAAGGAAATTTGCTCTTAGCCATGTTGCAGGAGGGAACAGAAGAAAAGCTATTTTTTTTTAAAAAAGAACACAATTTATGGAAAGCATAGCTGCAAAACCTTTTCGCACATGGCGCCTTGAGTCGCCATGTGCGAATAGGTGGCAATATAAATTTCCAAATAAATAAATAAAACCTAATTGTCCAGTTTCCTTTTTCCCCCCGTCTGAAGTGCTCAAGCATTCTGAGGAGGATTTCACAGGTACTTCCTGTATCAGGAGTGTCAAACTCAAGGCCCGGGGGCCAGATCGGCCCGCGGGGTGCTTAGATCTGGCCTGTGGGGCTACCCTAGAAACAGCAAAGGACCGCCATGCGGTGCCTCTGCCAGCGAAAACGGAGCTCGGAAGGGCCACGTGCTGCCCTCTCAGGCTCCGTTTTTGCCTGTGACGGCCTCCTGTTGCCCTCTGCCAGCGAAAATGGAACTGGGGGGGGGGAGCTCTGTTTTTGCTGGCAGAGGGCAGCAGGAGGCCATCATAGCTGAAAATGGAGCTCTGGAGCCGGTTTTCGCTGGCTTGGGCCACCACAGGCGCCCCCGACACGAGTGACGTCAAGCTGGCCACACCCACCCTAGCCCCTGAGGTCAAACACAACCCTGATGCAGACCTCAATGAAATCGAGTTTGACACCCCTGTCCTGTACCGAGACTAGCGTGGAAGGATTCTCCGTGCAGTGCCTTGATAGGCATGGAGGTAGTCCTCAACTTACATACAGCGGCCATACACAACAGCGCTGAAAAAAGTGACTTATCATTGGTCCCTGCACTTATGACTGTCACAACATACCCAGTTACATGATATTTCAGGGGTTTGGCAATTTGCACGTATTTACGATAGCTGCAGCATCCTGGGGGGTCACATGATCGCCATCTGCGACCTTCTAGGGCTGGTTTCTGACAAGCGAAGACAATGGGAGAAACCAGATTTACTTAACGAGTGTGCGATTCACTTAACAACTTCAGTATTTCACTTAACCATGGCAAAAGAGGCCATCAAAATGGGTGTGACTTATTAACAACTGCCTTGTTTAGCCACAGAAATTCTGGTCCCAATTGTGGTCATAAGTCAAGGACCACTTGTATGCTTCTAAAGCAGCTTACACATGTGTAATTAAGAGCAAAGCATGCTTGGCTGGAATTTCCCTTCCCTTCTGTTCACAAACCACAGGATTAAGCTCTGAAGCAGATTGGTTAAATTCTAACTAGGTAGACTATTCCTGACCCTAGAATTATAATTCCTAGAAATGTGACTTGATTGGGTGGGTGTAACCAACACTGGGTGAGAGAGACAGTCTGGGAACTCATAGTTGAAGAGCAAAGCAATTTTGTTTTTTGCTAGTGAAGGTCCTGGGTTCAATTTTTGGAATCTTTTAATAGGCCCCAAAGTGCCAAGATATACCACATTGTCCTGCAAAAGCACTTTGGCCATTCTACCTTGCAAAGATCCAGGAATACCAAAAAAATCCAGGAAGAGCTTGGAATCTTTTGATCTTTTAGAGCAGAGGTGGGGAACTATGACCCTTTTATGACTTGTGGACTTCAGCTCCCAGAATTCCTGAGCCAGCCGGCTCAGGAATTCTGGGAGTTGAAGTCCACAAGTCATTAAAAGGCCATTGTTCCCCACTCCTGTTTTAGAGGGAATGTATGTAGCCCTTTATAGAACGAAGGCTAAATCTTTTATTGACCCATTGACCATTTTGGTGTAATGGTGAAGGTGCTGGCCTAGAAATCAGGAGACTATGAGTTCTAGTTCTGCCTTAGGCATGAAAGCTGGCTGGGTGACTTTGGGCCAATCATCAGGAGACTGTGAGTTCAACTCCCGCCTTAGGTATGAAAGTTAGTGGGGTGACATGGGCCAGTCCCTCTCTCAGCCCAACCCACCTCCCAGGGTTGTTGTTGTGAGGAAAATAGGAGGAGAAAAGAGTACTAGATATTGTTTCTGCCTTGAATTATTTATAAAACTAATAAAGGCGGGATAAAAATTTAATAAATACCCATCCATTTCAATTCAGTCAATGGCTTTATGCACCCTTATGCAGTCCAGTAAGGAATCTAAGCAAGGCTACTGACAGCTCAACTGGACTTAAGTGGCAAAGAGTTACAATGCTGTGGGCCACAACCTGTTGGCTGCACCTGGGCTGAAGGGCACATTTAGATTTGATAGCGTGTTGTAGGCACTCTCACAAAATGGCTTCCATAGAGGGAGGGCATGGTAGATCCCAAAGCCCCACTTGAAATGGAAACATTACTATTCATCAGCCTTCCTGGCTTCTGGCAGAAGATACTTTCTACCATTTGTCTTATTTTTGGTCAGATGGACAAAGAACCCACTAAAAATGGGGCTGCAATCACCCACACCATTTTATTTTCTAAGAATGCTTCTGTTCTTCATGGGGGGCCCAGTGTTGGTTGAAGATCATGTCTGGTGTTTTGCTCTGCAGCCTGCTAGTCTTCCATTGTTAAGATCTGAGGGGAAGGGAGAAGTTAGGTCTCTAGAGATAATCCTTCAAAGTGAGAAAAAGCACATGCACTCCTATTATTTTGCCTGATTTCGATGGGTTCAGATTCAATTTTGGAAGGTCCTTTCAACAGCCTTAGCTGAAAGTAATAAAAAAAAATTGACCATTATATAGAAAATGCTTCATTCTTTCCAACAGTGGTCTTTTCTGGACTGACATGAGATGTTTAGGCCCTCCCAAAGGAAAAAAAAAAAGCAAGATGCCATCTTTAAAAATAAAAAGCGAAGAGAGGAAAATGACCCTGAAAGAATTTTTGGCTCAATACCTATCCTGCAGGTGAAACTTTTCCTTCCTAATTGCCTCCTCTTTAACAACAAAGCATGATGGCTGAACAAACTTGGAGAATCTGGGTTCATAACGGAAGTGAAATTTGAATTTCAGGTCACAAAGGAAGACAGATGGAAACCCTGTTCCATGAAGAGAGCTAGAAACTTGAAGCTGAATAGGGGGATCTATGTGCATTTTCAAGACAGAAGATTGTGCTATTCTACACAAAACTCAGCTACCTAAGAAATCTTTTACCTAACAAAATATACAAGGAAATGCAAAAACTGTATTGTTTGTTTAAACTGTATATTTTGCACTGCACAATTAAACTTTATCGGATAAATTTCTTCTTCTATAAAATTTGTTGTTGGATGTATGCTAGCAATAACTTTTAAAAAAGAGTTGCCCATTGCATCAGAAAACATATTTTTCATGGAGTTGCATAAAAACCTCTACAGTTTTTAAAAAAATCGTTTAAGGCAATACTGCTTTAACCAAAATCTATTTGGTCAACATCACTATTATTTACAAGCAGTGAGAGACAGGACCAGATTTCCTTAAAAAGGTATCTCTGAGCAAACACTGTTTTTATCCACCACTAACCAATCACACTCTATGTTAGAGATAGTGAGAAGATTTACCTGATTGGGCAGTAAAAACCTCAGGTTGCCTTCTTGAGGAATTAAACCCTGACTTCTGCTAAGACAGGAGAAGCAGAAAAAAAGTTGGAAAGAGAGCTGCATGGCTTAATATAAATTGGGCGTGGCCAAATAGGGGCGGGAGGGGAAGGGGGGGTACTTCCAGAATTATCCAATAGGATACAAGGAGCGTGATGTCACCGCGCTCAACACAGCATGGTCTCAGCTAACAAAGCGAACAATAGGGCAGATATGTGCCCCATTGACAAGGGGAAAAAGACTGATGCAGACCCCAAAATTACGAACTTTAAAAATACAAAAATGTTACACAACAACTTAGGCTGGCTATAAACAAAGAGATGCTTGGAGAATGTCTTTAAATGTCCCAGCTTTGGAAAAAGGAAGGTACATTTTCCTACAATATATTTTGGCATTTATTATGGTAGCTTTCAAATGTAAAACCAGTAAAGGAAGATAGGGGAGCATCAGTTCGAGATTTGGCCCGCTCATCTTTGCCCACTGAAACTTGCTCATTCTCTTTATACCTTTGCTGCTAAGAAAAAAATGGGTTTTATAAATCAAAATGTTAAAATGTATGGAAAGAAGGAAAGAATGTGAATAATCGGAATTATGCTGGGTGAGCAATTCACAAAAGGAACGACATGGGTCCAAAAAGAAGCGGGACCTGAAAAAAACGGGGCACAGGTGACACCCATTTTGCATGGATTCCAGAAGGTGGGTCGAGTTTGCCAACTTCTTATGGCCTTTTCATCCAGAAAGAACAACAAGCATCCAAACCTGTGCTCAAATGAATCTCCTCAATGTGTGTAGCACCTTGTCTTTTCAAAACAAGGATTACCTATTTTAAATACAATTCATAAAGATGGTTCTCTCAAAACAAGGGAAAGTAGGTGGAAATGGAATATTGATATTTCTGGAATAATTTTTCCAACTGTAAATGTCGGAAGTTTTTTAGTTTCCTTCCTTCCTTCCTTCCTCTCCACATTTCTATCACAGGAAAGAACAAAGAAGCTTTTAAAAGTCTCCCCAAAGCCAAATGGAACAGGCCCAGAAATTAGGCGTTCCTTGGCTTTCTGGATTTCAGTAAAGTTTGAATTAAGGAAGAGAAATGCAAAGCCAAATACGGCTGGATTTAGCCACAGAAAAGCTGGAAAAGTTGGTATTGGGGCATAGAGAGATGAAGTCTGCCAGTTTTCACATTTAGAAAGCTTAAAATGCAGCATTTCCAAATGCTTACATAAAACAATTTTGGGGTGTGCACATACATTGGTTGCCTCAAGCAGGCTCATCTACCCTTCCAAAGTTTTGTTTTAAAAAAAGAAAACAAAATGACCAGCAGTTTGTTTTATTTCCTCCAAACATGGGATGGGTGCTATGGATGCTGCTTTAAAAAAAAAAGAAAAGAAAAGAAAAGAAAGAAACCTCTTTTCATCCCCAAATAAATTAAAGAGAGAGGGACAAACCCACGTAAAATGCAACCCTCCCAAGACTTTTAAAAAGCTATGTAGGAGATTGCTGAGTAATTGGGGAGGGGGGTGAGAGGATCTAGGGGCAGGTGGGGGGCAGAAAGGAAGGATGGCGGACCCGCCCTTTCCTACTGATGGGCTAACTTTATTATGGGCACAACCAATCAACTCTTTTTGCATTCTTCGATGGTTTTTACCTTGACGGCCCACGATTTCTGCCACATGTTCCGAGCTGGGCACCGAGACGCATTCCGTCATGTTGACACTTTTCTTGCGGCTGCCGATGATGCCCAGCTGCCCGGCCAGCAGGGGGTGCTGTGGCGGAGGGGGGTGTCCCAGGTGGGGCGGGAAGGCCCCGAGGATCTCCACGGGGGAGACGGAGTTGGAGGCTGGGGGGCTGCCTTCGGCCTCCAGCAGGACCAGGCTCCCACCTGCGGGCGGCGCTGCTGCCAGGGGGGGCAGCCCATGGTAGCTGAAGGGGTCCAGCCCTCCTGGATCACCTGCCTCCATCAGGTCGTCCTCGGGTCGTGGTCCTCCTCCTCCTCCTCCTCCTCCATCCTCCTTGGCCGTCGCCTCCTCCTCCTCCTCCTCCTCTTCTTCTCTCCCGCCTTCTCCTTCCTCCTCCTCTGCCGCCAGCCCTAAGATGGAAAGCTGCTCCAAGGCCAAGGAAAGCTCCGCCGCGGGGTCTCGGGGCGCCTCGGCTTCTTGCAGGAGAGGCGGGGAAGGCGGCTCCAGGCTGGGCTGCTCGGGGCCGGCAGGCAGGGCGAAGCTGCTGCCGGAACAAGCCGGTTGTTGCGCGATCTGGGGGGTCAGCAGCCCGCCCAAGCCAGGCGGGGGGCAGCAGCGGGAGGCTTCTCCATCCAGCTGGTAGATGGCGCTGGGCATGGCTGCCTGCAGCTCCCCCTCCGCCTCTTCCTCCTCCTCCTCCTCCTGCTGCCCCCCCAGCCTGGGACGGGCTCCCTGCCTCCGGCTTCGGGGCGCTCTCTCGGGCTGCTGCCGCCGCCGCCGCCGCACCGCCCCCAGATCGGCTCCGCTCGCCTAGGATCCCGCCCCCCTGCCTTCTCCTCCTCCTCCGCCTTTGTTTGCTGGCCCTGCCGCCGCCTTCATCCAGCAGCCCGGCCCGGAGAGGGGGGGGGGAAGGGAGGGAGGGAGGTTGGACGAGAGAGAGAGAGAGAGAGAGAGAGAAAAGGCTCGGGGTTAAAACCGCGGCCACGCCTTCCAACTTCTGGCTTGGGGAAAAAAATGGGGCCGATTTGAGCCGGGAGGGATGCTTCCCCCTAACCCGATTTCCCGAGCTGTAATAAAAATATATGTATGCTGGCTGAAGTCGCGTGGTGCAAGGGTGTGTGTGTGTGTACTTTTTTAAAAAAAAGGTGCGCTAAAAAAAAGGAACCCCCTTTCAGCCAAGTTTCTTGGGAGTATTTGAGTGCAAAAGCTGTTTCCTTGGCCGCTTTTGGAGATTGGTTTTCGTTTAGTTTGCAGCCTTGGAGTTTCCTCGTGGTCTACCATCCCAGCGTTTCAGCCCAGTCCTTAGCTGTCAGCTCTTGTAGACGTGGCATGTTTATTTAGGTCAGCAAAGAGCCTAATTGGTGACTTGCAGAAAACGCCATACTTTGGCTAATATTACCTTTCCCCGCCCCACCCCCTTTTGGTTTAATTATTGTCTGATATCAAAAAATGAGTTGATAAAGGAACTATATTATGTGAGTAGTTACTAAATATTATAACCTAGTGTTGCTTTGGGAGCCAGTGAGAGTGGTCGCAATACGATCTAGTGTACTGTGCAGAACCGTGGACTTGGGATAATAACAGGTCATGGTTATCCCAAAGGTGCTTTTTCAAGAGGCAACTGGACTTTCTGGTTTTTCTTTGATGACGTTTCGCTTCTCATCCAAGAAGCTTCTTCAGCTCTATCATCAGAGCTGAAAAAGCTGGGATGAGAAGTGAAACGTCTTCAAAAGAAAAAACCAGAAAGTCCAGTTGCCTCCTGAAAAAGCACGTTTGGGACTAACCTCATTCCAACATAGCTCCAAGTCCTGATCATCTTCTACTTTCTCTGCAGAATGAATCTCTTCTCGGTTCAGAGATAAACCTGCAGGCATCTTTGAATTTCACTCTTCTCTGTCCCACTATTCCCACGTTTTCCATAGCCAGGAATGCAGAATTATCAGTCTTAGCTCTGGTTGTGATTGATTCGTGGCCATCAAATTTATGTTAACTCTTGGTGACCTGTCCCCAAGTTGCTCCTTCAATGGCGCACCCATCCCAGCTGTAATCAAGTCCACATATTTTTCTGCTGGCTGTCTTTTCTCCTTCCACTTTCTCCAGCTTTATGGACTTCTCAAGGAGATGGATCTTTGCATTCAAAATTGAGCTTGGTCATTTGTGCATCAAGTGGGAACTCTGGATTGATTTAATGATTCATTTTATATGTTCTTGGTGGTTCTCTGGAGTCTTCTTCAACACCAAAGTGTAAAAGCATCTATACTCTTCCTTTTCTCTTTCTTTTTCCAAGTCCAATTTTTATTTCCATAGAAAATCACTGTATGGCTAATTCTGATCTTTAGATGCAAAATACAGTTAAATGAATGAATGAAGAGCCATGTGCTTCTTCCTCAGTTGGGACCATTTATATCTCCAATGTAAATAACCCCAAAGGTTTTATTGCTTTTCATTCCCCCACTTACCTTTAAATCATTTGGACGTCACTTGATTGGTTAATGGTTAATTTTAAAAAAATTAAAAAGTAACTGTGACCAATTGAAAATACAAATGCAGACATTAAGACTTCAGAGAAAAACAAACACAATATACTGAACAAATTGAAGTGCATTGTTCTTGTTCATTTATAAAACTAATTACTACAATAAAAATAAGCCATTAGTAATATAATGAAGGATACACAAATGTAAAGAATGGAGTATGACTATCTGTCCTTATTTCCTTACATTCCTTCTCCCTGTACATAGTAAAATGATTATTGTACTACTTTGGGTCTTACTGTTACTAGTTAAAACTAACGCACCAATGGGGTGTTTTCTTCTTGTGATTATTTAGTGACCCCAACTAGTAATTGAAGGAAGATGCGATAATTGACATTTTAGCGGAGAATACCTCCCTTGGGAACTATTTTTGAATAGACATGGATAGAGTGTTGAATTGTGAATACTGTATTGCTGTAGTTTATGAAATTTATACATAGTACCCAACTCAACTCCTCTAAATTATGGCAAGCTTAATGAAATGAGGATTCTCACTCTCCCTCAACATAGTCTTGGGTGAAGAACAGCTCTTCTAAACAACAGCAGAGTGGGGGCCATCCAGACCTTGGGCAAAGCCGCATTCCAGAGGGCAGGTGCTGCTGCCACAAAGGTATGCTTCTTAGGTCCCAATAAGATGCCAACCCAGCGGTGAAATCTTACCTTCCCTACCGGTTCGGAAGCACTCGCTCCGCTTGTGCGTGCTTTTTCGCCCACGCTCCACTCGCGCATGGGCTTTTTCACCCTCTGCGCATGCGCAGAACACTTTGCGCATGCGCAGAGGGTAAAAAACCCCAAAATGGCGGCGTCCGGGTGGGTGGGCGGAGCCTCGCGCTGCTGTCGCTACCGGTTCTCCGAACCACCGGCAGGCGGCGCTACCGGTACACCCGGACTGGGAGCATTTCACCCCTGTGCCAACCCTTTGAGATTGAACTGGCTGGGCAGATACTATGGGAAATAGATGATACCTCGAGTAACCAGGCCCAATGCTATGTAGGATTTTATAAGTACTGAGACATGCCCATCATTGCTCACACCACTGCATTCTGGACCAGTTGAACCTTCTGGGTTGTCTTCAAAGGTAACCCCACATAGGTTTGCAGTAGCCAAGCCATGAAATAACCTTGTATGCCTGGTAGGTGTATGTCATATTTATAACCGTTTACAAAAAAAGTTGTAATATTTTGATATTCAGAGGAAAGGTTTAACAATATTCAAGAACATTTTAGCAATCAAAAGGTAAGCCCATGACATTTTTTTTCTCCCATAAGAATTAGTAAAGTGCTTAATTTTGGCTAGATCACGTGCATCTAGTAAATATTTATTCCTTCTATCTTCAGTTGCAAAAATACACAAAAGATTTTCTGAATTTGCCCTAAAATATGTAATTGTGCAGAGAATTATTAAGTTTGTAAATGTTTCAGGACCAGGTAAGAATATATTTAATGTATGTTGAAATTGTGCAAGGGAGAATTCTCAACTCCAAACCCACTATAGCACAGAAATGACTTTTTATGGATTTAAATACTTTCCTATTTTTTTTTTAGTGTTTTTCCTTTTTTCATTTTGTAAGTTTACTTTTACTATAGGTAGCCCTCAACTTGCAACCAATCGTTTAGCAACTGTTTGAAGTTACAACAGCACTGAAAAAAGTGACTTACAACTGGTCCTTGCACTTATGATCCCCATGGTCACATGATCAAAATTTGGGTACTTGGCAACCGGCATGTATTTACAATGGTTGCAACATTCTGGGGACCCACAATACCTTTTGTGACCTTCCAATAGGCAAAGTCAATGGGGGAGCCAGATTCCTTTGAAGACCACATGCACGATTCGCTTATCAGCTGCAGTGATTTGCTTTACAGCCATGGCAAAAAGGGTCATAAAATTGTTGGTAACTAACTTAACCACCACCTTGCTTATCAACAGAAATTCTGGTCCCATTTGTGTTCGCAAGTCGAGGACTACCTGTGTATTATTTTACACAATGGTTGTAATTTGTTCAATATTTTTGTCACCTTGATGCTTTGGAAGATGATTACAAGACGAGCGATGTTCATATATTCTTTCAGTCCTGAAAGCCAGATAGTAACTTGATAAACTTGATACAAGTTTATTTACCTGTGGCAAGTTGCATCTTTTCACGATTTTGACTGTACATCCCCCCCCCCCTCCGGTTCCTCTCCACCCACCACATGATGGAACAAAATATTTACGGACTAAGTATGAACATCCCCTTATCACATCAGCCTGCTTTAAGTCCAATTTATAAGGAAGGCAGCCTCCTTGTTGCTCTTGTTCAATCACCAAGTCCGACCCTTTGTGACCTCATGGACCACAGCACGAGGGCCCCTGTCCTCCATTGTCCCCCAGTTTGTCCAAATTCATGTTTATTGTGTTGATGACACTATCTAACCATGTCATCCTATGCAGTTCCCTTCTCCTTTTGCCTTCCATCTTATCCAACATCAGGGTCTTTTCTAAAGAGTCTTTTCTTCTCGTTAGGTGGCCAAAGTATTTGAGCTTCAGCTTCAGTTATCTGTCCTTCCAAAGAACAGTCAGGGTTGGTTTCCTTTAGGGTTAGGGTTATTTGATCTCCCTGCAGTTCAAGGGACTCTCAAGAGTCCTCTCAGGCACCACAATTTGAAAGCAACAATTCTTCGATGCTCTGCCTTCCTTATGGTCCAACTCTCACAACCATGCATCACTACTGGGAAAACCGTAGCTCTGACTATACAGACTTTTGTCAGCAAGGTGATGTCTTTGCTTTTTAATATGCTGTCTAGGTTTACCATAGCTTTCCTCCCAAGGAGCAAGTGTCTTTTATTTTCTTGACTCCAGTCATCTTGGAGCCCAAGAAAATAGAATCTATCATCCCTTCCATTTCTTGCAGCCTTCCTACTGCCCTCCTTTGTTGAAAGACAGTAGCTGAAAGGCAGAATCACGGTCTCCAGATAAAATGAGGGTTAGTATCTTCTCTGCCTAAGATGTTGGAATAACTTTTTGTCGATGTCAGCTGATGGGCGGGGTGGGGTGGGGTGGCTTGTATCTTTAAAAGGGTGAAATGGATGCTATAAGCATTTGCCAGCCTTCAGACACTCATTTTGCACGGCCCATTTTCTCTGAAGAGGGGTCACAGTCATAACCCAACATTAATGGTTTAGTACAAATGAACCAAATATTGTCAGTACTTGACAAATTTTGATTTAACACAAGGTGTGGATTCTAACATAAAGTAGAACCTGGTGCTTCCTACAGGCTGATCCCCATATTCTCCAGTCAACATAGGTCAGTGTTTCTCAACTTTGGCAGCTTTAAGGTATGTGGACTGCAACTCCCAGGTATGCTGGCTAGGGAATTCTGGGAGTGGGAAGTCCACATATCTCAAAGCTGCCAAGGTTGAGAAACACTGACATCTGGGAATTGATACCCAGGATATCTCCAGCACCAAGGTGAAGGAAGCTAAATCAATTAGTTTCATTGTTCAAAATCCTTTTGGACATGTACACGTCTGCTTTGGGTTATACTGTGGGTGAATTTACACATCCCTAAAATATGGAACACTTTTGTGCATAGTAAGCCACTGGCTGGTTAATACGAATGCTACTTCCTTACTACATACTTTACTACTGGCAGCTTTTAAAAGATTGAATGTATCATCCAGAATCGGAGCAATTGCCATTTCCACTTGAGTAAATGGAAAGTATTGGCTGCTCAGGATTCAGGTGCTTATCTGAGATTGTGTCTAGGAACTACGGTATATAGGAAAGGAGGGGGGGTTGTCTGGCACATGCATTTAGGTTAAGCAAACAGGAAGGTTTAATGTGTCTGACACTTTTGTGTGTAGCTCAATTGTGTATGAACCCAACCAATGCAATTTTTTTCAACGGGATTATGATCCAGCCAGTTGCAACTTAATAAATGAGGTACTAATGCCATGCATGAACTAAGCCACTTGGAGTTTGGGATGAGAGATGTAACTCTTGCTTGCTGCCATATCCAACTGAGCACGTCCTTGATCAGTGGAGTCAGCTGATCTAACTCTTGTCCACTGCTGCTTGACCAAGCCTGGAGTTGTGTACACTGTGTGTGTACAGTGATCATTTATGGAGATCTTAGATGGGCTACAGGGCTATGAGCTTGTCATTATGACCGATCTCCCTTCCTTAAACTTATTTCAGATACTGAAAAAAATCAGATTTTCCATTTTGTGATAATAGCTCTATAAAAGTTGGCACACAAGTGGCACTGCTCGAGTTATCAGGAAATGTTGATATAGATCCAAGCCTGAATGTTACCAAAACTTGCTCTTTTAGGCCGTTAACAGGCAGAATGTATCAGCAATGAAGATTAGCCTCCTCCTCCTATGTAAGTGAAGGAAGTACTTTGAACCTGAGAATGCTTGTTACGAATAAGCATCTTGTCCTTTTTATTAATATTTTCATGTGATTTCATACGGAGATATTTATAATCAGCATTCAAGCAGGAAAACCCATGTCACATATTCCTTAATTTGCAGGATATGAAAGCATAAGAAGTTACATCTTTTATCCCTGCTCTCCAACTTTTTCACTGGGCAAGAGACACAACTTCAACCCTGTGGCTTACAGCAGTTCTCATAAATGGTTATTTTTCTTGCACCTCAGCAATGCTGATTAGACTAGCAACCTATTAATTCCCAGTTACTTGACTATAAGAAACCCTTAAACAAAATATGGCAAAATGGCTTCACCCAACTCAGGCTGCCCTGCAAATAATATTAGTTAAGTTTGTTGAGCCTGGAAATATATTTCTGTCACAACTGGTCTCCATCCTGTCTGAACAGAAGCCATTGGCAAGCATTCATTTTATACATTAGTTATGCTTTTTTTGAGTGCCGATTCCTGGTGACTGGACAGGTCCCTGCAGTTTTCTTTGCAAGTTTTTGAAAGTAGTTTGCCAAGTTTTTAAAAGTCTTTTTCTAAAGGCCGAGAAAGGGACTGGCTCAGGGTCACCCAACTGGCTTTGTGACCATGGCAGGACTAGAACTCATGTTTTCCTGGTTTCTAGCCTGGTGCCTTAACCACCGAACCAAACTGGCTCTCTATTCTTTTTTTTATTTACATTAAAAAAAAAAAAAACAGCTAACCACAATTGTAATGTTGCCCTGTAGGGAAGAATCTGACCATTTGGGGTTCTAAAATATTTCCAAGTAGGGAATGAAAACCAAAACTTTCATTCTCTTGTTTCCATGCAACTATTTAGTGGACTTCCTTTACTCATAAAGACATAAATACTAGATCTCAACCGGTCATCTAATCTAATGACCATCATTACCTAACCCAGGAATTCTTAAATCCCTATAGCCATGATGGCGAATCTATGGCACGCGTACCGGAAGTGGCACACAGAGCCATCTTTCCGGGCACAGCAGCCGTTGCCCGCTGCTCTTCTGGGTTCCGGCCAGCTGGTCTTCGCGCATGAGGGAGCGCCGGAAACCAGAAGAGCAGCTCCCCGGCACACATGCACGCGCTGGGAAGCTGAGCTTCTGGTTTCCGGCATGCGCATGCGTGCCGGCCAGCTGGTCTTCGCACACGCATGCGTGGCAGAAACAAAGACCAGCTGGCCGGCGCGCATGCACATGCCGGAAACTCAGCTTCCCGGCGCGCGCATGCATGCTGGGGAGTTGCTCTTCCGGTTTCCGGCGCTCCCATGTGCGCGCCGGGGAGCTGCTCTTCTGGTTTCCGGTGCTCCCCTGCCTGCGTGCGCACTCCCGTTTTGGCCCTCGGTGCCAAAAAGGTTCGCCAACACTGCCCTACAGCACTCTCCTGCCTGCTTTGAATCTCCTTCATTATGACTGCTACATACATTTTTTTAATTTCACCTCTTTTCCAGGTCTATGATTGGGAGTAACATTATTTGAGAAGTTATGCTATTCATATTTCACTATATTTTCTCAAAAACATTAAATGCATGAAAAATTAAATGTATGAAAAACATTTTATTACAAAACTAATATTCCCCAACAAGACTGTACATTAAGATACTGTTACAATTAAGGTACATATCAGTGGTAAGGTGGCGACAGTGGTGATGAGTGTGTATTTGAAAGACAAAGGATTGAAGAATTTTCTAAATTCTTGTTAATGAACACCACACTATCAAATCATTGGTTAAAAAGGAAATAAATGCATCAACCTGGCTTGAGGATACTGTGAAGACAGCCAGACTGCATTTCCTTTTCAACAGGGCTTTTATACAATTGCGCACTAGTTGCAGCTTCATCCTAGCACGATTTAAGCACGCAACATGATTTTGCAGCATAAAATGCTTAAAGCAATAATTTATGACATTTCTTAGGAATTATATGCCGAGAGGTTTGCTCCAAGTAAGCAAAGAAAAGAAACCAAGCAGGGACTAACTCTTATGTGCATGCAAGAGCAGAAGAGAAATATACATGATGGATTTCAACCAATACTCAAAAACCTGAAAACAATTAAATAGAGACTACTGGACCAAAATCCTGAATTTCTTTTGTAAATCCAAAATGAAAAGAGCTATATTAGGCCCAAGATCACATTTCTAACTTTGGGAATTAAAAAAGGAAGATACACCCCATGTTTCCAAAATACATAAAATCTAACCAGGATTCATGAAGAGGGTTTCCATCAGCCCTGGCTTAAAAAAAAAAAAAAAGAGAGGGAGAGAAAGAGAGAGAGAGAGAGAGACAGAAGAGAGAGAGAGAGAGAGAGAGAGAGAAGTAGTACTGTCATCTAATCCTGAAATTTAAAATCCAGCACTGAAAATTTAGTATCGTGTTGATGACAGTTTATTTAGAGACAGTATGCATTAGGAAGCAAGCAAGAGCAAAGATGGTATTATTTATGTTTCTAGTAACCCAATCCCAGCTGAGGTGGAATTCATTAAGGCAAATTCTGTGTCATTTACAACTGGCCTGCTTTATTTGCTTCTCCTCAACTATGTTAGCAATCTAATATTATTACTTCTGAAAAGCATTTAATTATATGAGACAAAGGCATCCCAACCCCCCCAAGCAGCCAATTCAATTATAAAACAAGAGGAGATCAATAGCACTAAGTAATCCTTTCTTTCAAATAGTTGCAAAAAACTCACACATCACCTTTTGGTTACACGTTCTCTGATTGGGTAATTATTGTCATCATTTAATATTCTTTCCACAATGGTTTGTGCTCATAAAGCCCTGCATGAATTAATAGTTCTATGTCATATTATATTCATGCAGAAGAAGGGGATTTTGATCAAAACGTGGATCTGTATAGCTTCGGGTGATCAGTTTCCCAGTCCACATGGAAAGGCACGTTCTGTTGATGGGAGCTTTTTTTTTTTTTTTTTTTAAATGTAATAAAATGAACCCAAATTAAACAATCAGATAATCAGCAAGATTTTACAAGTGGAATAGTTTACCTATGCCACCAAAAATATTTTGTTATATGTGACTTCAAATATGTAGAGAAAACTTAAAAAGGAATTTCTTCCTGGCATCTCTGGGCTAAGCCAATTCGTTTAGGGCATGTACAGACACTATTAGGAAAGAGACGTGGGAAACCTGTTTCAACTGCTAGACTGGAAATGAGACAAAGGGATTATGTTCACAATTCGTGAATAACTTTTTTGATTCCTCTATTGCCCTGTGATACTTTTTAAGAGAAAAATGAGGGGGCAGAGGAAAGAAAAAACTGAGCTCAGCAAATTCTTCTTCAAACTACTCAGTCTGACTGGTCCCTTCAGCTTCTTGTGAACTGAAGCCAAACACGTTCACACACGCAGATACAGTTAGTGCACAGCATTCTGAAGATGCACTTGCCTCTGTGTTGACCAAGTGCAGTCTAGGTCTTGAAAAAAACACCCTGAAGGAAAAGAGACACTTGATCAGCTACAAAGCATGGAAGATACGGCTCCAAAAGGTACCCGGGGATGGGGTGGGAGAGTGAATAATAAGATTCCTAGCTTGGGTAGGGGGTTGGGCTAGAAGACCTCCAAAGCCCCTTCCAACCCTATGATTCTATGATCATAATGGTGAAGAAGACCTTGCCACTCAAGCATGTAGCAAGATCAAGACCTGTGACTATGGGGATGGGTGGGTTGCCAAATAATCTCTATGTTCAAGAAATGTTTTCCTATTCTGAAGGTTCATGTGCACTTGCTATTCAACATTCAGGAGAGGTCAAGAGTATAGCCACTCCATTCAAAAAACAGGCCAAGCCAACTTGGCTTCAGGACCAAGAACCTACCAAGAATACCATCTAATCCCCACTTCAAGTCCCTTCTAGTTAAAAAGGAAATGGAAGAAATATTTTGGAAAAGTATTTTCTTAAATACTTGAAAAAATGCTATCCTTCATTGCAAATATTGAGCTTGGTAATAAATATAAAGAAATATAGGATAAAGTCACTTTGAAACTCTGAACCTCTTCAAGGGTTGGGAAAAACATCAACACGGCACTGCAAACCTATGGGTGATGGGGAAAAGGTATTAATGTGGAACTGTGCTACCTGGACTATACATTCTCCATCTCCTGTACACGATCACCATCTTCCTCCTCCTCTTCCTCTTCTTCATTACCCTTTACTGCAGGTGTTTCACCATCCCTGGCTATCTCTTCCACGTGAGCAAGCATGTCGGCCATCAAGGCTTCCTCTAGCCTCTTCCTCACTTGCTGAACCAGCTCTTCTTGCTTCCTGGAGAGAGAAAAATACGTAAATAAATACCCCCAGCACATGTTGTATCTATTCCTTTGTAGCATGCAGCAGATATAAGCGGAGAAACCCTGCTATTAGGGAAGAGGTAAATTGTCAAAGAGTAACAGGATCACTTTTATATCCCACGTTTCTTTACAGTAATTCAAGGCTGAATAGGCAGTGCTTCCTTTCTTAATTTCTCCCCAACCACCATTTTATGAGATTGGAATGAGAGCGAAGAAGCAAAAAGCACAAAGTGAGCCTACTGAATCTGTGCAGGTAATCATCTAGCCCTGGAGACGTGTGAGATTCATGAAAAGTGGGCAGCTGATCTAAAGAACTGCTGTAAGTTGTCAATAGTACAGACTTCCTTCTCACCTCTGATGTGGGCTCTCTTTTGTATAAGGATACCCAGATGTTGTGTTTGGGGATTCTCTTCCCTACCAATCAAAATCTCAGATCTGTCCATTCTCTTTCCTATTTGACTGGTGGGGGTGAAATCAGCAAGTCATCCAGCTATTACATATGTATTCTGGAGAACAACAATGTAGGTTACAATGTAGGCTATTACACTGTGGCTACAAGCAGCTTCGTGGCTGCCATAGCATTTATCAGATTTCTTTCTGAGTCATGCAGTACGTGGTCAGAGCATACTGTTGCACTGCTAGATGCTGGCATGCTTACTTGCCCTTAGCACTTAGTTCCTTCACTGTTTCCCAAATGCTGTTAGTGAGCTTGCTGATCATGAATTCCCTACCAAAATTGGGGGGGGGACCCCCACTAAGTAGCTCGGTATTTGAGAGCTTCAAAACTCATCGAATTTAGTATTCAATGCATTTTGACATGAAAATGTCCCAGTACTCATTTGTTTGGTACTCGGTGTGCTGCAATAGGAAAAGGGGGACAGCCAGGGATGGCAGATAGGAAGTTGGCCATGCTGGGAAGGTCACTGATGTAGGAAAAAGGACAGACAGAAATCCTTCCTGGCCGAAACCAAAGGGTCATGTGGCAAATCACATCCTTTGTTTGGCACTCATCATTTTTTAGTACTCGTTGCGCCTCCTGGAACCAATTAACGATGAGGTACCACTGTAGAGTAAAAGAGATCTCAATTGACCTAATTGTGATCAGGCTGAAGTTGTGGTAGTCTTGTGTGCTTTCTAGAACAGGGGGAGGACAGGAACTGGGCACAGAGATTATCTGCTTTTGCTGGAAACAACATCAAATATTTGTAGTCCTGCTTGTGAATTAGACTGAGAGGGAATGCTCAGGTTCCACTGTAGGCAGTTAACGTGCATATTACAACAATTTAATTTTTTTTGAGGAGGACAGAAACGTAGATGTTTTTAAGCATCTAACAAATTCTGGCACTACGTAAAACACCAGGGGGAGAAATTCACCTCCTGCCCTGGAAGTCAGGTTTTACTACCTGATGTCTTCATCAGTCACCATGAAGGCTTTGCAGAGAGGCTGAGAAGTGTTCAGCCAGACCCCGGGGTTTTTCTCAACAGCAGCAGAAAGCTGTCCAGTGATGGGCATTGTGCTGGTATGCAAGGCACTGGCAATGGCTGAAAGGAGAGTCTCATCAGTACATCCAGGTCCCACACCTAAAGAGGTACAGCACAATAACAGTTAATAAATGATTGTCTTTTTTTGCTAATACTATTACAAAATTCCTACTGATCAGCACGATCATGTTTAAGGCACAAATATACTCCATGATAGCCTGCTGGCAGTATCAGGCTAAACTAGCTAGAGTGGCGAGCTGAGATTCAAATTTAAATCCCTACTCCACAGCTAAAGCTTCTTTAAGACTTTTTTTTTTTTGGTAAAAAAAATTCTTCTTCCTTTACTTCTTTTTAACCTCTTGGCCTAGAAACGCAACTAAGGGGGAAAGCCTTTCCTCCTTTACAGAAGGCAGAGCTAACAATAAGAGGGCAGGATTAGCCTCCAAACCGTTTAAGCCCTGGGCCTTCTAGGAGAAGAGAGAGAATTAAGCTCTTTCCTGTGGTCTCCTTTTTCAGCAGACTGGAAACCAGCAAGCTTCCCTTCCCTTGCTCCGCTTTTGTTTTCCCGAGGATAAGGGGGCGCAAAAATGAGCATTTCATTTTATACACATCCCACCCGAATAGTGAGATTTTTAAAAATGTATTTTGTATTTTTAACAGATAGTTCAAGCAGCTGGTTATGATGAGACATCTAAGTGCAGAAAGAAAGGAAACTGGAATCTGAAAGGATTGGATCACTTCTGAAATGGAGGTTAGGAAACAGCAATTTATACAAAAGGTGGGGCAAAAGAGGAGATTCTAGCCAGAAACTCTTCATGGGGCGTTCCTGGTGCTCTCTTGAGCTTGGCTGTTTGCTTGCAGACATTTGGGTAATGAAACGGCCTAAAGAAAACAACCAAGCTCACAGAGCACCAAGGACCCTCATTTAAATCCTGAGCTACAAATATTCTCCTTTATTAGAAACACTTCAACATAATTCAAGGATTGTGAACGAGGGAGATTTAAAGCTTCCATTACTGAAATGAATATATGGACAGACATAAACATTAACCTTCTATGTGACATGACTGGATCATTTATTTGAAAAATCATTACTTTTAACATAACATGAAATTTTTTTTGATAGTGGAGAAATGGAATGTAAAATATTCCCAATGAAATAATCAGCTTCATGATCCGAGGAACCTGGTCACTGCCATCAGCAGTTCAGCTCTCTACCAACAGTTGTTGAAAGTACCTTGCAAACCCTTTGGAAGGTCCATTGTTTTCACCAGCTCCTCTGCAATGTCAAAGGCATTTAAGCCACTTAGTTTCTTTTCCCAGAAGAGCTAGAGAGAGAAAAACAATGAATTTTTATAAAAAAAAAAAAAAGGGGGGGGGGCCACG
>QLTV01000971.1:897169-908138 GCA_003457575.1 Thermophis baileyi
GACGACAGTCGGGAGGAAGGGGGAAGAAAAGTTATGAGTCTCCCGTTACACATCTTTAAGAAACCTGCAATATGTCATTTTTCCATCTAATTCCAGTCTTTCCCAGTATGCATCCGTCCTAATGTTATTCAGCGTAAAAGCATTTTAACTCACTGCGGCTTTGAAGATCCTGAATGGCGTACACATGATGCCCAGTCCCCAGATTTATCATTTAAAACAGAGGTGGAAAACTATGGCCTTTTATGACTTGTGGACTTGCTGGCTCAAGAATTCTGGGAGTTGAAGTCCACAGGTCATAAAAGGGCCATAGATCGCCACCCCTGATCTAAAAAGACATGTTATAAAGCAGCGGTTATCAACCTGTGGGTCGCGACCCCTTTGGGGGTCGAACGACCATTTCACAGGGGTCGCCGCGTGCGTTAGCCCGCCATCTTGGTGCCACCGTCACTGCAGGGGTGAAATGCTCCTGGTTCGGCCATGCCTGCGGGTCGCCGGATAGCCGGTAGCTACAGAAGCGGGAGACTTCGCCCACCCGCCCGGACGCCACCATTTGGGTTCTTTTACCCTCTGCGCATGCGCAGAACGCTTTGCGCATGCGCAGAGGGTAAAAGAACCCAAATGGCGGCGTCCGGGCGAAGTCTCCCGCTTGCGTTGCTATCAGCTGTTCGGCGACCCGCAGGCAAGCCCGAACTGGGAGCATTCACCCCTGGTGCCACACCCCCTTTGTCACCTCATCCCGTGCGGGGAGGGGGCGGGGGTCACGGTGGCGGCGGGGGGGCCGCGCCATTAGAAAGGTTGAGAACCACTGTTATAAAGGGACGAAGGGAGAAAAGTTGGAGTAGGAAGCTAACTCAGGAACAGGTTCTTACAGTGACCAACTGTAATGCAGGAAAGCAAACAACTCAGAGAGGGGAAACAAACAACTTTCAGCTTGAGCAAATGGAAAGGCCCAGTTTCCATTTTTTACATTTCTGTAACTGAATAGAACAGTTGCTGGTCAAGAGTTGAAGAAGGTAGAGTCTGGAGGATTTATGTTTTGGATTTCATCTCCCATCAGCGCAAGCCCACCTGAATAATTATTGAAAATAATATAATCCAAGTTATCTGGAGGGTACCATGTTGTGAAACATTGGGTTTTACCCTGACCCTGACTTTCCAGAAGAAGATAGACCAATCTTCCCATCCAAGGTATTTTTAAATCTCTAGAATAGGTGTATGCAAAAATTGTTCAGTTTCTGAATTCAGCATTCCAGACATTGAAAAATGTTGTGTTTCCCTCCAGACCGTAACACTTCTGGGGATGGGATGGGAGAGTTCAGCAATTTACAGAGGTAGCTTCTGAACTGGAAGTGGCTTAGGATTTCTGGCTGAACACCTATTTTGTCCAGAGCACCTTGAATCAATCACAATTTGGAGACAAATGGGATTTTTCTGAGTTTACCAGAATGGCCCATCCCAGATTGATGAATTTTGCAGCTCTCTATTGGACAAGATACGTCAGGTATTTAATCTTCTGCATGCAACCTATTTCCCCAATTATTTTAAACAAGATTGTATAATTTTTATTGAAGGTTTCACTTGAAGACTGGGTGAAGCTAGAATCATATATATAACTTCACCCAATCATTCATACACACACATACTGTACATACTGTGTTTCCCCGAAAATAAGACCCTGTCTTATATTTTTTTGAACCCCAAAATAAGCGCTTGGCCTTATTTTTGGGGAGGTCTTATTATTTTGGGGCGCGTGGAGCAAGATGGGGCTCCTCTTGCCGTCTTACCTGATTTCCAGTTCTGTCTCCCTAAACCTAACCAGAGGAAATGGTGGGGACCGGCTGCGCATGTGTTTAAATATTTTCGGGGATGTCTTATTTTCGGGGGATGTCTTATTTTCGGGGAAACACGGTATATAGCTTTATTATTTTTACAAAGATCTCAAGGCAGTGACCTTACCGAATACACCTTCCCCCTATTTTTCTAACTGCAACAACCCTGTGACATGAGTTGGGCTGTGACTGGCCCAAGGTCACCCAACTGACTTTCATGGTTAAGGTGGGACTTGAACTCAACGTCTCTTGCTTTCTAGCCTGGTGCCTTAATCACTAGACCAAACTTGATATAGGGTATCAAGGATTTTCCCCTTTTAAACTCTACTCAAAATACCAAATTATGCAAAATGGGCCAACAGTGGCCCCATCCACTTGGGAGAAGGTGCTGTGTAAGTATAAAAGAAAAGCTAGCAACTTGCATGCAGCTCCAAGGTCTACAAGTTTCAGATTTTACTTCAGATTAATCTGAAAAGGGAGAAAGAATCAGTCTGAGCAATCTTTTCCTGCCTCAGCTAGGTTCTTTCATGCAACCCATGATTATGGGATATACTTGGAAATAATCTAAAGCTCATGAACTGCTAGTAAAATGAAACTTCTCAGTATTCAGAAATGTTAATTTCAAGTTCAGAGCTAATCTAAAGTTGCTAGAGATTGGGGGAGTAGGCTGGCAATTTATATTCCTTGCAAACATTCTTGCAACATCTGGCTAACTACTCCTGAAATAAGATGCTGGATTAGGTGGATTTAACAGGAGTCTTTTTACGATATTACAATAACTTAGTGTGGTATAATGGAGAAAGCAGGCTGACTTCAAAGCAGAGATCAAGGTTCATATTGCTGCTCAGCCTTGATTAGGCCTCTGCTTCTCAGTCTAGCGTTCTATGAGATCATTTGGAAAATACTTCAAAGCAAACCTCCCACCTCTCAATCACACCCCTTACCTGTCGGGGTTGGTCAACTGCTTTTTGGGGGTCAGTCTTCACTTTATTGCTGGGATGATTTGTGATCTTAGTGACTGGTTGCTTAAAAATTGAAGCTGTCTGCCTCACAGGAAGTGTGGTGTTTAGATCAGGTTTACCCTAAAGATTTGAGAGGATAGGAAGTGAGCAATAAAAAAAAATCATTCCGAAATTAAACTAAGATCCCAGTCTACAACATTATGGAGTTCGTGATGATGCAAAAATGTTTTGAATCAAATTGTTTCTAATCCGAAATACCCTGTTTCAAATGAGAATCAGCTGTGAATAGGCTGTGCATTTTTAGCCAGAAACAGCTATGTTCTAACCGCAAAGATTTGATTTTGAGTTGAAACAGTTTCAAAATGGTTTAAACTGACAATTTTGCAATTGAAGTGGTTTGATTCTAAACATTTTCAAGACTGCTAAAACTTAAAAGTCTACTGGAAGTTAAATATGTCTTTATAAATTTCAGATTTTTAAAGATACATGACAAAGAAAATAACCCTTTCCTTATATTGTGATTCTGGAGAAATCACTATACAAAAGAAACTTTTTTTGGCTACAATGAATTTTCTCCATTGGCAGCAATACAGAATTTTCTTGTCAGGAATGTAACAGAAGGAGAGTTGCTTTCACTTCATATCTATCTTGATCATGAACTATCAGTTTTTCCTCCCAACACCATACAGCTTTTTAAAGAGTATACAGAATGCTCTTTAGCCCCATCTTAGTTCAAGCCTTAGACCAACACTTGTCTTCATATAAGGCAGAGGTCTGGCTGGAGAATTCTGGGAGTTGAAGTCCACAAGTCTTAAAGTTGCCAAGTTTGGGGACCCCTGATATAAGGCAACTTTAGGAGTGTAACTTTATATGTGTATAGTAAGCCATATCAACATTCTGATGTACTTTAGTGATAAAAATCTACAAATTAGTACAGGTAGTCCTCAACTGAAAACCATTTGTTCAGTGACCATTCAAAGTTACAACAGCACTGAAAAAAGTGACCTCTGTCCATTTTTCACACTTTACAGCTGTTGCAGCATCCCCATGGTCACATGATTAAAATTCAGATGCCTGGCAACCAAGATGTATTTATGACGGTTACAGTGTCCTGGGGTCATGTGATCACTTTTTGCAATCTTCTGATGAGCAAAGTCAATGGGAGAGTCAGATTCATCAAACAATCGTGTTACTGTGGTGATTCACTTAACCACTATGGCAAGAAATGTTGTAAAATGAGGCAAAACTCACTTAACAACTACCCCGCTTAGCAACAGAAATTTTGCCCTTAATTGTGGTCGTAAGTCAAGAACTACCTATATAGGTCTGTGAGCATAAGGCTGGTGCACTAATGGATCCTACACCGAGTAGAAGGTTGGAGCAGATGACTTCTAAGATTCAATTCTAATTTTATAATTGGAGATCCAATCAGCTGTGATCAGGAAGGCCTTAAAATAATTTTATTTCAGCAAGCTTTTGAGCTCTAGGGTGATTATAAGCAGTTAACTGTTTTTGTTACTGCCATTATGATGATGATTTTTGGTGCAGGTTTTTAAAATAATTTTAATTGATCAGATATTCTATGTCACAGTTTGCTTCTATGCACCACGCACAGGTGGGAGAGCTATAAAAAGTGCTAAATAAACTTTAAAAAATAAATAAAGCCTTAATTCATGAAATCTGAAGTCAATGAAGTTTAGTGCCGTTAATTAAGTCTACAAGTGGCACAGTCATGTCTATGAAAAACAATAGAGTGTGTGGACAATGCAGTTTGATTGATGATTGAGGGCAAAGTCTGCCCTCTTAGACAAGGAGGTAAAAGCCCTACCTTAGATGTGGCATTTACTTACGTGTACAGAGGATTCTAGGTTCAATTTCCAATTTAACAGCTAATGTTCACTTCTGTTCTGGGAATACGTTTCCCCTTCATGCTTTGTCATAAAATAGTAACTTGGCCAGGAATAATAAACTACAGAAAAGATCTACAAATGGAGTCCCCCAGCCCATCCCTTTTTGTTTGTAGCTTGTTATGTTTTTAAGATCATTTATTTCACTTCCAATGAGGATTCATGGCAAACTAGACATCTCTGAAGGAGCAGATAGCGAGATCAGCAGCCAGACATTTCTGACCAGCCAAATCTCTCCGGATAAAGGAGAGTGTGAGATATTCCCATGTGCGTTCTGGACAGCCACTCCTCATAAGTAAGCTAATGGCTTGCGAGTTGAACAGCTGAGAATCAAGGGATTCCACCAAGCTCAGAGCCACAATGTAGTCTTATGGACACAAAGTTCTGCCGAATCTCATTTCCTAATCATTTTTGGAAATGCCATTATAGATAATCTTTCAAAGATGTTTTGGAAGAGGAACAAGTTTTACTAGACTGAGATGGATCTTAGATTTAAAAATGGCATGGTATAAGAATATGGAAAAAGATGTTGCAATAGGTATACAAATGAAACTGATTGCTATCTTAACAATTAAAAGGGATACAGAAATGGCAAACCAAAAGAACGACTTTCTTATGTTGGGTTTACAAAAGAGACCTGTTAAAGTTCTTAAGGATTCAGTGATAAGAGACAAAGAAAAATGAAAAGTAAACAAGCTCTAGGATAGCGGTCACCAACCGGTGGTCTGCGGACCACTGGTGGTCCACGAGAAAATTTTGGTGGTCTGCAGAAAAATTATTTGCATTTTTTATATTGCACTAAATACTATTTATCTTTTTTCAAAAAAATCATATTAGTGGTCTGCGGGATTTAAAATTATGAATTTAGTGGTCCCTGAGGTCCGAAAGGTTGGTGACCCCTGCTCTAGGACACTATTTGAAGGGATTAAAGACCAAGATTATTAAAAGTAAAAAAAGTATACAGTAGGTTTATTTGATCAAGGTTAAAATAGATATGTTGTCATATCTATTTTCTGGTAACCCTTAATGGACTTTTGATGACTAGGACTGAATGACGAAGTTTTAAGGATTTGTTTATAGATAAAAGAGATGAAGAGATTGTTGTATTTTAAGAGAAAATGGTTGTTAAAATTCTTTATAATTGTTGTGACAAAGAGCAAAGCATTTCTTTATAATTCTTTTCTTTTTCTTTGCTTTATTCTGTCTGTCTGTCTGTCTACCTTCTTAACTGCCCATCTCCCTCATAGAGGGGCTCTGGGTGATATACAATTTAATCAGTATAATAAAACATTTAAAACCAAATAATTAAAAATTATTAAAGAGAGTTCCAAGATGGGGAAAGGAGTTGTTAATATAGGGGGGGAGGGTTCTCAAGGGGCCAACCAGCCCCATGGCTATGTGGGCTCCTGTGTCCCCCCATGCAAGGCTACACAGCCAGGTTTTGACCCCTTTGCAGAAGGCCAAGAGATTGGGGGCTTTCCTCACCTCTGAGGGCAGAGCAGAAAATACCTTCTTCCTTGACCTCACCATTTTTTCTCTCTCTCTGTTCTTTTTTGCAACTTTAATTTTTTCTAGTTTGTATTAATTTTTATCTGTTTAACTGTAATGCTTAATAAAATGCACACACATATAAAATAAGATCATTTGGTTCAACCAGACATTTTGTTTAGAATCAAGAATCTTGGATATGTTTTTGTCTCCCATTTGCCGAGATGTTACTTTAGAATTTTTAATGTGAAATCTATTTTAAACGCTATCTGCTTCAAGTACAAGTTATTAAAGAAAGAGCATTGGCAAAAGTAAATAGACTTAATAAGCCATATCACCGTGTGCATTCAGAGTTCAATTGTAATTCTCTCCCTATAGCCAATAGGGTATTCAATTTTTTTTAAAAAAAGAGAGGAAAAAAAAGACCAGCCTCACCTTGGTTTGGCTTGAACAGTCATAGCGCATCCTTTGCCGGTTTTTGTTCACCTTGCTCATTAGCATCTTCCCTGTTCGGAAGTCGAACGTGCTCAGGTCCATGGAGTTACCCAAGTAACGGGCCAGCTGAGGTTTGCTGCGGAATTTCTTCCCACTTGGACTGAGAAATGGACAGAATTTGGACGGGGAGGGGTGGAAAGAAGAACAAATTTAGCTTTTGAACTCTGGGCAGCATGTGTTAGAATTATAGCCCAAATATAGCAATTAGTTTGGGGCTGTTTGCACTTATCCCTGCAAAACCATAACGGCTTTGTTCTGGCAGTTAAGAGAACCCCCTCCCCTTAAATTCAGTAACTACATATGCAACAAAGCTAGTTAGCAGCAAGTCACTTTCATCATTGCTGAGGACACTGTGGACAGTATAATGCACATAGAAAGAAGATCAATGGTGAACTTAAGCTTTGTAAAGGGGAAGGATTAAGAGCTATAACTTAAAATTAAGAAAATACTGTACATGCTTTTCTACATATGAGACCTGTGCAACTGCTCAATACAAACAGAAATAATTCCAAAACTACCACATTTTATCAGTATGATATACAAACGTGCAAAGAAAAGGCTTTAGACTGTGGATATGAAGTCCTCCTGATTTAAGGCCTGCAAGTCATTTGTGAGGAAAGTGTCCCATGTGAATTATTATGTTTTTTTACTAAAAAAGTGAATGTAGAAAGCATTTCTGATCCTCCATTGTTCAACCAAAGATAAAAAAGCAGCTGCAAAGCAATGGAACCAATTCTCCACGCTTGCCTGTCTTAAAGGTATGCTGGCATTGTAAAGTTTTCTATGGTATCCTTCAAACTGTTTACAAAAAAAAAAAAAACAAAAAAAAAAAAAAAAAACCCTGTCTGCTTTTCTTTCACTCCTTTATTTAGAGTGTTACTTGAAATTCACAGACTTTTGAGAACATACATGGGCTCCAGGGGGGAAGAAAAGGGGAGAACTTAAAATGAATACATTGCAACCAATTCAAACTGGATTGAACAGCCTCCAGATGTCTACTCTGCACAGACAACCTGGACTCTTTGTTCTTTTATATTCTGATTTGCAAGGGAAAATGTATCTTTGTCCCAGTTACATGCAAATTCATTTCTATCACCAATTATCTAGCTTCAGGAAAGCACACACAGACATTTCATAGAACAGAGAAAAAAAACCAAGGGGTTTAATTAAAACAAAAGCAAAAGTGTAACATCAAGCAGTAGTTTTTGAGCAAGTGGGTAAAATACAGCAGTTTTCAAACTGTCTCCTTTCAGGGATCACCCTTTCTCACCGAGTCTAGGTATCCAGAATACTTTTACAAGGTAATTTATGTCTATCAAGCCTTATTATTTGCATTCACACACAGTTCTCATGGTCACTAAAATCTTTGCATAGCTGATTCCTATATTAGACAATAGTGAGAATATTCTTTTTTTCAGAAATAAAGCCCATCATTCCTTATTTTTTCACTGACAGATGTTAAATACTAGAGAAACATCAGAGAATACAAGCTGAAAGTCACAAGTATCAATAGTACATCAATTTAATTATGATCACTTGTACAGCACACTAAATGAATATGTGAGATTACCTAGTGTCAGACCACTGATTTATTGGTTTAGTATTGTCTACTTCACCTGGCCACAAATGCCCAGTTTTCAGGCAGGCAGAAACACGTCTTCATCAGATTCAATTCTTTTAACATCAGATCCCAGCATGCAAAGCTAAATCACCATTTGTCCTGATGATAAGCATCTTGCCCGGGTCATATTGTCTTGCCCAGGTCAAACTATTATTATTTGCTCCAATTTCCTGTATTTCCAGAGGTCTCAAATGCAGCTTTTGCTCATCTCTTGCTTTACCAAGATCCATTTATGTAAATACAGCATCAAAATCTTACACTAAAACTATCAGGTACTTAAAGAACTCAAGCAGTGTGATGCAGAAAACCATTAAAACAACTGTTATTTAAGCATAATTAAAATGAGAGCTTCACTAAACCAATCCAACTTCTATTCAAAACAGCTTGAATTAAACATCTTTAGGATCAGTTAGGAAGGTAGAATATTTATTTAGACAGGACCCTCACAAAAAGCTTTGTTTTTTAATCAACTACGGTAGTTGATCCATACATATATCTGTAGGTGATATGTCGGGGGGGGGGGAAGTACTATACCTTAGCTCAGATTTAGAGCTCAAGAGCTTAATAGCAACACTTCAAATAGGAAGTGAATAGGCTTTAAGATTGGATGAATGCACTCTATTTAACACCAGCAAGCATATAAGTAACTGTCCTATATGCTATTTGAAGCATCCATACTATCCTCAAAGGCAAGCATCTATATTTCGTTTGGGGACCTTTAATGTTGAAAAGCAGGTGTTTTATAAAGAAATAAAGTATGTTATAAACAAATATTTTATAAACGAAGAGCTTAGTTATAAGTAGCATATACAAAGGCAATGAAAGACACTTTTAAGCTCTAGTGCAGGGGTGTCAAACTCAATTTCATTGAAGGCCGCATCAGGGTTATGTTTGACCTCGGGCGGCCGGGGTGTGTGGCCAGCGTGGGGGTGGCCAGCTTGACGTCATTCATCAAGCCTCCATTTTTGGCCATGATGGCCTCCTGCAATCCTTTGCCAGCAAAAACGGAGCTCAGGGAGGCCGCATGCGGCCCGCCTGTGCTCCATTTTTGCTGACAGAGGGCTGCAGGAGGCTGTCGTGGCCAAAAACGGAGCCAGGGCGGGCCACACGTGGCCCTCCCAAGCTCCGTTTTCACTGGCAGAGGCACCGCGGGCCAGTCCTTCGCTGTTTCCAGGGCAGGCTCGTGGACCAGATCTAAGCACCCTGCAGGCCGGATCCATGCCCCGGGCCTTGAGTTTGACACCCCTGCTCTAGTGCCACGTGTGCTTCCACACAGAGTTCAAAATCCAGAGTGTGTGAAGCTACAAACTTTGGACAATTCCACGTGTATCTGCCTCACCCACCAGTATTGTATCCTTATTCCGTCCACACTGAAATTCATTTTGCTTATTCTCATCTTTTAAAGAAACTGCATCCAGACACCAATTCAAGAACTCTTAGTCTACATGGGATGAATGGTCAGAAATAGGTGGCAGAATTATTTGCGAACTGTGTAACATTATGCTTTAGCCCAACCTCTAAATTGCTCTCTTCAGAGGCTTCAGGTTGATTTTTAAAAAGCAAAGGAGAGGAAATGGAATCATCTAATACTGTACTGAAAATATTAAGTGGTGTAGAGATCTCCCATCACTATAGAGTGTAGCTTACCATAAAGGATTGGAGCCACTGCCTATCAGTTTCAATCCTACTTTAACTACTAGACCAAAGTACAATAAGCAATGATACAACTGAGAATTATTGTGATTGGACATTCCAGGTTCACATTATCTATCAGGTTAAGGTTGATTCTCATGTCCAAGTTGAAAGTTGGAGAAAGGCTGCAAGTAATAAACTTCATTGAAAACTCAAAGGAATTGAAATGTCACAATGTTTCCTTGATTAGAAAGCAGACCGTTTGTATGGGATATACATATTTTTCCTTCTTGCTCTTGTTCACATATTTCATGACTATAACATGGTTCACTTTTACCTCTTTCCTCAGTGATTCCATGCCACAGCTCTTTCCTATTAACTATTTCCTAAGGTACAGGCAATCCTCAACTTACGACCACAATTGAGTCCAAAATTTCCGTTTGCTGAGACAGTTAAATGAGTTTTGCCCTTTTTTACAACTTTACAATTGGTACAATTGTTAAGTGCATCACTGCAGTTGTTAAGTGAATCTGATTTCCCCATTGACTTTGCTTGTTGTATAAGGTAATCATATGACCCTGGGATCCTGCAACCATCATAAATACAGTATGTCACAGAAGTGAGTACACCCCCTCACATTTTGTAAATATTTAAGTATATCTTTTCATGTGACAACACTGAAGAAATGACACTTGGCTACAATGTAAAGTAGTGAGTATACAGCTTCTATAACAGTTTAAATGTGTTGTCCCCTCAAAATAACGCAACACACAGCCATTAATGTCTAAACTGCTGGCAACAAAAGTGAGTACACCCCTAAGTGATAATGTCCAAATGGGGCCCAAAGTGTCAATATTTTGTGTGGCCACCATTATTTTCCAGCACTGCCTTAACCCTCTTGGGCATAGAGTTCACCAGAGCTTCACAGGTTGCCACTGGAGTCTTCTTCCACTCCTCCATGTCCACGTCACAGAGCTGGTGGATGTTAGAGACCTTGCGCACCTCCACCTTCCGTTTCAGGATGCCCCACAGATG
>QLTV01000971.1:915671-940671 GCA_003457575.1 Thermophis baileyi
CCTCCTTCCCTCCCTCTCCGCCGGCAACCCGTCCCCTTCCTCCACCCCACGGCTCAGCCCTCCCCGCTCTTCAAAACTCCCGCCCCACAGCGCGCGCGCCTCGCCGACCCGCTTTCTTCGGCAACCCCACGGGCGGCGCTCCGAGGACCTCCGGGGTGACCCGAAGCCGCCTCCGGGGCCCGTTCCCCACGCTTCCGCTCCATGTGTCGCCTGAGGCTGGCGGAGCCCCCCTTCCCTCCCGTCGCCCTCCAAGGGCTCGAGAGCGTCCATTTCCCGCATCGCCTCGACGCACCTAAGCACCCCTCCCCCCCGGTGTGCCCCCTCCTCAGCCTGCCCCAGGGCTCTCCGTGCGCCCAGACTTTCAGGAGAGCCCCTGCTCCGCGCCCGCTTCTAGCCTGCTGACCGGCACGGCTCGTGCCCTGAACCTTGTCCGTGGTTTCAGTCGTCGTCCCCCCCCCCCCGGTCGCGGGCACACCCCTTCCCCAGGCTCCCCTTTGCGCTCACCCCAAAGGAAGACAGCGCGGGCTCCCTCTCGGACCCCCGGGTGCCCCCGGCGCCTTGGCCATCTTCCTGTTCCCCGGGCGGTGCAGCGGGCGCCACGTGGTCCCAAAGCCCAGGACCCCCGCTCCTTTCGACCCCAGAAGCCCCGCCCCGCCGGGCCAGCCCGCAGGGGACGGAGGCGGCGGGGGGGGGGGGCGGCCGCCAGGAGAGGAAAGACGCCTCGGCTTCACCCCGCGGCCTTTGGGCGCCGAATTCCGGCTTCCTCCCTCGGCGCCTGTGACCCTTGCGTGGGATCCGTCGCGCTAGTTTCCCCTTTTTATGTGCCTTTAAATCAGGATACGGGCTCAACAGGTGAGGCCTGCAACGCTTCCTTCGCAAAACGCTGCCCACGATCTCTCTGCATCATCTACGTAGGCCCGGAATCGACTCCTGGATCGCAAGATATTTGGTGCTTCCCAATTTATAGATACCTTGAAATTATAAAAATTACAAATTGATTTGTGTCTGTAGCCTGAACAATTTCAAGGGGTTTCAAAAACAACACCGTTCCTCGCCAGCAGGTTAACAGTCTTATGAACACAAAAGAGCAGAGCAAGTGCGAAAAGAACCAGTAATTTACATTTATACTTTTTTTTTTTGCTCATAGAAGCAGTCATGCTAGCTTACAATAAATATAAAGCAACATCACGATTAAAATCAGTTAACAATTGAAACCCTAGTGATAGAGACTCGCCATGTTCCTAAATTCTAGGAGAGTGGGGGCTCGAATGCTTCTCCCTGGGGAGAGCTTTCCATGTCTTTAGAAGGTGCACAAGAGAAGGGCCATCACCAATAGTTGAGCTGGCTGGGAGAATTCAGAAGAGCCTCTCCTAAAGATCTCATTAATTAGGCAGCTTCATTGTGGACAATAATACACTGAAGCCAGCCTTGAGCTGGAAGCTGCAAATGCCCCAGGTGGGCCTTCATTTTTAAAAAAAATATGGTCATGATTTGTTACACAACCAGTGGATGGACCATGAATTGAAGCAGGGTGACAAGTAGATGTGCCAGACAATGCATACAATAGAATGACCAGAAGATGTCATCAGAATTTCAGAAAATTCCCAACTCCTTGCTGTCATCTGCAGGTTATTCAAACACTTGCACTCCATAGCCGGAAGTTCTTACACTGGGAAAACCGGTATCAGAAAACCATTTCAGGTATCTGCTCAGAGTATTCCGCCAGCAGCTGTTTTTTTGGTAAAAGCAGCCTGTCTGTACAAGCCCAGGCTCCAGAACAGATTTGCTCTCTCAAATGTAGCAGCTGTTAAGGTGAGAATAGGGAGCTCCATGTGAAAGATCTGCTTGGAGGCCTAGTGAGTTCCCCTTCAGGTAGGAGAAGCATTCCTTCAAATATTCAGGCCTCCAGTCTTTTAAGGCTTTAAATTATGCCTGGCAAGTGCAGATCTTTCAATGTAGACATCATGTGGTCCTTGTACTTTGCACCAGTTAATTGTCTTGCTGCTGCCTTTTGTACCAGTTGTAGCTTCTGAATTATGTGTCAAGCATGACCCTCCATTGCAGTAGTCAAGGTAATTTTTAAAAAGAAAATTCGTTAGCTCATACGGACAGGATGACATTGTACCCTCTTACAACTGGAAGCTCAGGTGAAAGGATGCAAGACATTAGCCATCCGCTCTGATACCAATTTGATCACCATTGTGAATCCAAATTTCGTTTTCCTAACATTTGCATTAGCATAGTTTGCATTGCTTTATGATTATGTGCCATCAAGTTGGTATCAACACATATTCTCCATGATGATTTGCCCCAAGCGATTCTTTTAAGTTTTCCAACCATGCACTTATTGCTACACTATATGAGCCCATCCACCTTGCTGCTGATCATCTTTTTTCTTTTTCCATTCCCCTTTCTCAGCATTAAAGCTGAGCCAGAGTGCTGAGCCTTCACTTGATGTGTCTGATATGGGATAATTTGAGACTGGTCAATTGTGCCTCTAGCGAGAAATATAGGTTGATTTGTTCACTGATCCATTGGTGTTTTCTTGGCTGTCCACAGTATTCTCAGGAGTTTGGTTCTCTTAACACCAAAATTCAAAGTTGTCAATACTCTCCCATCATCTTTTGAAGTGAAATTGCTTTATAAGAATTACAAAAAAAAATCTGATAGATTTAGCAGATCAATGGGGGAGGGAAGCAACTTTTAAGCTGCTTAGATGGCCAATGAAGAATTGGATACAACCTAAAATACCTATGCCTTTACTATCCGTTCTCTTTTACCTTTTCTACTGACTTAATTATTTGAATTACTATACAAAAATAATTTTGAAGCAAGAAAATGGCACTCTTCATTTGCAGTTTTTATTTGCATATTAACAAATGCAATTGGTAAAAATAAATTACTGATAAATATTTTAATTACTGTAGCTATTTTTAGTTTCTCAGAATGCTGAGAAAACTTTTTCTAAGATTTCTTAATCTCAAATGGTATATACTTCTAACACACATACTGCATAAAACAAGTAAACCACAATATTTTAAATATTAAGACTACCATGTGAATACAAATTAGTATGAGGTACTTACAAGACCATGGTTCCAGCAAATGATATCAGCAGCTAGAAAAGGCGAATTTCTCGATATTTCATACAATATGTGCTCCTGCCTTTGCTCCAAGGAAATTATGAAAGATTTTACTCCTTTTTTATTGTACTGCCTTATTTTCTGCTTTAGCACATGGAAAAGTTTTGGAAGCTCTTGATTAGAAAATCATTTTGACCCGATTCATATAAAATTGAATACCTAATGAATTTAGACAAGGATACACTGCTATGGAAATTAGCAAGCTCTGCTAAACTTATTTTATCCAATTTTCTTAATTTTTTAAAAATATTTGCTGTAATAACACTGTTTTAATGTTTTTTCATTTTTTTTGTACATTTCAATGTATTTTGTTACACTGGCCACTTTCATGCAAGTTTTATCTTATTTTTACAAGCAGTGGTCAAAACAATAATTTGATACAAATTAGCTAATGGTCATTTTCTTCAATTATTAAGAATTTAGATAAAAAAAGATTTGAGCTGACGATTCCCCTCAGAAGTCTGATTTTTGCTGTCTTTTATCAGTGAATAAAAATGCATTACTAAAGACATTACTTATTTTCTCCAAATTTGCCTAGTGGTGATAAGTAGCAGTGTTTGTGCTGATATTTGTAATCAGTTACATATTGGCTTAGAACTAAATGTCAGAATAATTTTGCCTATTTAAGATCCATCTCAAAGAACATTTATAGTTTTGGATACTGAAAGTTTTTAGAGGAAGTCAGCAGGCTGAATGGAAGCAGGCAACATAAATTAGTTGCTTTCCAATTTGGATCACTTAATCAACCGTTGCGTATCATCAGCAGAATACTGCTATCGCTGTCTCTCTCTTATCTTCCTTTTCACAGAATTCTAAGAGTGAATTGTTCTGCCCTTGTATATTAGAAGAACAGTTTGTATTAGTAAATTATTTACTTTGAGTAAATTTATTTACTATAATTTGAGGGAGGTAGGGAGGGAGGGAGAGAGGAAGGAAGGAAGGAAGGAAGGAAGGAAGGAAGGCAGGCAGGCAGCAAGGAAGGAAGGAAGGAGGGAGGGGAGGGGAGGGCGAGAAGAAGGGAAGGGAGCGGGGGGGAGAGCGAGGGGGAGAGAGAGAGAGAGAGAGAGATAGAGAGAGAGAGAGAGAGAGAGAGAGAGAGAGAGAGAGAGACTCTCTCACTCACTCATTTTTTTGGTTAACTTGAGGTGGCATTTCCCCAAACCTTTTCAATAACGTACAAGCTAAAAAAAGTTATACATGCAGAGATGCTACAGGGAATTGCCTGTAGGGCAGGGGTGGGTTCCAACTTACCTCGCTGCCGGTTCGCTCCCTCCCGCGCTGCGTGGGCGCGCGCACAGTAACGAAAAATCCGGAGGGGGGGGGAAAGCCGAAAACAAGATGGTGACCGCATGCACAGTGCCGGAACTCGGCTTCTGCACATGCTCAGAAGAAAAAAATAAAAAAAATTCAAAAAAAATAAAATAAAAAAAAAGATGGTGGCGCCCACGGACCGGCACCGACCGAACCGGATCGGTGATGTCATCGTGATGTCACCAGCAGTTCGCTACCGGTTCAGCCGAACGGGGAGGAACCCACCCCTGCTGTAGGGATATTAGGAGCCCCGGGGGTGCATGATTATGATAGTGGTGCACTGTAACAGGATTCAAGGAGCCCTGGTGGCACAGTGGTTAAGTGTAGTATTGCAGGAAAACTCTGCCCACAGCCTGGAGTTTGATCCCGATGGGGCTCAAATTGACTGAGCCTTCCATCCTTCTGACATTGGTAAAATGAGGACTCAGATTGTTGGGGACAATATACAAATAATGCTTCTACTTTGTAAACAGCCCAGATAGCGCTGTGGGGCAGTATATAAGCCTAAATACTATTGCTATATTTGTTGGGCTTACAAGGCAGGTTCAAGTAAACGTTCTCTTAGTAGCTTATATATCTGGGCTTACGATCTGGAAGCTGCCATATCCAAACAATCTGTAGAAATATTTGTCAGAAGATGTTTCAACATCCAGCGCTAAGCAAGGTCTCTTAAGTTCTTAAAAGGGAATATGGAAGTTATAGTCTAACATGGAAGGAGGAAGAACTGAGAAGGGATGTAATGTATATCTGTTCAATATTAAGCAAAAATTTATATATATATATGCCTTGCCGGCTGCAGAAGAAATGGGCCGAGGTGTACGAGGCCTGGTTGCAACTATCTGAAGAAAGACAGCAGCTCCGATCACGCTTTGCTCGCACAAGCACAAAGTCGAAAGCACCAGCCTGAAGATGGCGAGTGGGACCTCGTCGAAACGTCGCCAAGATACTCTCAATCTTACACGGGAAAAGACCCGAATACACCGCGTAGACTCCATGAGTTAAGACATTTATTGGTTATTCAGGACATTATGTGGCAATTGTTCGTTGAGGATAAAATGAAGCTGCTGTGCACTTTCATGGAAGGTGACATCAGAGATTCAGACCAGGAACATCAGAGAAGCAGCTTCCCCAAGTCAAGGTAGCCTGGCCTGTAGGAGGAGGAGAAGGGAGTAGGGAGTAGAAGTAGTAGAAAGGTAGTGAGTGCTGGATAAATGCAAACTGATGAAAAAAAAAAAAAGAAATACAGAATGCCAATGTTAAATAGCTATGAATGAATGAATGTAGAGAATAAATGAGAGCTGAATCATAGAACAAATATGCAAAAGAAAACTGAATAGGTTGAGAGGAAGGTGGACATTGAGAAAGTCTTGGAGGGAATGAAAGATCCTCAAAAAAGAGACGATTGCCTATAATTTAACAAATAAAAGACAATGTACAAGGCAATATATCTGGCAGTGAGGTATCGGTATATAGAAGATAGAAGTAAGGATGGTTAGCAAAGACAAAGGTATTGGAGTACAGTGAATAGTACTGATGCAAACTGGATTTGGCTTTCTTTTTCTAAGTTCAGACTTTATTTTGCTTACTACAAGTGGTCATTGATTTATGATCATAATTGAGTCCCACAATTATAAATCATAATGGTTGTAAAGCAATCACCATGTGACCAGACCTGATTTACAACTTTTTTGCATCAGTCATAAAGTGAACACCAAAGTCACTAAACGAATGCTGCAATCATTAAGCAAACCCATTTTCACTATGGAGTGTATTTTGCCAGAAAGAAATGCTGGTTTCCAGCCAAAATGTCGTAAATTGCAATCATATAATCATGGGGCATTGCAAATGACAATAAATGCAAGTCAGTTGCTAAGTGCCCAAAATGTGGTCATGTGACAACAGAAGGGGAGGCAGATGGAGGAATTTTGAATCTGGTTTGTAAGTAACTTTTCCAGGGTCTCTCATAATTTCAAACGGCAGCTAAATGACGTTTGCAGTTATGGCAGACCCTGAAAAAGCTACTTGCCATCCTTACTTCTGTCATAAGTCAAGGACTCTCCTTTTCCGAGTTCTGCATAAACTTGCTTTACCTTTAAGGTAATAAGAGTAATGAACACGTGTATATGTATTGTCTTATAACAAAAGTTAAAACTCAAAATGTCTTGCTCTGTTTTATCTTGATACTCCACAGGAAGAAATCTTTTCTGGGATGGGAGTGCCATGCAGTGATGCAAGCACTTCCTTTGCTTGCACTAGATCAATTCTTGGTGGCTGCCAGTTTTAAAAAGAGAATCTAGCAAGCAATGAATAATATCCTATATTCTTGAAAGATTGACAGAATTGCTGCCAGTCAAAGCAAAAATTATGGAGCAAAATGGTTGAACTGCCTAACTGAGAAAGGGTTCTTTTTTAAAAAAAATATGTTCATAATATGTCCTTTTATTTATTCCATTCCAAAGTTAAATTTATTTACGTATATTAATCAACCACTCTCCTCCCAAAACCCTGGGTGGTTTACAGGAATAAAAACAAAAGTATAAATTAATAGACACTGTGTTTTGATAACCAACACGTACAAAAAAACCCCAGCAGCCTCATCACATCTCATATAGAGCTCAAGAGCCGAGGTGGCGCAGTGGTTAGAGTGCAGCACTGCAGGCTACTTCAGCTGACTGCTAGCTGCAGTTTGGCAGTTCAAGTCTCACCGGCTCAAGGTTGACTCAGCCTTCCATCCTTCCGAGGTGGGTAAAATGAGGACCCAGATTGTTGGGGGCAATATGCTGACTCTGTAAACCGCTTAGAGAGGGCTGTAAAGCACTATGAAGCGGTATATAAGTCTAAGTGCTATTGCTATTGCTATATAACCAATAAGAATCATACTCAAAAGCTTAAATTCTCTTCACAATCCTGCACAAGATCAATAAGAAGGTGTACCTCTAGAGGCAGCATGGTGGAGGCCATTACACCAGACTGCCTTTGGACTCATGTCCCCTTAATTTTTCATAAGGATGGGACTCTACATTCACCATCTAACTCAAATGTTTATCTTGCTAGGTGGTGGATTCTCAAATGTAGAAGTGCTTTGAAAAGGAAGTTGGCAACATGTCTAACCTGTGTCATATTCCCTATCCAGGCTCTTATTTCTGTCAACAGACATCAAGAGCACAACTCATGCAAGTGGCTTAGACAAAAGCCAGCATCTCAATCAGAATCTTTATCTTTCTCATCACTTGGCTCCTAACTCAGGGGTCCCAACACCCGGGCTGCGTTCCACTACTGGGCCATGGCCTGTTTGGAACCGGGCCATGCAAATGGGTTGGCTGGCGCACGCACAGCTCAACTTGTGTGAGCGGTAGGCCGTCACGCACGCGTATGCAGAGCTCAACTTGCACGAGTGGTGGGTGCCAGTCCACTACTTGTGTGGGCTGATTTCCCCGCCCCCCGCACCACCAAGCTATAAAGGTTAGGGACCTTTATAACTGTCCTAACTGGCTATGATAAAGATTGAATATGCTTCCTTCGATAAAGATGGAAAAACATGGAACACAAATAGCTGAAAATGAGATTACGATGCAGAAATCCGAGGGATTAAAAGTCTGTTTTAAAAGGAAATTAGTAACAAGGATGAGAAGCATTCAATTAAAGCCCAGAGAAAAGAGAGTCTGAGATTAACATGTGTTTGTGATATGGGGGAGAAGAAAGCCCACAAGATAAGTAGAGGAACACAGAGAAGGAAAGAAAGAGCCGAGAGAGCTAAGCAGGTACATATGAAATATTTTGTGTATTAATTCAAGAAAGTTATCCATGCTTCTGGTTGCAGGAATTCATAGTAATATTCATAAATTTAGTGATTAAGGATTAAAAAAAATAATCTTGATGGCCTTCCCATCAAGACAAAAAGTTATGCTTGCCAAGAGGTGTGAGTTTTCAACTACTGGACCTTGGAGCTCTTCATGTCAAAATTTGAAGCTGGGAGGGGTACAGGTAATCCTCGATTTACAGCCTTTCATTTAGTGACCGCTCAAAGTTACAACGGCACTGAAAAAAGTGACTTATAACTGTTTTTCACACTTAAGAACATTACAACATAGTCATGAGATCAAAATTTGGATGCTTGGCAACTGGCATGTGTTGATGACAGTTGCAGTGTCCCAGGATCATGTGATCACCTTTTGCAACCTTCTGACATGCAAAGTCAGTGGGGAAGCCAGATTCACTTAACAACTGTGTTACTAACTTAAAAAGTGCAACAACTGTGGCAAGAAAGGTCGTAAAATGGGGCAAAATAACTGTCTTGCTTAGCAATGAAAATGTTGGGCTCCATTGTGGTTGTAAGTCGAGGACTACCTGCATACAATAATTTTTTGGGGAGAAGGAAGCCAAATCAAGGATGGCATTGCCAGAAGGGCATACTTTTAAGAAGGGAAGCCTCACACATCACAAGTCTTACCTAAATAGTACAAGTTTTGCTCACTCATCTTTCTTAAACTTGCCGTTGATCCATGGGACATAACCAAGGATCACCTTCCAGTCTGTGAGCCACACACCTCCTATGATGACACTGGTGGCCCAGAGCGAATATACACCCTTCCTGCAATATGGAGAAAATGAGTAACTTGAACAGCAGTATTTTAAGTTCTAGAATATTTCTTGTTATGAAAACTTTCACATTTGATGGGGTCCTTTTTGCAGAAAGCTTTCAATCACTTGCCATGAACCTTTAAAGATCAGCTACAGACACACCTCGCGAAACTGCAAACAGGCCATTTTGAAATACTGTTTTCTTCTCATGTTAGGCGTGCTTTTTAATTTAAGTATATTTTTAAAAATAAAATTTATGTCAGCTGCTTAGGAATGAAGATTGGTGGCTTGTGTCTGGAAGAAACGTACCAGTGTTTCATTGTTAGCAATAGCAATAGCACTTCGACTTATATACCGCTTCACAGTGCTTTACAGCCCTCTCCAAGCGGTTCAGAGTCAGCATATTGCCCCCAACAATCTGGGTCCTCATTTTACCCACCTCGGAAGGATAGAAGGCTGAGTCAACCTTGAGCCTGGTGAGATTTGAACCGCTGAACTGCAGCTAGCAGTCAGCTGAAGTCGCCTGCAGTGCTGCACTCTAACCACTGCGCCACCTCGGCTCTATTATTGTTCTCATATGAATCCTATACACAGGTCAGGAAACCAAGTTGGAAAGGACATGGTGAAATGGACACTCTAGGTTGGCAAAGTCGTGAGAAAAGGTTGCATACTCTCCCTTTATTTATTAACCTACATGTCGAATACTAATTAAGGAAAACTGAATTGGAAAAAGTTGAGCACGATTTTAAAACTGGAGAAACAAACAGGACAGTCTATGGAGATTCTCAGTCATCCAGGTCATGGTTGTCCCAAAGGTGCTTTTTCAAGAGGCAACTGGCCTTTCTTGTTTTTTCTTTTGAAGACGTTTCACTTCTCATCCAAGAAGTTTCTTCAGCTCAGAGCTCAGAAAAACCAGGAAGTCCAGTTGCCTCTTGAAAAAGCACCTTTGGGACAAACAGGGCAGTCCTGTATCATACTGTAAGCTTACAGTATTATAAAGTTGTCCTTTATTATTCTGAAATAAAGGAATGTCAATAAAGAGTATGCCTTTATTTCGGAAAGCTGTCTTTTATTAGAATATGCATTTTTCTAAAGTTATTCTTGGTTTTGTCGGTGGTTTTTATAACAAAGGAGATATTGTCATTGTAGTTTTATCGGACCTTTCTTAATTTTTTAAGGTATCTCGGTTTTGTTCTTAGGATTCTCCAAATGAAACGATGTAGGGGTTAAATTTGGAGGATATTGTTTTATCGTTATTTTACGTTTGCATTCTTAAAACATTAATTTATGGCTTTGGGGGACGGGGATGGGTGCTGAAGCCATGCTTCCTCCACTTGTTACCCCACGCCCATGTTCTCATATCCCAGTTCTCATAATTAGGATAACGTGGCCAAAGTGGCTCGAAACATGTAGTCCCCGCAGCCTGCAGGGCAAAACAAGGACAGCCGCTTGGAAATAGAGGGCTGGGTGGGATTAACTGCAAGAGCAACGAGCGTACTTCCAAGAGGGACCCCATTTCCCAGCACACGAAGCAGCAGAGCCGCACCCCAGCCCGACTCACTGCTTGCGCAGATGCTCCAACAGACCGGGCTTCAGCCCAAACAGCGACATGCCCGCCATGAAGGTCGCTCGTCCGCGCCCAGCGCCTCTCCTCTCGACCCCCGGGGCGCATGCGCAGCGCCGTTACAGCTACTCACCGGTCTATAGACCTAGGATAAAGTATAGAACACTGCGCTCATTTTTCAGCAGGAATGTAGAAAAACATTTTTCTCTACACAGTAGTAGTTTTTTTTTTTTTAAAGGAAAACTCGGTGAAATAACAGAACAGACAGATGACACATAGGAGAAAGCTACGGTAGGCAAGTGTGTGCAGGGAGTCCTCGACTTACAACAGTTCATTCAGTGACCGTTCAATGTTACAATGGCACTGAAAAAAGGGACAAGTTTTTCACACTTACGACCATTGCAGCCTCTCCATGGTCATGTGATCAAAATTCAGATGCTTGATAATGGACTCACATTTATGACAGTTGCAGCGTCTCAGGGGGCATGTGATCCAGGGGTGAAATGCTCCCGGTTTGGGCGTGCCTGCGGGTCGTTGGACAGCCGGTAGCGACGGAAGCGGGAGACTTCGCCCAGCTACCCGGACGCCGCCATTTGGGTTCTTTTACCCTCTGCACATGCGCAGAACGCTTTGCACATGCGCAGAGGTAAAAGAACCCAAATGGCGGCGTCCGGGTAGGTGGGCGAAGTCTCCCGCTTCCGTTGCTACCGGCTGTCCGGCGACCTGCAGGCACGCCCGAACCGGGAGCATTTCACCCCTGATGTGATCCCTTTTTGCGACCTTCCGACAAGCAAAATCAATGAGGAAGCTAAGTTCACTGAATGACCATGTTACTAACTTAACAACTGCAGTGATTCACTGAACAATTGTGGCAAGATGCTTGATAATGGACTCACATTTATGACAGTTGCAGCGTCTCAGGGGGCATGTGATCCAGGGGTGAAATGCTCCCGGTTTGGGCGTGCCTGCGGGTCGTTGGACAGCCGGTAGCGACGGAAGCGGGAGACTTCGCCCAGCTACCCGGACGCCGCCATTTGGGTTCTTTTACCCTCTGCACATGCGCAATCAGAAATGTTGGGCTCAATTGTAGTCGTAAGTCGAGGACTACTTGTATCTCTTTCTGTGATTTTTGATTGGTTGTTTCCAAAATTTCCCCCTGTGAAGTGATCCTGCAAATGAAACAGTGGGGGGGGGGGTTTAAGATTGGTTGGGATTCCCACAGAACAAAACAATCCCATTGCTGAAAGTAACCTCCCTTTAAAGAGGCTCACTTTTCACGCTCTTGCTCTGTTGCAGGCAAATACTTAAATTACTTTCTCAACCTTGGCGGCTTGAGGATGTCTGCACTCCAGAATTCCCCAGCGCGCTTTGTTGGGAATTCTGGGAATTGAAGTCCACACATCTTCAAGTTCCTGAAGTTGAGAAACACTACTTCAAATCATCCATTGATAGAAAAATACGTCTTGTAAATTCTACACATGCACAACAAAGCCCACACAGCTCCACAAGAATTAAACGGTGGAGTCGTAAAGGCGCGAACCCTCTGAGCTATTTTACTTTGGCAGACACAATAGCTCGTTTAAAAAAGTTCTCGTCAATCTGAATAGACTTAGCTGACTGCGAGTTTATACAAAAGTCTATGTTCAATGTTATCCCGCTTTCCCCGCCTTCTTTGTGACGCAATGCAGTGCGCGGCGCTCGCGAACTACCCTCTCCAGGAAGGACCCTACAAGGTTGTACTGTATTTAGTGGAAAAGGAGCATTGGGCGTCTCTCGCAGTGCCTTGTAAACATGTGCATTCAAAATAATAAATACTGCATTGGGTTCCGTTTTGAAATTCAGTCTTTTGCAGCAAGAGACATTTTGGTCACAATTGCAAATATGATTACACTTAACAGATAGGGACTGGATTGAACTGAACTGTTTGTTTAAAAGCGTTCAAACCTTGCAAAAAAAAACAACAACCAAAAATGCAAACTGCTTAGGTTCAAATTGCATCACCATAATGAAAATCTTAGCACAGGCTTTTTTTTTTAAGGGGGAAGGAGATTGACTACACATCCTTTGGGCAAGCCAACCTTTTCTCAGGTGCTGTTTTCAAGATGATTGGACAATAAAGTCTCATTATTCTTAATTGAGCATGCTACTATGCTGTCTGGAATGATAGGACAGGTTGCTCTAATGCTTTTGGAGAACATCTTTCTCCTTCTATCCTGGCCACTTTCTACAGAGGCACGATTGAGAGTGTTTTAACAAACTGCATCACTGTTTGGTTTGGTGGCAGCAGCGCCTCAGATAGAAAGTCCATACAGAGAGTGGTAAGGACAGCCGAGAAGATTATAGGAAGCTCGCTTCCTGTTATTCAGGATACTGCTTATAAGCTCTATGTGCTTAGAGCTCAAAGCATTGTTAGAGACCCCACACACACACCTTACGGTCTGTTTTTGTTGCTTCCCTCTGGGAGGAGGTTTCAAAGTATTTCTAGCAGGACTACCAGATTCTGTAACAGTTTTGTTCCCTATGCCATCCATCTGGTAAACTCACACGATTAGTTTCTCTTGCTATGTACATGTATACAACCGAACTAGACTGTTGTTTCTTTGTATCATATAATATATGTGGGTATGTGCATATTTTATTTTATTTTATTTTATTTTATTTTATTTTATTTTATTTTATTTTATTTTATTTTATTATTTTATTTTATTTATTTTATTATTTTATTTTATATTATTTTATTTTATTATTTTATTTTATTTTATTATTTATTATTTATTTATTTTGTCATGTTTATGTAGTGTATATCAGAGGTGGACCCTTTGAGAGCTGTATGCATTTTAATGTATGTCGATTAGTGTACATTCAAAGTGCAATAAAGTTATTTGAAGTCTAAGTCTAACTTTAGAGTCTTGAGCTTGGAATGTATGTAACTGATAATAGCAAATGGCATGAGACGAGGATGCATATTGTTTCTTAATCCATTATATTCTCTATATAAGTTAAACAGATATATGGCCCGTTTATTAAACAGAGTAACAGAGTTGGAAGGGACCTTGTAGGTCATCTAGTCCAACCCCCCTGCTCAAGCAGGAGTCCCTACACCATTTCCGACAAATGGCAGTCCAATTTCCTCTTGAAAGTCTCAAGTGTTGGAGCTCTCACAACCTCCGAAGGCAAGCTGTTCCACTGGTTGATCGCTCTCACTGTCAGAAATTTTCTCCTTATTTCCAGGTTGAATCTCTCCTTGGTCAGTTTCCATCCATTATTCCTTGTCTGGCTTTCTGGTACTTTGGAAAATAGCTTGACCCCCTCCTCTCTGTGGCAGCCCCTCAAGTATTGGAACACTGCTATCATGTCTCCCCTGGTCCTTCTCTTCGCTAGACTAGCCATGCCCAGTTCTTGTAACCGGTCTTCGTATGTTTTAGTTTCCAGCCCCCTAATCATCCTGGTTGCTCTCCTCTGTACTTTCTCTAGAGTCTCGACGTCTTTGAATACAACAATTGAATACAACAATTGGAGCAGGACGGAACAGACCGTGGGAATAAAAATTGGAAGTTTAAAACTTAATACTTTGAAAGAAACAGGTGATACATCTGTATTACTAAAATAAAGAACATAGAAGAGCTCATTACAAAAGTGGAAAGTGGAAACTCTAGATTAATACTGAATATACTGAATACTGAAAAGAAAAAAGAATATCAACCTGCATACTTTATGAACTTGCAATTGACAGTAAAAAAGATGAAAAATAGCTCTATGTTCTTGGAGTCCAGACAGTAGACAGTGCATTGAAGTTAATGCTAGGGAACAAGGCAGTGACCAACAAAGACAAGATAGTGAATAATAAGACCATTTCAATGACAATCAAGATCGTACCGCTAGTTAAAGTAACAATCTTTCTGGTGGTACAGTGAAAACAAAATCCTGAGAAAGCGCAAGGGAAACGTAATAGATACCTCTGAACTATATTTTTGGAGAATTATTTGGCATACAGCAATGGCATTCCCTGTGACACTCTATGGAAGCAGACGTTGGACTTTGAAGCACGAAGAGTATTGAAGCTTTAGAAACGTGGAGACGTTTCTAAGGTTTGGTGTTGGAGAAAAGTCCTGAGAATCTCATGGTCAGCCCAGAAATGAAACAGGGGTGGGTTTTAACTTACCTCGCTGCCGGTTCGCTTCCTCCCGCGCTGCGCGGGCGCGCCTCGCGCATGCACGCATGCGCAGTGCCAAAAAATCAGAAAAAAATCCCCCCCCCAAAAAGCTGAAAACAAGATGGCGACGCATGCGCAGTGCCGGAAACTCGGCTTCTGCGCATGCGCAGAAGAAAAAAAACCGGGAAAAATATTCAAAAATAAAAATAAAAATAAAAATTCAAAAAAAAAGATGGCAGCACCCATGGACCAGCACCGACCAAACCGGATCTGTGACATCACTGTGACATCACCAGCGGGTCGCTACCGGTTCGGGCGATCCGGTCCGAACCGGGAGGAACCCACCTCTGAAATGAAAGCAATAGATCAGGGGTGTCAAACTGGCGGCCCGTGGGTCGGATGTGTCACATGCAGGCCACGCCCACCCCAGCTCTGTGAAGGGGGAAAACGTGATATGTCATGTGACGGCAACGTGACGCCATGAGTTTAACACCCGTGCAATAGATTGTCAAACAAATCAACCCAGAGTTCTCACTTGAGGCCCAAAATAGACCAGGTTCAAATTATCCTACCTCAGAAACATGATACAAAGACCAACCTCTAATGCTGGGAAAGGTTGCCCTTGAAGAGCATCTGGAAGCTTCAGTTGGTACAACATGCCCCAGTGCAGGCAATTATGTGTGACCCTAGAACTGCACAGATCATATCTCTGCTCCACAAGCTGCATTGGTTGCCAGTCTTCTCGGTTCAACTTATGGTGCTGGTTATGACCTTCGAAGGCCTACATGTTATTCATTTACTATCTCATTAGATCCAACAGAAATGGCATGTTATGGATTCCATCTATTAAGGAGTTTTATCTGCCAGGATTCAGGAGAGCATTTTCTGCGGTGGCACCTGCTGTTTGGAACATCATCCCCTCCTATCAAGGTGAGGTTGGCCTGGACCCTTATGACTTTCCGGAAATCCTTTAAAATGTGGCTTTTACAGCAAGCCTGGGGATCCTATGGAAGGACAGAATTTGTGAAGAAGTTCCATTGTTCATGTGTTTTGAAATGCACTCTTCTGTGCTTTTTGTTATATTTGTAAACTAAAAAACTTGTATTTTAATGTTTTTTTAAATGTTTTTGTTATTTTTATCTGCGCCACCCAGAGTCACATATGTGAGCTGGTTGGCTCCATAAATTTAATAAATGCATACTTTTTAAAAAGTGCCACTTTTAACAGCAATCTGATTTCAGATTTTATTTTTTACGATAACAAGATGGGTGTCAGTGCAGTCTTGGTCATTTTCCTTCCACGATTAATGTTTTTCTCCTATAAAAATGCACCTTCATTTTGGTCTGGGTTATGACTTAAGCAGCATGCTTTATAGGGAAAAGCAAAAGCAAAAATAATGTTCCAGTTGCAACATCAAAAATCTCAAAATTCAATCTAGCAAGTGATGGAAACAAAAAGACCAGCAGAAGCAGTTTTAGTACAAGGTAAAACCTTTATTACAACTTTTTTTTTCATTGATAGGTATACAACATCTGAAAGACAGATCTGGGGAGAGGGGAAAAGGTAATATTGTTATAAAATGTCACATTTATTGCTACATTACTGTTATATACAGGACAGTTCTCAAAATTCTACTTTTAAAAAAGTTAAGGATTATTTAAAAATTCCAAATAATCCAGCCAGCTGTTTTTTTTCTTGACACTTGTATAAAATTATTATATATATATTTTTAAAAAATGAACACAATCCATATCTTGAGGCACTCAGAAACACAACTTTAACCCCGTGCTCCCCATCCCAGTAATTCTGAATCAGTCCAAAAAAATTATTTTTTAAACTATCTTGCCCTTTTCCCACCCCCCAATACTTTTCTTCCTTTTTCTCTTTTTTATTGGTGTTAGGCATATATATATATATTTTATTTATTTATACTATATATATATATATATCTTTAAAAACTATAATGTGTATCTGATTTAATAACAAGGATCTCAGCCAGTTAAGTACAGCTGGATTTTTACACATAGGCAGCAAACACCAAGACTCCAACCCACATACAGTTAGATAAAACTTAAGTCCACCGAAAGACTTAAGTTAGTCCATTCATTTCCATAAGACATTGCCATGATTTAAACTGTATCTGGCTTGAGGCAGCCCTCCCAAAGCAAAACAAATCATTTTTTTAATATAAAAAAGCCGTAATAACAAAACAAAAAAACCCCCCTGAAAACACTCTACAAGGACTGAAAGTTACACAGCCTTCCCCACCCCCTTCTAGAAAAATATATCTTAAATGGGAATCAAGTTACATTTTGTTCTCTGCATTGCTTGAGCCCCTATTTTTGTTAACAAAACATGTTACATTTTCCCATGACAACTTGATTCTTTTTCTGCGTGTCCCTTTTTGTCTCCTGAAACCCACATCCCCCCCCCAAGAAAAATAAATATCCCAAGAGACTTTGGGACACATCTATATTACAAACCTAAACTGGTTTCAAACCCGTTTCTGGCTACAGCAGCTCCGAAATACAGGAGATCTGCAAAACGTAGTCTTAAGAAGAGGGTCCCATTGGGAATGCGCAGACATTCATGAACCAAGAGCTCTTAACATCATTATCAACCTGCAGGATTCCTCAGGGTTTCTCAACCTTGGCAACTTTAAGATGGGTGGACTTCAACTCCCAGAATTCCTCAACCAGCTGTCTGAGGAATTCTGGGAGTTGAAGTCCACCCATCTTAAAGTTTCTAAGGTGGAGCAACAGTGCTCCAGACTGTTAAACTGATCTGAAACTAGCTTAGCGCTTGTAGTGTAGACATACCTTGGAAAGGTGCTTCCCTTTCAACAGAAATACCTTTAAGCAATCAAAACAAAACAAAAAAACACAATTAAAGGAAAAGCTGGTTTCATGCTGGTGGACTAGAAAGAGATTTGGGGAGATCTGGCACTAGAAGGACCCGGCCACTTTCTGCTTTGCAGAATCACATCGCCACGGTGGTGGTAGGAAACGTGGTTTGGATTGCACATGCCATTCTGCTCCCTCACTCCATGCAAAGCCGTTCGAACCCAGCGACAACCCGATCCTGGTTTCCAACTTTGCCCATGGAACAGAGAGAAGGAAGAGAGGGAAAGTCAGAGCTCTCTGGAGGACCTTGGCCACATTTCTTCTCCTATGTTCTTGATAACTTTCCTCCTATTTCCACTTTTGTGCAGAAGGGCTGCACTCCTGTAGTCAGAAAACAGAAATTCTGCAATTCAGTCAAAGCAGATGACAAAATGGAAGAGACCATGCCAGTTTGACTTGGCTGGCATGTCTTTTGTCATCAAAAGGTACAGTGTCTGGTCTTTTCTCCTTCTTTACCGAGAGGTCAAGGCAGACATTTTGCAGAAAAGTCCATCCCCACGGAGCCCTTTATGATAAAACCTCTCTCAACGGCATTAGAGCACTGTTTCTCAACCTCAGCAACTTGAAGATAGGTGGACTTCAACTCCCAGAATCCCCCAGCCAGCAACGCTGGTTGGGGAATTCTGGGAGCTGAAGTCCACCTATCTTTGAGTTGTTGAGATTGAAAAATACTGCATTTAGAAGAAAGGGAAGTGGTTATGGGGTTACCACAAACTATCCAGCAGATGCTACATCCTTTTCTCCAACCATAAAAAAGTGACATGCGGCGAGAACGTTGCAGCTCACATTTTGAGACTGCTTGCATGCCCTTCAGCTGGCTCCAAATACCTAGCAACCCAAGACAATGTTTAGTTATAGTCAGCTGTCCTACAGAAGAATGCAAGCTCTTCTGTAGGTCTTCAAAGATCTTCGGCCAATGGGCCACAGGGTACCTTTCTTCCTCCCCAGGGGCCAAGCAACCTTACAGGGGATTGGATTTCTCTGGCATCAGGGAGACATCAATATTCTCCTTCTCTGTCCATGAAAAAAGGGGGAGGATCTCCCACGAGAGCACACGGGGATCAGGGGGAAAGGTGGAGCCACCCCACCAGCATTTTCTGCAGAAATGCAACAGTGATGGCAGCAGCATGTTCTGAGACATGTGGAGCATTGCCAAGCCGGGTAGGAGAGGTGTCTTCTTTGGTGTGTGCATTTGATTCACAACAGCGACTTGGACTCTTCACGCCAGTCTCTCTCTCTCTCTCTCTCTGGCGCTATATGTATATATATATATATATATCCATTTATTTATTTTTTGCTGGGTGAGGCTTTCTTGTTCCTTTTCTCCCATGAGATCTTTGTTCTGATTGTAACCTGTTAGGATCTTTCGCTTCCTTTTGTTCCACGTCAGTTTGCACCAGTGCTTTAAAAAAAGGCAAATGGTTTTCCATCTCCTATGTGCCTTTGAAGAATACTTCTGCAAGCTCCCAGAATGTAGAACAACAGGCAGAGCTGGAGGGGGCAGAGTTAAACGCGTCATCAGCTTAGAGTCGTTACGTTCCCACAAACAGTCCAAGTCCAGCCCCCCCTTGAATTCCGTTGACCCCTTATCTGGTGCCAGTTCAGATCTGAACTTTAGTCAACGAGATTCTTGTGTATAGCAAGGAATCCTTCTGAGTTGCGACTTAACGTACGGTCCTGATTCTTTGCGCCTGATACAGAGGCTGCCACCCAACTCAAAGCCACGTTTTCCAACCAATGTTCAGAAATGCCGTGTGTCATTCTTTGTCTTTCTTTCTTTTCTTTTTTTGTTAGAAGGGATTGGAAATACTTTGAGTGGCAGGGAAGATGGGAGAGGGCCAGACCAAACAGAAAGCTTCCAAGAATTGCAACTGGTTGCATCCTTTGGGTGAAAGACATAAGCCACAACGACACAAAGACTAGCAGCTGATGGACTCATTCCCCCTCCAACCCTCCAATATTCCAAGTGACAAAAAGGAACTGAGGTGATAATCAGTATTTTCTCCTCCCTCTCTTTCTCTCTTAATTATAAACGCTACTAGCCTTAGGGAAGATTTTATTAACCCGCTCGCTAAATGCACCTGACTTTCTCAGAGCCAAAATGCAAATCTCTCTTGTACCAATCTCTTCTTTTGTTTTTCTTTTTTTTTCTTTTTAAAAAACATCCAGTCTCTTAATACAAACTTTTAATATTTCTGGTTGATCTTATTTAAAAAATAATATGCAACATTAACTATAGAAACAGCAGCAGAAAAAGGCATGGGGAATCATCAAGTCTTTCTCTCTCTCTCTCTCTCTTTACATTTTTTGTTGTTGCTTACAAAACAGAGATGCAAAAGAAGCTTAAAAACAAAACAAAAAGGCATTACTATGTTTGTTCTACATTTAAAAAATTATTGTAACTAATGTTCTTTAAAAAAAAAAGGAAAAAAAAAAGAAACAAACGCATAGGCACAATTTCTTCTGCTGGCCTTTTGTGAACACAAGCCACTTAAATGTCTCCCCCCACCTCCCACTGAAGGATATGCATTAAGAGTTCCAGAATATACAGTTAAGGCAATCTTTGCTGTTGGGTTTTTTGTGTTTTGTGTTTTGTTTGTTTTTGGATAAAGTTGTTGCTTTTCCTTTCTGGTGGAGGGAAATAAAAGTTCCTTCGAGCACACTGAATTTCCATTGCCATGTCAGTATTTCAACAAGACTGCAGTTTCTGGCGTGGACACCCAGCAGGGGGTGTGAAAATGATCCAGTCCTCACTTCTTCCTACAGACATCTGCTTCCAGGTCAAGGGGGGGAAAAAAATCACCTGTAAAGAAATCAGAGGAAAAGGTATAGAAGGCTTCATGTTCTGCACAGATCATTTTGTAAGAAACAGCAGAACCAGCTACAGGTAATCCTCGAGTTACGACTGCAATTGAGCCCAAATTATTTGTTGCTAAGTGAAACATCTGTCCCATTTTATGACCTTTCTTGCCACCGTTGTTAAACCAATCACTGCAGCTGTTACGTTAGTAACATGGTTGTTAAGTGAATCTGCCTTCCCCATTGACTTTGCTTGTAAGAAAGTCACGAAAGGAACACATGACCCTGGGACACTGCAACCGTCATAACTATGAGTCAATTGCCAAGCATCTGAATTTTGATCACGTGACTGTGGGGATGCTGCAACGGTCATAAATGTGAAAAATGATCATGTCACCTTTTTCAGTGCCGTTGTAACTTTTGAACGTTCACTAAATGATCTGTTGTAAGTTGAGGACTACCTGTAATTTATTTATTATTTTACTTATTTGTGTCCCGCCTTTTTATTTTTACAAGTAACTCAAGGCAGCAAATGCGCATCCCTCCTCTTATTTTCCCCACAACAACAATCCTGTGAGGTCTGTTGGGTTGAGAGAGAGTGACTGGCCCAAAATCACCTAGTCGGCTTCCATGCCTAAGGTGAGACTAGAACTCACAGTCTCCTGGTGATTGGCCCAAAGTCACCCAGCCTTCTTTCATGCCTAAAGTGGAACTAGAACTCACAGTCTCCTGGTGATTGGCCCAAAGTCACCCAGCCTTCTTTCATGCCTAAAGTGGGACTAGAACTCAGTGTCTCCTGGTGATTGGCTCAAAGTCACCCAGCCTTCTTTCATGCCTAAGGTGGGACTAGAACTCACAGTCTCCTGGTGATTGGCCCAAAGTCACCCAGCCGGCTTTCATGTCTAAGGCGGGACTAGAATTCAGAGTCTCTTGGTGATTGGCCCAAAATCACCCAGCTGGCTTTTATGCCTAAAATGAGACTTGAATGCACATTCTCCTGCTTTATGGCCTGGTGCCTTAACCACTGTAGCAAACTGTCTCTCTTTTTAATTCCTAGAGAAGAACTTCTGTTTTAATTTAATGTAAACCCATGTTTCCCAACCTTGGCAACTTTAAGATGCATGGACTTCCCTTTTCAAAAACTTCCCTACAGAAAAGCAGACTGTAAATTTTCAAAGATAAGTAAAGCTTTCCAATGCTGTGAGGCAACAATGACTAAGAGAATGTGGCAAGGTCATCCCGTGGACTTTGTGGTCCTGCTGGCTTAGATTTCTGCAGTTCCACCCTCCCTGGAGGAAACCCTCTCTCTGTTGATTGAAATGAAATTCCTGATGGATTTTAGCCTCTTCTTCCTCCTCAATTAGGGATCAGGCCATGAGCAATTGTCTGTGAAAGGAATGAACATATGCATCCCCCCCCCAGCTTATCTGAGGAACTGTCTTACCCCAATGGGACTGGCCTGCCCCACCCATGCTGGCAGAGGAGGCATGCTATGGACTCCCATCGGTCAAGGAATTCTGGCTGGCAGGGTCTAGAAGAAAAGCCTTCTCTGCCATGGCTCCTGCCCTCTGGAACGTCTGGCCTCCTGGAGTGAGGTCTGCTCCCACCCTCCTGGCATTCTGCAAAAGCCTGAAGACCTGCCTCTGCCACTTCATTGGCCCCCCAATGGGGGAATATCACTCTGGAGGTAGTTGATGGGCCAATGGAAGATCTCACTCCCCCGTGCATCCTGCCCCCTCTCTCCCCATCTTTAATTACAATTTGTATTTGTACTGTTATTGGTAATATTTCTTTTTTGTGGCTTTATTGTTTTTAATGTTATACAGTCACCTGTAGCAAAACGGGTGGCAAATTCATTCATTCATTCATTCATTCATTCATTCATTCATTCAGCTGCATACTCCATTTTCAGGAAAAGTCCCATCCCAGTCCCAGCAGAAAGTACCTTTACATATGTCCCACGGGGTTGTGCCCATCTCCTAAGCCTGCATGAGATGCTGAAAGTGCCATCTGGGGGTCACCCACCACGCCAGACACTTTCTCCTCTTCACGACGTTTCAAGCAAGCTGCTTTAGGGTTCAGATTGCGTTCTGGGAGAAAGAGAAGAAAAAAAAACACGCGCCATGGGAAGGAGGAGAAAACCTAGATGGGAGTAAAATATCTTGCAATGGCCACAGTCTTTCTGCTGTCCTCCCCAAGAAGCATAAGAGTAGAAAAACAGAGGCTGAACATACATGCTGCTCAAGTGAGAGAAAGTGTTCCAGCAAGGGAAACAGCAGGGTTTGGGGGAGCTGCAGTAAGGCTGCCGCTACTAGATTTTAGCTGCTATCGAGGCAGATGGTCACTAGATGGCAGCAAAGAGAAACCAGACAATTCTCACGCTTTGCTGCCATCTAGTGATCAGCCTGTCTGTAAGCAGGCAACAGCTTGCTCTGGATAGCAAGTTCGAACTTGATATGCTTAAGACTCTGCATACTCCCACCTCCGAAGAGTCATGGGCTGTTTAGCCTTCATTCTAGACACAGAATGATCCTCAGTCCTTTGAGGATCATTTCCGCAGTGGTCCACATGCAGCCGACCGAGCAATAAAGCAAAGCAAAACCTATGAAGACGTTGCAACCAAAACCGCTCCGCTTAACGCCCCGAGCAAAGGATGGAAAGGACAGGTATAGAAGACGCTCATGCGAAGAAGGGCACGTGGGGGACATCCCGGAAAGAGACAGCCTCCCACCCATGCAAGAGAATGACCTCAGGGTGGTGGGGCACCCCTAGCGCCGTACCTCGTACTTGCTGTTCCAAGCCTAGAATGACTTGTACTGCTTGCTGAAGGATGATGAGTTTGGTCTGTGCTTTGTCTGTTTTTAAGTGCATCTGGCACATGCGTCCCAGCTCTTTAAAGGCCTCGTTAATGTCCCGTACGCGCACCCTCTCCCTTGCATTATTGGCCATCCGCCTCTCCCGGTCCCTCAGATCTTTGTCCTCCAAGGATAGCGCCTCATCCGTACTGCTGGGTTCACACAGCACCACAGGGGTTAGTCAGGGAGCAAAATGTGACTTGGGAATCGGGGTGGGGGAGAGAAAGGGGGACGGTGCCAAGGTGTGGTGGAAAAATGTCCACAGGAGGCCACTGCAAGCCAAGACGGGCCAGGCCAATTGGTCGTAGGGAAACCCTTGAATTGCACCATAGAGATAAGAAGCTGCCAAGGACTCTGGGGCAGGATTAAGGTCCTCTGCCCTTTATTTCCTAGACGGTCTATTTAAAGAAACAGAAGACTTTTACGTGAAATTAATTCCTTCCTTCATCAGATGAAACCAATAATGCTCGACACTAAAGTGAGGACTCTCCTTTGCAAGTCGAGAGAATCACGGTTTGCGAACAAGAAAGCAATCAGTAATGCAAAAGTGGGAACTTCATGTCCCCCCCCCCCAAAGATTGGCTGAACAATAGATTCTCCACTGCTATAGTAAAGATTTAAGCCTTAAATAGTAGGAATCTGTATTGTCCATGCATTTGTTTTTATTTTCCCTTAGGGAATCAAAAATCAGACTTGCAATGCCTTTCTCTCTCTGCTTTTTTAGAAAGGAAGGGGGGAAAAAGTAAAATCCAAGTTAAGCATTAAAAATAACGGGCTGTAAAACCTGGAGCCCTGATACCATTTTATGGCTTCTGGAGCCCCCTCAGATTGTGCTTTGTAGCAGCATAGTTGCATATTTAAGCACAAAGAGTATAGGACAGTGATGGCGAACCTTTTTTTGCTCGGGTGCCAAAAGGGGGCGCGCATGCGCGTGCCCACACCCATAATGCAATGCCCTCAACCCCACGCATGTGCACACAATCCCCCCCGCTGCCCCCCCACGCATGCACACAGGCCTCACTGAAGCCTCCAGACTTCCGGTAGGCCCGTTGGGCAGTTTTTCACTCTCCCCAGGCTTCAGGAAGCTTTCCTAAAGCCTGGGGAGGACAAAAAACGGCCCAACGGGCCTACCAAAAGTTCGTTTCCAAACTTCCGGTAGGCCCGTTGGGTCCGTTTTTCGCCATCCACAGGCTCCGGAGGCTTTCCTGAAGCCTGGGGAGGGCGAAAACAGCCTCCCCCCGCCCTCCAGAAGGCCGAAAATCAGCTGGCCAGCACGCACATGAGCGCTGGATCTGACATAGGGCAACGCCTCGCGTGCCCTCAGATATGGCTCCGCGTGCCACCTGTGGCACACATGCCATAGGTTCACCATCACGGGTATAGGATGTTGTAACTCCCCCCCCCATCACCAAAAATAAAACAAGTGGTCTGTGACGCCACTTGAACACCAGCCATGAGCCCTCAAAGGGAAAAAAATAAAAATAAATACCCCCCAAAAAAACCATGCACAAAGGTTGCCCATCCCATCCAAAGTCCTCAGGAAATTGACCCTCACACAGGTAGTCCTCGACTTACGACTGATCGAAGTTAACAACCAACCTGAAAAAGGGGACTTACGACCTAAATCTGACGTTCCGACAGTCAGGCCCCTCTCCACGGTCACATGACCGAACGTGGAGTGCTCGGCAACA
>QLTV01000971.1:943171-944895 GCA_003457575.1 Thermophis baileyi
CCTCTTGATTTTTCATCTCCAGAACCATCCAAGACAAACTTCTCAATTATTTTATCTTTTCAGTGATTCACTTACTACTTGGGAAACTTCATTCTGAAAATGACTCTTTGGTGTAAGCTTCACTGTCAAGTGTCAGTCTGGATTCTCCTATGATCTTGTCTGGGAATTCAGCCTAAATCCAGAACGAATTTTTGATCCCATGGTTTTAAAAATTGTGGCTAAAAATGTAGGGCTCACTTAAGTGCCATCTCTTTCTGGTATGTCTTCAAAATTCAGGCAAGGTATGGATTCACAGAGTTTACTTATCTGAGTTACAGAATTAAAGCCATTCTCCCAGAATTAACACCTTATACACTGAACTACAAGTTATCCAAGCAAACTCTAGCCACAACAAACTAAGCAACGGTAGAAGTAACCAAATTTGAAATTAACCAAGTTGACTGTTATTTTTCCAATAATAACCATGGTTAAGTGGAAGCCAAGCCACTTTGCTACACCTGCGTAGGAGTTATCAATACTGCTTAGAAGCAAGCCTCACTAAATGCAACTGGACATATTTCCAAGCCAAGTTCACATTTTAAATTCATAATTATTTAAAGGATTGTCAAATTCAGTTTAAAACTAAACCTACATACCCACATCCAACAGGAACTGTAATAGCTAACTATGAATTGAAGAAATATAAATTGAGGATTATAGCAAACAAAATTGAAGCTGTCTTCAAACTCCTGGGGTTGCATTTAGCCCTTCGGCTCAGTGGCTCCTGTCACAGAAGGAATCCAGCCCGTTCATGTGCTATAATAATCCTGTGCAAGCTTGCTCTTATCCCAAAGCAAATTTAAACTTTAGCTGAGTATTGAGAATAGCTATCAGTTGTAGTGCTGCCTGATTAACACCAGCTAGATGTTCCACAGTGTTTTTGGCCTTTATAAAATAAAGTAGCACACTCAAAAGGATAGCAACATAATACATTCTTAAATAAATTCGTAACTGGTGGGATTGAAAGGGAGAAGAGAAAGCCCTACAGAAAACCCAACCAAGGTACTATAAGAAGTAGAAGCCTGTGTTTAGTGAGGGTCCCGGTCTAACTTCAATCTTCACTGCGTTTTTGCTGGAGAAAATGTTATGGGCTGCCTTTTCTAGGATGACAGATGTCAACTCTCAGAAATATGAAGCTCATCTTATGGATACTGTCTCTTCTTAAGCTCTCTGATAAATATGTCCAAGGGATCAAAAATATCCATAGAAGAGAATATTTGTAGTTCAGGGCTGAACTGCGGGGTCCTTGGTGTTCTCTGAGCTCGGTTGTTTTCTTGCTGACATTTCATTACCCAACTAGGTAACATCATCAGTGCTAGGGAAGTGCTAGCATGATGTTACCTAGTTGGTTAATGGAGTATCTGCAAGAAAATAAGCCAGTTCAGAAAGAAGCAAGGACCCCACAAAGATATCCAATTGGAAAATATATTTTTTTCCCAGGGGGATTAAATGTAGGAATGCCAACTGCTCACCAGTCAAGGCAAAACTTCGCTCATCTTCTACCTCAGGTAAAATGCTATGTATTTTTTTGAAATAGAAAACCGAGAGCCTGAACTCCAGATGAGAGGATTACGCGCCAACTCTTCCGCTCACTGATTGTTCCTTTCCTGCTCCCTGTGCCAACCCACCTCCCCACTCCTGTTTTTTTTTTTCTTTCTTTCTTCTCTGAGAAAGCAGCAAGTAAA
>QLTV01000971.1:944916-958416 GCA_003457575.1 Thermophis baileyi
TCCCTCCCCCCCCCCTGTCACATCCCTTCTCCCCTCTCCAAATTTTTTTTCTCTCTCTCTCTTCTCTGAGCAAGCAGCAAGTACAAGGTAGAGGGTGGGAACCACCGAGAGGTCACGGCTGGGGACTGTCTGTAGGAAAGCAGGTAAAAGGATTGGGGGAGAAGGGGAGAAGAACAAGAAAACGTTGGACAAGGAAATCAAAGTTATACATGTTATGACAGGCAAAAAAAGGGAAACGAAAAGTGAAAGAGAGAAAAAGAGAGAGAGAGAAAAGCATAAATGAATTCCAGCATTGCAACATGACAGCAGAGTACAAAACAGGCTGTGGATCTTGATGGTAAATACAGCCGCCTCTCTTCAGGAAAAGAGTCAAATCTGCCAAGGTAACCCCACGGGATGGGTTTCCAAAGAAAGGAAGGTTAGATGCTCACATGCAGAGCCAAGCATTTGCAGCATTCCCAGAAGAAAAATTAGCACAACTACACTGGGTGGGAGTCCGTCTTTCCTCTAGGGTAGCCGCAGAGACCCATTTCAAATTTCCTTTCCCCCTTCTCCTTCCTTCCTCCCTCCCTCCCTCCGGGACATTCTGCATCCTAGAACCCTAACAGTAATTCCTTGAATTCTACCTTTGCAGGGATGACTTCTGAGGTTTAAGTTGGGATCTGGGACCACGGTGGGATTGGAAGACTTGGGTTATAGACAGAAAACGACCTTCGAAGTCAGAACCTCACACATTTCGATGTAAGTAAAACCCCAGGCCCTCTGAGCATCTTTCACTGCTTCAAGTTGCTGGTCCCAGATCTTAAAACTACCACAAGCTCAGACACAAATGTGTCTCTCAGGTGTATGTTCCCTATTCTCCTTCTTTACCTGCTTGTCAAGGTATCACTCATGGTCAAAATTCAGTTATTCCTGGTGATGGGCAGAGAGAGAGAAACACCCTGAAGAACTACACCACAGACTACACAACATGTGTCTTGAGACTATTCTAGGCAGAGGGATTTACGGTAATGTATTTTCCACAGGGAATTTTCCTCACAGGACGAGAAATGGTCCCACCAAAACAAGATCTTGAATGGGGAAGCAGAGGTAGTAACTTTGAAGACACGGTACCATTTCTTTTCAGCGTTGAGGATTTCCCAAACCCTAAATCTACATTTTACTACAGGTACCCCTCGACTTATGACCACAGTTGGGCCCAAAATTTATGTTGCTCAGGGAGACCTTTGTTAAGTGAATTTTGCCCCATTTTATGACTTTTCTTGGCACACTTGCTAAGGGAATGATGGCAGTTGTTAAATGAATTTGGCTTCCCCAATGACTTTGCTTGTCCGAAGGTCGCAAAAGGGGATCACATGACCCCAGGACACTGCGGCCGTCATAAATACATGCCCGTGCCCAAACATCTGAATTTTGATCACGTGACCATGGGGATGCTGCAACAGTTGTAAATGTGAAACATGGTCATAAGACGCTTTTTTCACTGCCGTTGTAATGCTCGCCAAACGAATGTTTGTAAGTCGAGGGCTATCTGTACTTAAGAGGCGTGTACGAAAGTGTTCTAGGAGGCTGGGGCTGGAAAGGGCGCTCCAATCAATAAGAAGGATATGGTTATACATGGTTTTGCTGTGAATTCATCCTCAGTATGCACGAGAACCTTGGTCTTTGCAGACACTGCCCTTTCCCCATATTTAGCAACGAAGCGCTGAGGTCCAAGGTGGGCCGCCCTCTACAGCGCTAAGTAGCAGAGAAGGGAAGGAGGGAGAGAGAAGCAGAGTCCCCGCACAGGCACGAGGCTGGCTGGCATGCAGAAAGTGCAGCTTCTTTCTTTTTCCAAATGCAACACAGGAATTACAGGGGATGCAAAACAAAACAACAAACAAAATGGAACAGAGAAGTAAAACACAAAACCAAACTTAAGGCATCGTCATAAAAAAAAAAAAAAGGATGCAGGAAAACGTCAGCAGGATGGAGAGCGTCGGGCAGGCCTGCCCACCACGGTGGGCCGGGGCAAGGTTGAAAGGATCAGACAGACAGCCCCATGCCGTTCCGAAACGTCACCACATCGGAAGCCTCCACTGACCTCTAACTTGTTGTTCCAGATTCAGAATAACCGACACAGCCTGATGTAGGATTAGCAGTTTGGTCTGTGGTTTTTCGCTGTTAAGGTGTAGCTGGCACATGCGCCCAAGCTCTTTAAAGGCCTCGTTGATGTCGCGGACCCTCAGGCGCTCCCGAGCGTTATTGGCCACCCGCCTCTCTTTCTCTCGCTCGGCTTTTTGCTCTGGGGGAAGAAGGTCGTCCTCCTCATCCTCATCTTGACTGATAATTTGAAATAAGAATGAAACAAGGAGAAGGGGGGACATTTTTCGTGTGTGCACACCTCGGCACCGGAATATGTTCACACAAAAAAAAAAAAAAGGAAAACTGTAATACATATAATACACACATGTGCGCACCCCTACATGCACACACGACAGAAAACAAACATATCACAATGGCGTTTTGTTTTTTTTAAAGATATTTGAAAAGGAAAAGTAGAAATTAATCTATTTTGCCATCTTTCGTCAATATTTACTACATCGATGCCTGACAGGGCCCCCACCCCCCCAATGTTCTGAATGGAGCCATATTCGCTAAATAAAATTTGGGTTGACTGTCCTAGAGCACATTTTACATTTGTGTGAGGTAAAAGAGAGGCTCGAGGAAGTAAGCCATGCCTTTCTCCTCTACTCAGGACCTTTGCAGGGAAATAGTGGGGGTGGGGGTGGGGAGAACAACGGATCATGGGAGATAAATAGAACCAAAAGCTACTACTAAGTCAAGTTGTCTCGGCTTCTCCACAATTTCTCAGGGAAAAGTAGCAAAATTTGAAAATATGCATGCACCAAATAAAATTAAAATTAATTTGGAAAAAAAACCCACACCAATATATTTTATCTTCTTTCAATTAGCCAGCCAAAGGAATTGCCTGGCTGGAAAATCCCTCCTCTGTGAGGGAGATGGATGGCTTCTAGATTTGCTAAATAAAATGAATACAAATTAGATGGAGGTTCTTCCTGATCCATTTCTCCAATAAGACAACCTGCCCCAGTCTTGCGAAGAAGTTGGCCCATTAATATTTGTAGTAGGTTCCTAGAGGTTTGAAAACTGTGGGTGGATTCTCCCCAAGACTGAAAGATTTTGGAGGAGGCTGTTTTGCCTTAGGCTTTCTTGACAGGGTCAAGATTTTGTCCTGCCCTGTTAGCCTCCAAAGGGAACAGAGGAAGGTTGAGACCTGTTCAGTGAGCACCTTGTTCTGGTTCGAGATGGCTTCAGTTCCTTTTTCTCCTCTTCTGAATTGTCAGCCACGGACGTGTTTTCGTCATCCTCCTTGTCTTCCCGCTTGATCTCACTGGTGCCAGATGAGACGCTGGCCCTTCCCAGGCCCCCAGTCAAGCCTGCAATGGGACCAAGCCAAGTAGAAGGTTGACCCAAGGATAAAGTGAGAAATGTAGGAAAATCACCCTTCCTCCTCACCTACAACCTGACGTAAGTTGAAATCTTCAGCATAATTGTACTTAAGGCATCAGACTAGAAACCAGAAAGCTGTGAGTTCTAGTCCCGCCTTAGGTATGAAAGCTGGCTGGGTGACTTTGGGCCAATCACCAGGAGACTGTGAGTTCTAGTCCCGCCTTAGGCATGAAAGCCAGCTGGGCCAATCACCAGGAGACTGTGAGTTCTAGTCCCGCCTTAGGCATGAAAACCAGCTGGGCCAATCATCAGGAGACTGTGAGTTCTAGTCCCGCCTTAGGCATGAAAGCCAGCTGGGTGACTTTGGATTCTCTCTCAGCCCAAGTCACCTCACATGGTTGTTGTTGTGGGGAAAATAGGAGGAAGAAATAATAATACATATGTTCACTGCCTTGTATTATTTATAAAAACAATAAAGGCAGGATAAAAAAAATCTAAAAATAAAACATCTAAAATAATAATTAATGAAATAATTTTTGATTCTGAGTTGCAGATTCACATGAAGAGAGAGATCCCAAAGGGTTGTTTTTTTTTTTTTTGTCAAAAGGTTTTTCCTTGAAGACATTTTGCTTCTCATTCAAGAAACTTCTTCAGTTCTGACAGTCAGAACTGAAAAAAGCATCTTTGGGACAAAACCATGACCTGGATGACTGAGAATCTCCATAGAAACAAAGGATTAGTTTCATGGAGAAGAGTCCATTTACTTTGGTTCCTTTCCTTTAATTGTAAAGGGAGTCCCTTGGGAGTTGGGCGGCATAGAAATACAAATAAATAAAATATCGACTGTAATTTTGCAAGAGGTCCAATATCTGACTTGTCCGGCACCCTACCTTGCACCAGCTAAGAGACTGGGGTTTTGAGATTCAGCGTTCGAATCGTGCAACTCAGCCTTACCGCTAAAGGCATCTGAAGACTGTCCTCTGCTGAGGTCAGGAAGCGAGCTGGTCTGGGCAGGGAGAGCAACATGGTTGTGGAGAAGACCAGGATTGTTAGAGAGGCCGTCTTCAGGGTGACCTCCCCCCACCTGCCAAAAAGAACAGCAACAAGGTCCAGAGAGGCCAGTATGTCAGTGAGGCTGAACTCAGCCCCTCTTTTAAAGCCTCAGTTTTCATTAGTTAACCACAGCAAATGCCTCAGGAGCACATGGTGATCAAGTTTAATAATATGCCAGGATTGTTTTAAGTACTGGTTGCTCATCAAACCATACAATTCAGGTTTGAACATAATGCTAAGCCATTAGTCCAGTATGCCTATAGGTAGGGAGGCTCTGCGGATTTTACTCCGCTAGTCGTTGCCGAATATAGAAGGCAGTGTTCATCTCCGATTCAAGTCCTTCAGGAGTTGGGCGGCATATAAATTTTATAAAATAAATAAATAAATAAATAAGTCCAAAGACATTTCCGCAGTCATGTGGCCAGCATGGCATCATGGAGCACTGTTATCTTCCCACCAAAGTGGTACCTATTTATCTACTCACATTTGCATGCTTTCAAAACTGCTAGGTTGGCAGGAGCTGGGACAAGGACGGGAAGCTCACCCTGTCCCGTGGTGCTCGGGGCTCGAACATGGGCTGCCAGCTTTCCAGCTGACAAGCCCAGCGTCTTAACTGCTGAACCATCGGGCCGCCCAGTACGCCTATATTAGGACTTAATCTAATGTGTGAACCAGGTTCTATAGGTAGGAATTTTAGATCTAGCAGCCCTGTCATAGAATCCTAAAGACGCATTCTGACTGTCAAATGGTATCAAGTGTCTGCAGGGCATGGTTAGGAAAGGGCAGGATGACCGCCACAGCGATGTTACTGAAGCTCCACCTGATTTTGAGTGAGTCATGAAGCATGTAAAAACAGGCGGAGGTTGATTCATGGAAAAAGAAAAAGAAACCAAGTTCTCCCAATATTGTGGGGTCCTTGGTGCTCTCTGAGCTTGGTGGTTTTCTTGCAGTTTTGGTTTCATTACCAAATTAGTAACAACATCAGTGCAAAGCTGATGATTTGACCGATGAGATTGAAAAAAAAAAAAAGCCCAGTTCACCCAACTGTCTCTATATTAGACAGTTTCCTACAACCAAGCCCTGAAGAATCACCTTGACATTTTGTAGGATGCAACCCAAATTTGGAAGAAGGAAACTCAGCTGTGAAACTCTAAAGCGGTCAGAGAAAAGTTGGATAGAATTATGTTGCTGAATTGGAAACTGCCTTTTGATCTCAAGATACCCTGACTTCTGTCCCTCAGCCATAACCTTTTATCATAGAATATTCTCCTTTCTGCCTCTTGACTGGTACCACAAAGTCCCAGCCCACAGTGAAAGGGTCTAAGTTTGGTAGGACTTTTGAATATGAGGAATGTTACACAGCCTGCAAGAAGCATTTTTAACATGGACAGCCCATAGTTCAGTGTAGGACACAAGAGACTAACCCCAATCTCCAGCACCTACAAGGGAAAAGGTGGTAAAAAAAACCTTTTGATTGCTAGTTATACTAAGCTAGATTAGTCATGGAGAACTTCTGCTCTTCTGATGCTTTGGACCAACCAGGTCCCACCAACCTCCAGCTGTATGTCTAAAGTCAATGGATTCTAGGAACCGTGGACCAAAATGCCTGGATCAGGTGGATTAATAGTCAAGTTAAGCAAATAGCCTTTAAGGAGCTTCTTGAAAGGAGAAGCCATAAAGTTTTGAACAGTAAAGCATGTCTGAAACACAGCCCCCCCCTTCCCCTCCAATTCCTATCTTACCAAGTTCGTATGCCGACTAGCAATTGGCAAGACAGAGGCCGGGGAGAAAGACTGGCTAAGGCTGCCCACAGAAGTGCTGTGCGCAGAAGCGGATGCCAACAAGTCGTGAATGTCCCTGTGGTTGGTCTGGCCCACTGCATGGCTCCTCAGCACATGGATGGCTTCGTCCAAGTGGTCTTCCATTTTGTTTTGCTTGAAGGACGGAAGAGAGGGAAAGGATGTGAAACAAGAGTCCACCACAACCACTGCGGGGAGGTGGGGAGGTGCATGCCAACAGTTGAGATTCAGGCACCAAACCAAGCATGAAGTTAAAAACAAAAAGCAAACACAGACAACATTTGAAGATTGGACACGAGGCTTTCTTTACATTTCTGATCAGGTAGGCCATTGCTAGGCCGATTTTTCAGGCAGGAGAACCAAGGCTAAAAAAGAAAGCCGCTTTGGGGATATTATCAAGCAATATAGAATAGGCTGGTGGACAATCAAAACTATGCTGCTACTACTAAGGTTGCTATTTCTACTGCTATCTGCTAGGAATTTATAGATAGTCCTCAATTTATGACCACAGTTGGGAGTGAAAAATTCATTATTAAGCAACGAAGTTATTAAATGGTTAAATGATCATGACTTGTGACCTTTCCTGACAGCTTCCCCATTGACCTGCCAGCTGGGAAGGTTGCAAATGGCGATCACACGACCCTGGGATGCTCTAACCCCGTGATGGCGAACCTATGGCACACGTGCCACAGGTGGCACACAGAGCCCTCTCTGCGGGCACGCGAGCCGTTGCCCAGCTCAGCTCCACAGCGCATGCGTGCCCGCCTCCTGCCGGCCAGTCGATTTTCGGGTATCTGCCGCGCCTGCGCAAAGGGCAGGGTGCATGCGCAAGACGCATGTGCATGCGCAGGGGCCGCGCCTGCATGCACGGGGGGCGGGGGGGAGCGCCCCCCCGCAGCCCATTTTTGGTCCCAGGAGGCTGCAGGGAGGCCTGCTAGACCCAAAACGGGGTGTGGGGGGTGCGGGCTCCCCGCATGGCCCGTTTTTGGTCCCAGGAGGCTGCAGGGAGGCCTGCTAGGCCCAAAAGGGGGGGGAGGGGGTCGGGGGAGCATGCGCGCAGGGGGAGGGCCGCGCACGCATGCGTGGGGGGTGGGGCGTGTGGGGGTGGTGTCACGCACGCATTGCATTATGGGTGCCGGCACGCACGATTGCATGTGACAAGAAAAAGGTTAGCCATCACTGCTCTAACCTTTGTAAAGGTGAGCTGGTTGCCAAGCACCCGAAGTCTGATGATATGACCTCGGAAAGGCTGATTTTTCCAGTGCCATCATAACTTTGAATGGTTGGTAAACGAACGGTTGTAAATCAAGGACTACCTGTAATTATTTACTACAAAAACCAATGGCAAGTATGAGGTTGAGGGATACTTACCAAAGTATGGAGGGTGCCTTCGTAGCTTGGAGATAAGGCACCCTGTCCACTTGTTCGGGGCCACTGCGAAGAACCTGAGCAGAGGACAGACAACAGGGGACATTTTGCCCATTAGCAAATACGTCTGATAGATAGATAGCAAAGACATCCTTTCTCTTCACAACTGCCAGGAAATACTTTCGGGATGATAGAAATAGCTCAGGGATGAACTGTGGAATTTTTGGTGCTCTCAGAGCTGGGCTGTTTTTGCAGACATTTCATTACCCAACTAAGCAACATCATCAGTGCATTGCAAACCACCAAGCAAACTCTGGGAGCACTAATTACTCCAGGACGCATCAAAAGCCAGATGGAACTTCGGGAGTTCCATCAGGATCAATCGCTCTTTACAGCCAGTTTTATTAAAACTCGGGAATTTTAAAATGTGTGGACTTCAACTCCCAGAATTCCTCAACCAGCATGCTGACTGGGTAATTCTGGAAGTTGAAGTCCACACATCTTAAAGTTGCTGAGCTTGAGAACCGGCGTTATAGACTTTTCCTTCAATTAGAAATGTGCTCGCTTCCCTCCCTGTCACAGAAATGTCACAAGGAAGCATCACCACATCTTGGAAACACATTTCATGTTTTAATGATGGCTTTTTCCATCTACCTAGAACGGGGGTCCCCAAACTTGGCAACTTTAAGACTTGTGGACTTCAACTCCCAGAATTTAATGAGATGTTGTGGGGCTGTGGTGAGAAGTATGTCTTTAGTGGGGTTTTGTGCGTTTGTCTATACCAGGAGTCTCCAAACTTGGCAACTTTAAGACTTGTGGACTTCAACTCCCAGAATTCTGGAAGTTGAAGTCCACAAATCTTAAAGTTGCCAAGTTTGAAGGCCTCTGACCTAGAAGATAGATAGAAATTGCATTGTAGTCTTCTTTTCATATATCATTTAAAAAGTCAGGACAAAATGAATTGGGCAGGGAAGAAGATAAAGAAGATAGAGTACAGGTCAGTTTTTACAAGCCACAGTGCTTAGTGAAGATGATTGTTTTTGAAACCCGACTTGCCATGAGTTTGCATGCAGTTCTTCCATGTGACAGCAGGTGGAGCCAACAACCCACAAATGTCCGATCTGTTGATTCACACATATACCCTGGAGCTATAACTGTGCAGCTATGCTTTAATAAATCTCAGAGTAAGGCTGTCTCAATCTCAGGTTAACAGGACATTTTGTGGTCAAAGGGTTGCCTTTAGCTAGTAGTCTTTAGGAAAATTCACTTGCGTTTTATTCTTCTGTTGTAGTTATTACACATCCCCTTAGATCTTTGGAAGTAGGCAAACCGGCAGTATAGAAAACTGTGTTTCCACACCACACTTTTCAGTCCGGTACAAAACCAAGATGACAGCGCTCTGGGACGTCATGCTGGCCAGATGACCGCGGAAATGTCTTCAGACAGTGCTGGCTCAATGAGCTTGAAACAGATACGAGCACCGCCCCCTAGAGTAAGTAACGACTAGTGGAGTAAAATCCACAGGGACTCCTTTACCTTTACTTTACAAAACCAAGAATTTTAAATCACTTTCTGCAAAACCTTTTATTAGCATTAGTTAAACCCACAAGAACTTATCTGTATTATTCCCCTATCTCATCAGAGTTCTGTTCACATGCAAAAGAATTAAAGGACATATTTTTCACCATGTCTTAAAGAAGAGGAAAGAAAGAATTCCACTGGCAACCAACTTGGGTGGATATAGAAGTTTGATTGAGTGAATCTCTAATGTTTTTTAAACTTGGCAGCCTGAAGATGTGTGGCCTTCAAATCCCAGAATTCCCTAGCCAGTCATGCTGGCTGGGGAATTCTGGGAGTTGAAGTCCTTACATCTTCAAGTTGCCAAGTTTGAAAAACACTGGTGTAGACCTTGCTCAATAGCCTGTAAGGGGCGAGCTTACAAAAACTGAATACTTTCCTCATTTTTCTGAATCCAGGCATTTGATACAGATAGAGGTCCTAAATTGTTTGCACGGATATCCCGTATTCTGCATGTTACCCCAAACTGGATCATGGAGCTAACGCTCAGAGGTGGGTTGCTCCCGGTTTGGACCGGATCTATAGAACCGGTAGTGGGAATTTCCCCCTGCTCGCTGAACAGGGAGCGATGGCCATGCCCATGAACCGGATCTCTCGGCGGCGCCATAGGCGCTGCCATTTTGTTTTTGGCTTCTGCGCATGCGAACCGGTGGCGAGGTAAGTTAGAACCCACCCCTGCTAACGCTGGATCAGGTTCAGAATAAGAAGGGTCATTTATCTGGAAAAACTCATTGATGAAATGCCAACAATTTCAGTTTCTCCTCTGAGATTTCCGCACTCTGTTGCTTGTTCTAGATTTATACTGCTTTTCCACTGGCAAAATTTTACAGCTTACCTGTTATTCCCTGAGGGGAGCCCACCGGAGTGGATGGGTTCGAAGAGAAATTATTGCTAGAATGATCTGGAGAGTAGATCTGGGGAGGAAGAAAAAAAGAAAAGAGTTTGGGAGAAGGAACGGAAGGAAAAATATCATGCTTAAATATTCCTGAAAAACCAAGTCCTCTTTTTTGCTTGAGGTTGGCCACAATTGGGACCAGAATTTCCATTGCTAAACAAGGCGGTTGTTAAGTGAGTTGTTAAGCCCAATTTTACCACGGTTGTTAAGCAAATCACTGCAGTTGTTAAAGTGAATCACATGGTCATTAAGCGAATCCAGCTTCCCCCATGGAAGTCACTTTTTTTCAGTGCAGTTGTAGCTTTGAATGGTCACTAAAGAAATGGTTGTAAGCTGAGGACAGCCTATAAGAAACAAACAGTTCTTACAGTTGTAGCTCCAACAGATCTACGTTGTGCTAGTTTTGGAAGTCTTCCATAAACAATGTACAAAGAGTCTGCAGATAAAAATCAAAGGTTATTAGAATGAGAAACCATAATGAGACTTACTGAAGCTAATGCTTTTCCAAGTGCATCCCCTGAACTGCCAGCGGTGGTTCCTCGATTACCTGAAGGAAGAGAAGATTAAAACCAGGAAGGACGAATAAACAAATGGAATATCAAGCCCAGAAATTTTAGGACTACGAATGAACCAACCACACGGAATTCTGAGTTTGGAACAACCCCGCTGGAAAGTCTCTGTAAAAACGTCTTGAATGTATTTCTTTTGTTTATACTAGAAACATATTGAGTTTCTAGTACAAGTTCTGAATGCAGAAGCCCCTTGATCAGCCATTCTTTATTGAAGATATGCCGACGTACATGGCATGGTCATTCATGATATGTGCTACTTATCATCCAACTTAACAGAAAAACTTACCAAATAAATTATTTTTAATTTATCAAGGATAGAATCAATCTAGAACTAGGGAGAAATTTCCTGCCAGTAAGAACAATTAATCAGTGGAACAGCTTGCCTCCAGAAGTTGTCGGTGCTCCAACACTGGAGGTTTTTAAAAACAGATTGGGCAACATTTGTCTGAAATGGCATAGGGTTTCCTGCTTGAGCAGGGGGTTGGACTAGAAGACCTCCAAGGTCCCTTCCAAATCTGTTATTCTGTTATTATTCAAGTAGGATACAAAAAAAAATGCATTTTGGCTTAATTGTTGCTCCTGCTGGGAATTTTAACTTAAAAAAATATTACTGTATTCCAATTGTTTATAGGTTGGGTGTTATGTAGCTTTGACTACCACCTCCCAAACATTATGACTATAGGAAATAAAGCTAAGAGCCAAAACATGTTCCAAGTTCCCATTTTTATATAAGAAAGAACACTCAAATGTCTCATGTTATCCAAAACTTGGGACAAAGTGTTAGAACATGGAAACACTTTGTCCAAACCCAGAGAATTCACATTTTAATTTATTTCATCCAGTTACAATGCACTCAAGCCAGGCTCAAAGTGACTAGTAACAGGAGAAAAAATAGCATTAAAATAGAACCCATTATAAATCAAACAGAACAAAGCAATGGTACCCAAAGGAACAGCTACGACATTAAATCCATAGAATGTCCGTCCCCCATCTGTCTTTGGGGATGGGATGAATGCAAATGCTTAGGAAAACATGAGAGAGATGTGTTTTTTCCTGTTCCTTGGCTAAAACACCTCTTTACAGGGACAGGATCTGAGGCTCTAACTGGCCCCTTTCCACTCAGATTTTGTGACAAGGGGGCAGGATGTGTCCATGAAAGGGCATGAAAGCTGATGATGTTTGGTGACTTAACACTCAGGGCCAAATCCCTTTTCTGAGGAAACTGATCAGTCACCTCCCAGTGACTTTCCACCACCACCCACTTCCCCCAAATCTATAGAAGGAGTTAGAGGCCCTTTCATAGGGATTGCAGGTCTTTATTTAATTTCTTAATTGCTGGGAAATAAGTTATTTGTATCCCGCCTTTATTATATTTACAAATAACTCAAGGCAGCAAACATATCCAATAAACCTTCCTTCCCCTATTTTCTCCACAACAACCACCCTATGAAGTAGGTTGGGCTGAGAGAGAGTGACTGGCCCAAAGCCACCCAAGCCAGCTTTCATGGCTAAGGTGGGACTCGAACACATGGCCTGCCACTTTTATTAATTGTTAATAAAATAATTGCTCATTTTATTAAATTAAAAACACTAAGAGAAAATATTTGTAACAGGTTCACATGAGAATGAGGCTGACTAGAAGGCTGGATTCAGCGTCAGCCCCCAGCATTTTCCCAATGGATCTAAATCACCTGGTCTCTTCTTCCCTGATCCGCATTATCCCCCTCCCTTTCTAATCCTTGTTTATAACAGCAACTCCCAGGGACCGCTGTATTTGTTCCACTTGGGTGCCTCTAGGATTTGTTGGGCCTCTATGACTGAAGTCGATTAAATTAAAAATGGGCACTTCCTTAAGTAAGTAAAGGCAACCTTCACTTCCAACCATTTTGAGGGATCTTGCAGATGAATCGAGGTGACATTTAGTCTCTTTCCTCCCCTCCCCAAGCAGCAGTGTGAGGGGAGGGCAGGAGGATTAAGAACAAGTCTTCAAGTCTATATGTAATAAACGTGTGAGGGATGAAGATTCTATGTCTGGCTGTCAAAAAGGGGAGACATTACTAAGTACATCCCCCAGACAGGGGCTTAAAGCTAAATAGATCTATTTCTGTCTGTTGGGCTCCCCTGGCCCAAAGCCACTCTTGAGGGATTAACCTTCATGTGCCAGGAAGACACGAGAAGGGGAGGAATTTGCATTAGAAGAGTGGCAGTGCACCCAAAGCAGGTTATGTGGGTGTATGATTAGGAAGCAGACATATCCAGAGTTATTTCTGCCCCATTCTTCTCCCTCCCACCATAGTTGGTGCCCCATAGCATGATTCTAAAATCCACCCAAGTGCTTGAAATTTCTTCGACAGTCTCACAGTATTCGAATATCTAAGGGGCTGCCACAAAGAAGAGGGGGTCAATCTATTCTCCAAAGCACCTGAAGCAGGGGTGAAATTCGACCTGTTCGGACCAGATCGCGGGTACCGGTAGCGGCAATTTGAAGTGGTTCGCCGAACCGGTAAAAACCACCTCTGGTTGGCCCCGCCTACTCGCCGCTCACCCCTTCCGCTCTGTGTGTATGCCCAAGAAGGAGGAGAAGACCTGGCCACTTTTCTTCCTCCCTTCGCAGCGAAGGGAGCCTGCTTGGAAGGGAGCTGCGGCAACCAGCCTGTCCCTTTAAGGTACTTTGACCCCTGGGAGGGGGGGGGCCAGGGGGGACCATAAAGGGGGGAGCAGCTCCGCTGTGAATGGAGGGAGAAAAGTTCGGCTTCTCTCTGCCACAGCATTCTCCCCTAAT
>QLTV01000971.1:958529-999330 GCA_003457575.1 Thermophis baileyi
TTCTGCCGGCTCTGTGGGCGTGGCTTGGTGGGGTGGTGCCGCCCCACCTGGCCGTGAGTGATGTCAAGTTGGCCACGCCCACTCAGTCACATGACACCCCCCAACCAAGCCACACCCACAGAACCGGTAGGGGGGGGGAAATTGAATGTCACCCCTGACCTGAAGATAGAACAAGAAGCAACAGATGGAAACTAATCAAGGAGAGGACCAACCTAGAATTAAGGAGAAATTTCCTGACAGTTAGAACAATTAATCAGTGGAACGACATACCTCCAGAAGTTGTGGAGGTTTTTAAGAAGAGATCCGACAACCACTTGTCTGAAATGTGTATAGGGTTTCCTGCCTGAGCAGGGGGTTGGACTAGAAGACCTCCAAGGTCCCTTCCAACTCTGTTATTCTGTTATTTTAATCTGATTGGAACTACTGCTTTCAATCATAAGTTTTGTGACCACATGTTCACAATGTCAAGATGTTGGTTTCCATTGCTTTGCTGCGGCTACTATTTTGACCCTTCTCTCTCTGTCTGACATAAAATTAAACAGAATCAAGAAATATTTTATTAATAACTCTTGACTTAAATCAGAGAAATGGGGAGGAAGGGGTTTTTTTTTTTTTTGCAAACTAATTGATTTTGAAATCTAGTCCCTCCAATTTGGATTCTCAAACTTTATAAGTTCCTATGGCAGGGAAAAAAAATGAAAATGAAAAAAAAGAAAAAGAAAAAGAAAAAGAAAGAAAAAGAAAAAAAGCACTTAAATGTGTTTCCATGGCTTTGGAGAAAAAAGACCAAACACTTACCCATGACATTTTCTGTCCCACCAATCGGGGGAGTGTGGCTGGACACTCCATACTGAGTGGAGGCTGAAGAAAATCCAGGGACGGATGGGAGACCACCGTTGACTTCGCCCGAATGCATCTGATAATTCTAGAAGGGAACAAAGAAAGGTCTTTACAAAGGGAGGAAGGGGATACACAATGGGGATCTTCCATTATATTCCTCCTTTCAGACTCACTTTAGAATTTTAGGAGATAAAGCTTCAGGATTTACTCTCAATGTGAACCTCAGGAAAGTAGTACAGGTAGTCCTCGACTTACGACGACAACGGAGCCCAACATTTCTGTTGTTAAACAAGGCAGTTGTTAGGAGAGTTTTGCCCCATTTTATGACCTTGTTTGGGGGGGGGGGAAAGCCCTGAAGTTGAACTCTTAAAAAGATGAATGTCTATGGAGATTCTCAATCATCCCGGTCATGATTGTCCCACAAGTGCTTTTTACAAAAGGCAATAGACTTTCTTGTTTTGTTTTTTCCCTTGAAAACGTTTTGCTTCTCATCCAGGAACTTTTTTCAATTCTAACTTAGTTCAGTTAGAACTAAAGAAGCTTCTTGGATGAGAAGCGAAACGTTTTCAAAGAAAAAAACCCCAAGGTAGTTGAGATGCCTTTTGGAAAAAGCACCTTTGGGACTAAAAAGATAAAGTTCTTGTTTGTACAGAAGTAATTTGCTCCCCTTGACTCTGGATGACATGGCGTTTCCCCCTGAAGGAAGAGGTTCTGGAGTAATCTGGAACTCACAACTGCGATAGTAGATTTTAAGATTTAATAGCCAGAAGATGAAAATGTAAATAAAAAAATATGAAAATACAGGATCAAACAGAACTGATAAGAGAAAACTGGTTTAAAGATTGAGAAAGAAGTAAAATATTTGGGTGTCATTATGACAAATATGAATTATATGTTATTTCAAAGCAATTATGTGAAGACATGGAATGAAATTTACAAAGACAAGCTAAGATGGTAGAAATGACATGTGTCACTATTGGGGGGGGGAAACTGTGATAAAGATGAATGCCTTGTCTAGAATGATGTTTCTGTTTCACACAATACTTGTTTTGACAACTGATGTACCATTTAAAGAACGGCCAAAAGATATATCTAAGTTTGTATGGCAAAGGAAAAAGCCAAGAGTTAAATGTAAGTTTTTATCAAGATGTAAAGGAAAGAGAAGGACTTGCGTTGACCTGATCTGAAATTGTAATTTGCAGTTTATTGTTTGTTTTGGATGAAAGAATGGATGTATGTGAGAAATAAAAGACTTTTAGAGTTAGAAGAACATTACCTGATCTATGGGTGGCATGGATACTCATGGTACAATGAAGTCAAAGTTAGTGTAGATTTCAAAAATTGTTATGTGAGACGGGCCACATTAAGAATATGGAATAGATACCAAATCAGGCTGTGCCTGAAAACACTGTTAGGCCTCCCAAAACGAAGAAGCATTTTATAGACAAGAAGTAATAGGTAAGGAGAGATGGATAACCTACGGTCAGATATTAGAATTTTATCAAGGGGAAGAAATATAAAATCAAGAGTACAACTGATGAGAAAGTCAATGGTTTTCTTGATTTAAAAATGATTCAAAGTAGATAAAAGAATTCATGGTACTGAACAATGCAAGGCAGAATTTGACACAGAATAGCAGGGAGATTACTGTATGCGTGCACTAAACGAATGGTTGTAAGTCGAGGACAACCTGTACAGAATCTTCCAATTTCTACACGTACACACAAGCACACTAGAGACCCAGGTTTTATTACCATGCGTTCATGCTGGTGAAGATTGCTGAAGTTGCTAGACTGGGGAAGCGGGGAGGAAGAAGCGCCCAAGATGGCCCCATAATTCGACTGGCTCATGCTGCTGGAAGAACTCCACAGATCTGCCGAATTGTGAAGCCCATCTGCAAGACAGAAAGAGAAGAATCAGAAACAATTGGGTGGAAGAGCTGGCTACCCATTCCGCTTCACACCCTCACAAGTAGGAGAAGCAGTGGTGGGTTTCTACCGGTTCAGGCGTACAGGTAGCAGCGGTGGGAGGCTCCGCCCACCCGCCCGGACGTCATCACGGACGCTCTTCGCATGCGCAGAAGCAGCGCGCGCACATCTCCAAACCGGTAGCAAAGGTAAGTGAAACCCATTACTGAGGAGAAGGTTTCATAACTGGAAATCTGTAAATCTACATTTGGATAGGCAGGCACTAGAGACCTCAAAGCCCAAGATAAGGTTTTCAAACGCCAGGAAGCCAAAAGAATTGCTGAAGTGGGTTCAGCTAAGGATTATGCAGCTGAACCTTCAGTCCAACATCCTTTTTCCCACCAGAAGCCCTTAAGACAGACTTCCCCAATCTGGAACCCTTCAGTCATTTTGGACTGCAACTCTTGGAATTCGCCTGCAGTCATTCTAATTATTTATTTTCAAGTATGATATCTGTAATACTATGAGATATTACATATACAGTAGTCCTCGGCTAATAACCATTCTTTTATCCCAAAAGTGCTTTTTCAGGAGGCAACTGGACTTCCTTGTTTTTTTTCTTTTGAAGACATTTCACTTCTTATCCAAGAAGCTTCTTCAGCTCTGACTGGATGGTGAGGAATGGAAGGATTTATATTCCTTGCAGACAGCTGGTAATTGTCTGCAAGGAACAATTCATAACAACAAGGAATATAAATCCTTCCATTCCCCACTATCCTGTCAGAGCTGAAGAACCTTCTTGGATGAGAAGCAAAACGTCTTCAAAGAAAAAACAAGAAAGTCCAGTTGCCTCCTGAAAAAGCACTTTGGGACAACCATGACCTGGATGACTTAGAATCTCTACAAACCATTCTTTTAGTGACCGGCAGCAAAACGGCATTGAAAAAAAGTGACTTATCACTGTTTTTCACAGTTATGTCAAAATTTGGATGCTTGGCAACTGGCATGTATTTATGACGGTCACAGGATCATGTGATCACCCTTTGTGACCTTCTAACAAACCAAGTCAATGGGGAAGCCAGATTCACTTAACAATCATGTCACTAACTTAACAACTGCAGTGGTTCACTTAACAACTGTGGTAAGAAAGGTCGTAAAAGGGAGGCAAAACTCATTTAACAACTGTCTAGCTTAGCAATGGAAATTCGGGGCTCAATTGTGGTCGTAAGTCGAGGACTATCTGTAATGGCAACGACTTCCTGACATATAACAAAAAATTTCACCCCACCCCATTTTCTCCAAAGTCCACCTTTCTCCAACCAACACTCCCCAGAGCTACCAATTGCAAGTCCCAGAATTCCTCAGTCAGCATGGCCATTGCAGAGAATTCTGGGAGTTGGTCAACCCCTGCACTTTCCCCCCCACCCCCGCATACGTAAGTTGGGGACGGCTATTAAAGTTGAGTTCCTTAGGTTACCCTACCTGGCATGTAGAAGGCTCCAGGGTAGACGGTGCTGGGAGGCTTGGAAGGTGCGTAGTTGGCTGAGTCCCTGCTGTATTCATCACCTGAGTTGGGTGGATACACCTGGGAGGAAAACAGGCAGAATTTAACTTTTTCCAAGTTATGTTTCCAGTGGCTGGCTGGGGAATTCTGGGAGTTGAGGTCCACAGAAAGTCGCAAAAGTTGGGAAACCTTGATTTAAAGTCTTTATATTCCATCATTCTTTTTCATGAAAGTTGAACAATGAGACGGTTATAAATTCAAGAGATCCCTTCCCTATGCCCAAAATGAGTACCACATTTAAAAATGTTAAGAGATCTTCTTTACATATGAAAGCATATTAAAAAGGGAATCATGTTAGGACTGACTAGCAGATTTATAGCCAGCTGCTTGATCCAGCCTGACAGATTAAGATTCCTGCAGGTATTTTAGAACTCTTGCTTCCCATCATCTCCATCCGTCAGCCATGAAGTCTCAACAAACCAAGGATTCCCAGCTGAGAAAGGTGGCTTAAGCTGACAGATAACTTGGTAAACACAGAACTCTATATTTGCTCTCTGTTCCCTTTTATCAACTGATCCACTGAAAAGAAAATACTCTCTCCCAAACATATGGATCATTCATTCATCAGAAGTCCCTCAGAGTAAAACACTGCCTGTGGATTAAGCAATGAGAATTATGAAGCGTGACTCTAGCTTTACTCAATGCACGATATAGATCAGGGGTCTCCAACCTTGGCAACGTTAAGCCTGGCGGACTTCAACTCCCAGAATTCCCCAGCCAGCTTTTACCCCTGATATAGATAGTCTTTGACTTACGACGACAGTAGAGTCCAACATTTCTCTTGCTAAGCGAGATAGTTGTCAAATGAGTTTTGTCCCATTTTACGACCTTTCTTGGCACAGTTGTTAAGTGAAGCACTCCAGTTGTTATATTAGTAACATGATTGTTATGCAAATCTGGCTTCCCCAGGTTTGTCAGAAGGTGACTCTGCAACCATCATAAAATGTATGCCAGCTGACAAGTGTCCCGATTTCGATCATGTAACCTTGGGGGCGCCGCAATGGGCATGTGGAAAAAAAAAAGTTCACAAGTCATTTTTTCCAGTGCCGTTGTAACTTTGAACGGTTGCTAAATGAATGGTCGTAAGTCAAGGACTTCCTGTACATAATGTGGGGTGGTTTTTTTGGTTTTGTTTTTTGCTTTGCAAACTACTGGAAACACAGGGAGCTGTGTGAACCCAGCCAGTTGTGAATTATTCAATAAAGTCCAATGGAAGCAATCTATTAGCTTTAATGAGGATGGGCTTTCCAATGAGAATTTAGTCATCTCCACCAATGCAACCCATGTTGAGTTGACGCTTGGGCAACATTGCAAAATGTTTCCATAAAACTTCACAAAGGCCTATTGGGAGATCTTGCTGATTCTAACAACCCAGTGTAGGTTACTCCCAACAAGCTACTGGGGCACAATCTACCAACCCAACAACAGCAGAGAAATACAAGCATCACCACCTCTGTTGCCAGAGTAGAGACTCAAGCATGAGTTCACACATGTTTCCTTCTGGTTTTACTCCAACAATGCTTGATGTCTCTTTTTGCTAGTTCATCTCCAGATGTTCCTCACGATCAGGAAACAGAAGACCTTAAAAGCACTGTGGTCACTTCCGCATTTCAGAGCTGGACCAAGTGTTTAGACCTCTCTCCCAAATTGCTAGCAACTCCCCAGCACCTGTGGGGATCTACTGAGATCCATCCCACCTCCTGGAGCAAGCCAACTTTTAATGGGTCCTTCTATCCTGCTGGAGTTGGGGATAGCGACTAATCTTAGGTGAACCAGTAAGGGATCCAACCATCGCAAAAGACTCACTGACATGTCCTCAAAATTTAGATCATACACCAACTGTTCTGAGGAGAAGACAATATCCAAAGTATGACCAAAGATTACCTGGGGTAAGTTCATGGCTGTCATGGAAATGGAATTCCTAAGTTTTCTCAGGATGCCACATAAAGGCATGGAGATTAAGCCCCCCCCCAAACACTTTAAATCAGGAAACTCCAAAACCAGTCTTGAATTAAGGCTCAGGAGTTGAGGAAAGGTGGACGTTATCCTCTACAGCAGGGGTGTCCAACCTTGGCAATTTTAAGAGTTGTAGACTTCAACTCCCAAAACTGGCTGAGGAATTCTGGGAGTTGAAGTTCACCAGTCTTACAGCTGCCAAGGTTGGACACCCGTTCTATAGGCAGAATCCCTATAGCACAGCTGTGTCAAACTGGCGGCCCACGGGCCGGATGCCTCACACGCAGGCCACGGCCACCCCAGCTCTGCGAATGGGAAAAATGTCGTGAACCGTCACGTGACGGCAACACGACACAGCGAGTTTGACACCCGTGCCCTAGCAGGTCTCTCCAGTCCACATTTTGGCAATCACAACCCACCCCCTCTGAAGCAGTCACCAAACTTCTTTTGAAGATTATCACCACTCTTCCACCCCACCTTGGGATTATAGCTGACGCAAGACCCAAACACAAGGTGGCTAAATCTTCGAGAGCGCTGTTGCCCTCATCCAATCAGGTTTGAGTAATGATCTCTCAGTTCTCCTCTCTTTTTGACCCCACTGGCAAGAGTGATTCTATCAGCGGTTCCCATCAACGCAGCTCTGAGGTTCATTGGAGCTCCTGAGTCCTCCCACCACGTCAAGGTAATTGCCCTTGGTGCAGCTGGTATCGGTTCCACTAATAGCTTCCCATCCAGCTTTAACTACCAAAATACACAAATGCCTAAAGACAAAGCTGAGGACACCAACCATTAGTGGGAAATGCTGTTTCCTGTTTTATAGCTCAACTTTCTAGTCCTCAAGGATAGAGACAGGCTTGCAAGTTCCCAGTTGATGGGAAACTACATTTCTGTATCTTCCCTGCCAAAGGGGAAAAAACTCACAGCACCCTCCTTGGATATTGGATATCAGGTCAAAACAAACGTTATCTCCCCTCCACATCAAAATTTTGCAAGATGATGTTCTGTGTTTAATCTCTTGGTTCTGACTGGTTTAAGGAGTGGCACACCTCTGTAAAACAGGGTGTCTCCCCTGTTTTGGGTGCTGCTGCATCTATGGGTTTGGGAGAGATTTTATCAATGTTGAGCTACAATTATAGCTTTTAATCTCTGAAGGGTAAAAAGCTGAAGACATTTTAAATGTCTGTTTCATTTGCAAATGCAGGCAAATATATGGGGGCAAATTGCAAAGTCTAGCTTTCTTGGTGTAAATGCTGGAATTCCCCTTTTCAGAGGAGAGGGCAGGAGCAGTCTCATGGACAAGGAATAGTGCTACACAAAGTACAACTGGCTACGGTTTTTGATGGTTAGAAGCCAATCAACATTTTTTGGGAAGGCAAGGGCTGTGAGTGGGCATGACCTGTGATGCAAGAGAGGCAGGTCAAAACTTTGTGCTGTTTTTCCCCCTCTGGGTTTTCTCTCTCTCTCTCTCTCTCTCTCTCTCTCTCTCTCTCTCTCTCTCTCTCTCTCTGTGTGTGTGTGTGTGTGTGTGTATGCATGAGTCTTTGTTTAGCTGGGTTCAGTCTATTTTAAGCTTTTGCTTTGAACAATTCAAAATGGAAAGAACTCAGGATGTCAGTTTTTGGCAGTGCAGGTTGGAGCAGACCTCAGCAAAGGCAGAAAAAGAAACAAGAGGGGTTACAGGTAGTCCTCAACTTACAACTGTTCGTTTAGTGACTATTTGAAGGTACAACGGCACTGGAAAAAAAACCTATTGCAGCATCCCCGTGTGATAAAAATTTGGGCACTTGGCAACCAGCATGTAATAATGATGGTTGCCGTGTCCTGCAGTCATGTGATCACCATTTGTGACCCGCCCAGCCAGCATCCTTTCAATGGGGAAAGCTGGATTTACTTAATGACCGTGTATTTACACAACTGCAGTGATTCACTTAACAACCATGGCACAAAGGTCATAAAAATTGGGTGTGACTCATTTAACAGCCACCTTGTTTACCAATAGAAATTCTGGTTCCAACTGTTGGTCATAAGTCAAGGATAGGGGGTTACACACAAACTTAGCTCTAATTGCCAGGTAAGAGCTGGCAATTGTGGTCTTCACTCCAAAGACTGGCAAAGGGTGGGGTTGGTTGTTGTTGTTGTTGTTTTTTTGGTGTTTTTTTTTGGAAGCAGGAAGNAAAAAAAACACACAATCACATGTTTTGTGAGGTGTGTGTGTGTGTGTGTGTGTGTGTGTGTGTGTGTGTGTGTGTGGTTTAAAAAAAATTAAGACCTCTGAAGATCTCTAACGTACACCATTATGAGAAACTAGTAACCATCAATACTCAAGCTTAGCGGGAGTACTTGATTCCTTCTTTCCCCCCCCCCGAAGGATTTAAGATGGCAGCTAAAAAAAAAAAAAGCCTTGAAAATTCAGGAGAGACATCCTTGCCGGGATGAAATGGCCAAGCAGTTAAGCAAGATTCAAATCGCATCAGTTCAAACAAATACGGTATCTTGTCTTCTCAGAACAGAGTAAGCCTGTGCTGAAATGGCAAGTGGAAGAAGGCAAGGCTTTGGTTGGCTGGGAGGCACAGTCAAAAACACTCAGCATCAAGAGATTGGGGTGGGGGTGGGGGGAGGAAGAGGCTGAGCAGCAGGCAACGCGACTTGCCAGCAGAAATTGGTGGATTTCTTGCAGAATTGCTTCTAGGTAGAGCAAAACCTGGTCTTTGGGCTGGAATGTTAATTGCAAAAGGCTCATATGCTTGGTACAAGAGGTTTTGCATCTGTCTATGCATTTCTAGGGCAGTGGGAAAGATCTCTCTCTGCTTTAAATCCTAGACTGTCTCCCCACCCTCCAGCTAAGGTTGAATGACACTTCCTGTCCTTCCTGCCCACTGGCCACACATTTCTATGACTGTTTGTGTATCTCTAGTCCACCAGTTAACTGAACATCTCCGAATGGATCTTAATTAGATTAGCAGAATAACAGAGTGGGAAGGGACCTTGGAGGTCTTCTAGTCCAACCCCTTGCTCAGGCAGGAAGCCCTATACCATTTCAGACAAATGGTTGTCCAATCTCTTCTTAAAAACTTCCAATGTTGGAGCATTCACAACTTCTGGAGGCAAGTTGTTCCACTAATTGTTCTGTCAGGAAATTTTTCCTTAGTTCTAGGTTGCTTCTCTCCTTGATTAGTTTCCACCCATTGCGTCTTCTCCTACCCTCAGGTGCTTTGGAGAATAGCTTGACTCCCTCTTCTTTGTGGCAGCCCCAGAGATATTGGAACACTGCCAAGCTGGGGGCAAGCTTTTATCACCCTCATCCTGTCGAGACAGTAACGTACAAAAGTCCCCAACCACCAGGAGTCACTTAGGTGAGATCGGCAGTGTAGAAATGGGATAAATAAATAAAATTCCAACATATCTGAAGGGCATCTCATTGGGGAAGGATGCTTTGGAGAGTTGCTCATATTCCAGAAGATGCTAATCTCTCAATATCTGGTCCTCTTCAGATATGCTGGCTTGTTTTTACAACATCCTCAACCAGCATAGTGGAGAAGGACGGTGGGTGCTCCTGCCAACCAATCCCGTGACATCAGGCATAGAGGTAGTCCTCAACTTACAACCATTCATTTAGTGACCGTTTGAAATTACAACAGCACTGAAAAAGTGACATGACCATTTTTCATGCTTACGACCGTTGCAGCATCCCCATGGTCACGGGTTCAAAATTCGGACACTTTGCAACTGGTTCACGTTTATGGTGGTTGCAGTGTCCCAAGGTCATGTGATCACCTTTTGAGACCTTCTGGCAAGCAAAATGAACAGGGGAAGCCTGATTCACTTAATAACTGTGTTAGTAACTTAATAACTGCAGCGATTCACTTAACAACTGTGGCAAGAAAGGTCGTAAAATGGGGCAAAACTCACTTAACAAATGTCTCCCTTTGCAATGGAAATTTGGGGCTCCATTGTGGTCGTGTAAGTCGAGGACTACCTATAATATCAGATTATGCCATTTTAAGATTTAACCGGGGCACTGGAACCCGGAGACCAATCCTCAGCTTAAATATGACTAATCAAAGAAATGAAAAAAAAAAAAAAAAGCATCAGTCATGCCCTCTTTTGATACCGATCGAGGAGTTTCAGAATGAGCACTGCTTGTAAAATTAGGCCTCTCGAAAGATTCTCAGGCATTAAAAACAGTGAGGTGGATTTCTGTTTCATTTGCATATCACGGGGGCGGTGTGTTTGGGCTGCATTATTATTATTATTTTTTTAAAGGATTTTTCTCCCTGCGTGTTGGGCCTGTACATCTTAATGGCCCTTGGATGGCCTCCTTAGAGAAGAACCAACCTACTCTGTCAAGGTGGAAGGATCGAATCCAAGAAACCAACTTCCCTGACAATTGCAAATCTTTACCTTCTGCACTCTGTGTGTGTGTGTGTGTGTGTGTGTGTGTGTGTGTGTGTGTGTTCAGGGGGGGTGGGAAAAAGAGAGAGAGAGATGTATACTACTACAACAAAGGGGGGGGGGAAGGAAACAAAGCGGGGAGGGGGGAAAGAGACTGAAGAGACTTAGGGAGGCAGTGCGGGGGAATGAAACTCGCTGCAAAGAATAAGAAATCCAGTAAATTGCCTTTTCCTATAATTTGATTAAATAGCAGGAGCTGGGACTGGGACTCAAGCGAAGGAGGAGGAATAATAGCCGTGCGCCATCTGCCAGTGCCTGGCACCTGGCCAGTTCTCCAGGCAGCTGTGTGGTGCTGGGTTGGGAGGAGGGGAGGAAAGAGACAAAAAGAAGAAGAAGAAGAAAAAGAAAGAAAAAGAAAGGGGGGGAAACAGGGAAGGGGGAAATGCAGCTTAAAATTCAAGGCATTTCCAACTTCTCATATTGGAAGACGGGGAGGATGGGTGGCAAGTTCCTTACTTCCCTTTAACAACCGTCTTCTGAGGGGAAGGAAGAGGGCTGAAACTCGGGGCTACTCTGAGATTCGTAAAGTTTGCAGGTTAAATTAAACATTCTCCCCACCACCACCACCGCTATCTTCCCTCATAAACATTCAAGCCTTTCCTTTACGGAGGCGGCTGTGCTCCAGTCTCTAGCACCAATCCACCCAAACAGAGCAGTTTTCCGCAGCCACCATATTTCTATCAAGGCTTTATTTGCAGAGCAAGGGAGGAGCAGAAGGGGGAATGATTTTAAATAACAATAAAAAAAGAGAAGGAAAATGGAAAGAGAAAGAAAGAGAAAGAGAACAACCACATGCGTCAAAATGATATTTGGCCAGTGTGCCACACTTAAGCATATGGTTGTTTTTTTGTGTGTTTTTTTAAAGTTGGGTATGAAAAATAGGAAAAAAGAAGCAGACAACATATGTGTTTTCAGGTAAAATAATGAAATGCAACAGAAAGAAGTAAGAAATCTTTATTCCCGTCTGTGTGCTCTCTGTATTAAAGATTTTTTTTCTAATTCCTGATAGGATTTTCAAGGGCTGAAAAATATCTAATTTGTGGGGATGCAGAGAAACACTACAACGGCATCAATTAACAATGGTTGAGGCCGTCAGAAGAGCAAAAACCAGAACTTTTATATCTCCCTCAACGAAGAGAAGGAGGAAGAGGAGGAGGAGAAGGGGAGAAGAAGAGAAGGAGGAAAAGAAGGAGAGGGGGAGGAGGAGGGGAGGAAGAGGAGGAGAAGGAGGACTGGAAGCAGTGTGAAAGATTTTGTATTTCCCCCGATACACACTCCTATCTATGAATGAGACCTCCACTGGATCAGCCTGATGAGAAGAAGAGATGGGCATGGCAAATAAAACATGGAATTTGCACAGCTATAAAACAGCAGCGAGAAAGAGTGACTGCAGAAAAGAGTGAACTCCAGGCAAATTCATGCCATGATCGCCTTCTTCCCTCTGGAGGGAAGCCAAGAAATGGGGCCCCCAGAATGAACCCCAGATGTAAAGGCTGGTGCAGAATGCAAATGTTTCTCTAGCCAGATCCACTTCAGAAAAGGGGCAAGGACAGAATCTTACCCAAACAGGAAACGCTAAATCAAAGTTTATCTCCCCTGTGGGTGTGTTATTCAACCCCACCCCTATTTCCCCTCATCCCACCCCACAGAAACCCTCTCCCCCATCTTCTCCAACTCAGATTTTTATGCTGCTGTCAGCAAAGAGGAGGAGGAGGAGGAGGAGGAGGAGGAGGAGGAGGAGGAGGAGGAGGAGGAGGAACAACCTCCAGGTTCTACAGACAAGATTCTCCCTTTAAAATTCTCATTTGAAGAGCAGAGAACGGAAAGAATTGTCCCACTTTGCAAACTTGATCCAATCATGATAATAATTTTAAAAAACCATTTTGCACCTAAACTAAACAAGAGCCTCGGTGGCACAGTGGCTACTTCTGCCGGCTGCCTGCAATTTAATTTGGCAGTTCAAATCTCACCAGGCTCAAGGTTGACTCAGCCTTCCATCCTTCCGAGGTGGGTAAAATGAGGACCCAGATTGTTGGGAGCAATAGGCTGACTCTGTAAAACCGCTTAGAGAGGGCTGTAAAGCACTATGAAGCGGTATATAAGTCTAAGTGCTATTGCTATTTATTTCTGCATCTCTCCTATTTGCCTGCCTCTATCATGGTATAAATGCACAACCCTCACTGGGGAAATGTGAAAATGGATCAAGTAAGAGCAGTAGTTCACATCTAGGGAAGGAGTAAGAGCTTGCAGCAAAAGGCAGGATATTTGGAGCCATAGAATAGTGTCGGAAGACAGGCGGAAAAGAACATAGAAAATAGAATAACAGGGTTGGAAAGGACTTTGGAGATGTTCTAGTCCAACCCCCTGCTCAAGCAGGAGACCCTATAGTATCATTCCAGACAAATGATTGTCCAGTCTCTTCTTGAAAACCTCCAGTGATGGAATACCCACAACTTCTGAAGCAAGTTGTTCCACTGATTAATTGTTCTTACTGTCAGGAACTTTCTCCTTAATTCTAGGTTGGTTTTCTCTTTGATAAGTTTCTATCCATTGCTTCAGATGCTTGCCAACTGACTGATATTTATGACGGTTGCAGTGTCCCAGAGTGATGTGATCACCTTTTGTGACCTTCTGAGAAGCAAAGTCAAAGAAGAAGCCAGATTGACTTAACAAACGTGCTACTAACTTCACAACTGCAGTGATTCACTTAACAGCTGTGGCAAGAAAGATCGCAAAATGGGGCAAAATTCACTTAACAGCTGTCTGGCTTAGCAACAGAAATTTTGGGCTCAATTGTGGTGGTAAATGAAGGACTATCTGTAGGAGATACCAAAACAGACAGGTGGAAATCGTTAGTTCAGTTTAATAAAAAATCCCATGTTCCTTCTTAAAAGAAAATAACCAAAAGAACTTGCATCAAAAGGATGTGTAACACAACAGTGCAACAATAAAAAATGATTCCATTACAAGCCTTTGATTTGCTTAGGAGTGAGAAAGCAGTGATTCATATCTTAATGGAATACAACTTCTCTTATTCCACAGCCTTTCTTTACAAGCATGGGCACATAAATTCACAGGCAATATTAAAAGAGATTTTCGAAAGCTCCTTTCTCTAAATACCAGTCTTTTGGGTATATTGGTATGTACCCACATTGTCAGAAAAGTTTAGGTGTTCTATCGCGCAGCTTTGCTGCCACTAATTTGTAATTGAAACAAAGGTAAGGTAAAGGTAAAGTTTCCCCTCGCACATATGTGCTAGTCGTTCCCGACAATGCGCAAAATATCACACACATGTGGACTGCCAGAATGATGCAAAGTATGGTTACACAAATATAGGTATCCCCCAAAATTTGACCCGGTTAGATCAAGATTACAATTGAAATTATTATAATATCCTGTACAGCAGTGTTTCCTTAACAACTTTTAAAATATGTGGACTTCAACTCCCAGAATGGCTGGCTGGGGAATTCTGAGAGATAAAGTCCACATATCTTAAAGTTACCAAGGTTGGGAAACACATCTTTATAATTTGTATTCAGGATCTTGGCCTTCACCTCTTTCTAACACTTGGTATAAATGTTTCCTGTTTGTTTAAACAGGGATCGGATGGAGACCTAATCAGTATTTTGTAGTAGTAGTAGTAGACTTTCTAGCCTGGTAAAGGGTTGAGCTAGATGATCTTTAAGATGCCCTCCACTTCTCCGATTCTGTCTGCTGTCCTCTACTTCTACCTTCTGTCTATCTCATTATTGCTGAGTTTATTTGTTCCCCTTCTTACCTCCTACCCTCCTACAGCTCTTTTTCTGACCTGTCCACACCCAATTGTGGTCCCTTCCTCCCCAATACCACAAGCTTCCTCCCCTTAAATTGTTCATTGGCTTTTCTGAAATCTAGCAGCCTCTTGCAGTTAAATTGGCCGTGGGCTCTGCTTTATACTAGTTAGAAACCATTTTGGCATTCTGCCAGCAACCTTCTCTCCCAGTGGCTCGCAAATGTTCTCTGACATCACAGCAGTTCCACCAATCAGAAAGAGGGAAAGATCAGGAACTGCCTTCAATGCACTAACGGCTGGATTCTTGATCAACTTTGATAGATGGGTAGAGAAAATCGTAACTTACTGAAGACGGGAGTCCTGGAGGCACCTTTCGGACTTTTTTCGGTTGTCCATCTGAATGTGGAGTAGAAAAACAAAGAAATAGATAAAAACAAAGCCAGTTAGAGACAAAGCTTTGGAGCAGCACTATATAAGTAGGAAGATTTGGATCCAGATTTCAAAACTCATTTTACAGATGGGTTACCTTGATTTTCCCAAGGTCTACCAGAGCTCAACAACAACAACAACAACAACAACAACAACAACAACAACAACGTAAATTTAAGAATTTGTAGAGTACCCTGCTCTTCTAAACGAATGTTTGGAGACAGATTAAAAATAAAAATCAACCTCAAAATATGCAACTGAAGGTATTTGGAATGACTGCAGGTAAAACCCACCAGCTTTAAAACAAAACTCAGCTAAAACAGCGTAATGAAATACCCTTGCATCAACATAAATTTCGGTTTCGTGTTTATTTTTCACCTTCTTCCATAAAGCTGAGGACAGCAAATATATTCCCCCCAATACATAAAAGCATCCTTGCAACAATCTTGTACGGTAGGTTAAAATGAGAAATATCAGCAGCTCATCCTGGGTCACTCAGCAAAAGACTTCTTCTCTACTTGACTTCAATAGAAAGTCTAACCCAATGTCTGGTTGAACCCTGGTCTGCACTGATGGACTTCGCCAGGGGTCCCCAAACTTGGCAACTTTAAGACTTGTGGACTTCAACTCCCAGAATTCTCCAGCCAGCTATGCTGGCTGGAGAATTCTGGGAGTTGAAGTCCACAAGTCTTAAAGTTGCCAAGTTTGAAGACCTCTGGACTTCGCAGTCAGAAAGGAAGTAGAAGGTGGAGTTGTCCCTCCCCCCCATGAAATCAAGAAAATTTGGAACAAAGAAAAGAAAGAACTTCATCCCAGTCGCTTAGTGACCGTTTGCATTTTTGACAGACCCCGAACATGGGACTTACGACCCAGACTCGAAGGTCCGATGAATGCCCCCACCATGAAGTCATGTCATTTCATTTTGGGTGCTCAGCCATTGGCCGGTATTTACGACCATTTGCAGCACCCCACAGTCACGTGACTACAATTTATGTCATTTTGGCCGGTAACCAGTGTTTACTTCTGGTTTCTGGCCCCAAACACCCCATGTTGGACAATGGGTTCGTTTAAATGACTGTGGGATTCACTTTACGACCATTGCATCTGCTTAACAAGCACCACATTAAAAGGTCATAAAATCAGATGGGTCACATGATGGCTCACTTTATGACCGTAACTAAAATTGTGGACACAATTACAGTTGTAAGTCGAAGTATACCAGTAATGTTAAGCTACAGATATTGATGGCTCTAAAAAGGGACAATACAAACTTATCAAGGAGAAATGGAGTGTCTGTTAGAATTCATCAGCCAGGGGCAGCAAAGTAAGGTCCATGTCCCAAAGGTGCTTTTTCAAGAGGCAACTGGACTTTTTTTGTTTTTGCTTGAAGACATTTCGCTTCTCATCCAAGAAGCTTCTTCAGTTCTATCCTCAGAACTGAAGAAGCTTCTTGGATGAGAAGCGAAACATGTTCAAGGAAAAACAAAAAAAAGGCAAGTTGCCTCTTGAAAAAGCCCCTTTGGCACAACCATGAGCTGGATGACTGAGAATCTCCACAGACAAGTAAGGCCCATGTTTAACTCCTGGAGGGGAAAAAAATATACAACAAGGGTGTGATTGAATCTACTCGCTCTTTTCATATCCTGCTTTAGCTGTCCTTTACTAAGGACCGAATAACTGGGCTATCTAACAGAGCTCTGCTTATGACTGCTAAGCAATGTTTTGAGATAAAGGCAGCGTGTATTTTTGGCATTCACAGTTTCACACCGTTTTGTCTTCCTTTCGTTCTTGTTAATTATATCCCATTATTAGTGAAGCTTGCACTTCCAGTGACATTTGTTAAATTTTCCAAAGCCACCCGACACCATAATGACTCTGAGCCATGTACAATATCAAGAACAGCATATTATAGCCAGGAAAAAGAATTAACAGACATCCGGGTACAGCATAAAATTGTAACCCTTATCTCCGCATATTCCCAAGGGTTAGGGAGGGACTGATGTACTCCCTAACCCATGGATTGGGGGAAGAGCCAGATCTTCAAGATTTGCTTAAACAAGGTCAGATTGGGGGTCATCTGAACCACTGGAGATACGGTGTTGGAGAGCAGATGCTGTGACAGAGAAGGTGGGGCCCACTGTAGCTCTGTTCAATCAATGGGACTCAAAGCATGCCAACTCTACAAGAGACAGATGGCCCCTTAAATATTCATCAAATATGAACTGCCTTTGCACCTCATGATACATTCTTTAGGCCACATCTTCCTCTACCCAGCAGATCCCCAAATCTGCTGGACTACACCTTTGTAACTCTCTAAGGATGATGGCCTTTGTAGTTCAAGGTACCCAGAGAGTACTGAGCAGGAGAGAACGTCCTAATGATCAGGGTGATTTTTGACATGCAAACGAGGGGAACGAATTGAATCCATTGAAGGAAGGAAGCATTTTTTGTTTTGTTTTGCAGGATCTTCATAAAAGAAGAGGAAAGAAGAATTGATCGCGGGGGGGGGGGGAGGACTGCTAGGGTTTAACTCATTTCTGTGAAGCTACTCTCTCCTCTACCCCACGAGCTCAAAAAGAAGGATAAGGGTGAGCATTATGAAGTCTTTTTAGGTTTAAAACATGGTTCTCCTTTTTGGGTTTTTCTTGGAAGTAAGAAAACAGCTCTTTTAAATCAACTATTTTGCAGAAAGAGGGGAAAAGAGAAAAATACACAGATAGACATTGACTTATGACTAGTTGTTTAACAACCGGTCAAAATTACAATGGACTGAACAAAAGCTATTTACAACCCATTGTCAAAGTTGTGACTTGTGGCAACCATTCAACCACATGATTTACTTAATAACTTGTAAAACAGTTATAAAATCGAGTCTGGTCATGTGGTGTGTCGTGTGTTCATATTTTCGATACTTGGCAACTGGCCCACATTTACAACTGGTTGCAGGGTCCTGTAGTCACATAACCACAACGTGCGACTTTTTTGCTGGTTTCCACCAAAAAATGCCGTCATTTGATTCAACCACCTGATTTACTTCATGACCACATTGACTTGCTTTACGAGTGTTGTAAAACAGTCATAAAATCGAGTCTGGTCATGTGGTGCCTCAACTTAGAGCTGCAACAAATTACAACCGAAATTCCGAGCTCCATTGTGGTTGTAAGTCGAAGACTACCTGCAGTTAGTTAATTGCTAACTTAACCACTGCAGTGATTTCCTTAACAACTGTGGCAAGAGAGGTCATAAAATGGGGCAAAACTCACTTAACAACTGTCTTGTATAACAATGAAAATTTCGGGCTCAACTGTTGTCATAAGTCGAGGTCTACCTGTATACTCTCAAAAGGAGGCAAGCATAAGATTTCAAAGGCTGACTAGCAATCTCCTGAAAGGCCGAGGCTGAAGCGAAATTTGGACTAGATATATTATTTTTTAAAATTCGCAATGCTCAAATCTAAAGCAGCAAAGGTGGCTCGGGGCTAAAATGGGTCCCCTTGTTTATCGTGCTCATGCCAGATCTGAAAACATCACTCCCGCTATGGGTCAGATTCCTGCACACTTCTAATTGTTAATTTTTATTGTTATGGTGATTAAGAAGGCATGGACAAAGCCCTGAGTGTTTTACCCTACCAGGCCATCCTTCTCTTCATCCCTTGCTACTATGGCCTTGCACTCTGCTGCTTCTGTTTCTCCCTTTTCTATTATCTCTCTTTCCTGGGTCTGTTTTAAATTCTAAGGCCAGGGAGACGGGGCCAGGACCTGCGCACCTGCTCTTTGCAAAATGCCGCCTACCCAGACAGCATTATATACATTAATAATGATTGCAAATGGCTGATTTCTCCCCCACCTTTGGTCCTGGCCGCCGAGTGGCAGAGAAAAAGCCACACGGCTACGTTCACTAAAAGGACTCCATTCCTGAGATTCTTTTCCATCAATGAATGCCAGATGTCTGGGTTCTCCTGAAGGCAAAATCGAGCGACTACCTCCATTCCACCTCATAAAGTGTGTGTGTGGGGGGGGGGGGTCGCTTGGAAAGATCTGGGAGGTTGGCTTTTTAAAGGAAGATCTCCCAGCTTCCTCCCTCTGCTCCTATGAATTGGACAAGGTGCCCATCCAGCAGGTGGGGGAGGATAAAGGGAATATTTACATGCAGCTTGGATTTGGCTGGCAAAATTGCTTGCCAGGAAGGATGTGCTGGAAGCTATCTCAAAACATCCTTATGAGACTCCGATTCATTTTTGAAGCTTCTCTAGCTGATGTTGCTTGCAGCTTTCTGGGGAACTGACTTCAAAGCAACGGGATGCAGGATACCTGGCAGCTGGCTGAGCTTCCCAAAGCACAGAGCACCTGAAGATGCTTCACGCAGGAAGTGGGTGGCACCCAGCTCACTGATCTTCTGGCCTTCTCTATTTGTGTCATACCCCACATGACAAGGTGAGTGGAGGGGTATCAGGAGATCTGGATTCAAATCCCATCTTTACTGAAGTTCTATGGCCTGCCTTTACAATAGACCCATTCACTGTCAAGAGGAATCTGCCTTGCATAGTCTAGAGATGAATGAAACAGGAAGGAGAGAGCCAGTTTGGTCTAATGGTTTAAGGCACCAGGCTAGAAACTGGGAGACTGTGAATTCTAGTTCTACTGTAGCCATGAAAGCCAACTAGGTGACCTGGGCCAATCATTCAAGAGCCGTGGTGGCGCAGTTGTTAGAGTGCAGTACTGCAGGCTACTTCTGCTGATCACTGGTTGCCAGCAGTTTGGCAGATCGAATCTCACCCGGCTCAAGGTTGACTCAGCCTTCCATCCTTCCGAGGTGGGTAAAATGAGGACCCAGATTGTTGGGGGCAATAGGCTGACTCTGTAAACCGCTCAGAGAGGGCTATAAAAGCACTATGAAGCGGTATATAAGTCTAAGTGCTATTGCTATTGCTATTCTCTCTCAGCCCAACTCACCTCACATGGTTGTTGTGGGGAAAATAGGAGGAGGAAGGTGTAGTGGGTATGTTTGCCACCTTGAGTTATTTGTAAAAAAATAATAAAGGCAGGAAATGAATGAATGAATGAATGAATGAATGAATGAATGAATGAATGAATGAAAACAATTCAGGCAAGCTTCAGCTTCTTGAGGGGAAAGATTTGATATGGTAATATTGACGTTTTCTCTATTATGTTTTCATTGTAGTAACATTGTTAAAATGACAACAATATTGCTACTAAGGCAAAGGTTTCTTGGACTCATGGATTCCACAGAAGACTTTACAGCATAGATTGCTAAACTTTTTGCCATCTCACCTCCCTTTAGCGCAATCTTAATATACACACCTTCCCTAAAAAATCGAAACATCAAAACAAATATAAATCGACAATGGAAATAATACAATGAAAGTATGGGAGAGCTGGATTTACTGTAATTGTACACTAAAAAGTTCTTCACACTTCCCCGGGATTCTTCACACTTCCCTTGGATTCTATCTGTACCTCCTCGAAGGAGATACACCTCACAGTTTGGGAAACACTTGGGAAAGTGTCACAAAAAGATGGGTTTCTGTTGTAACAAGTGTACATGGACATTTTCCCTTTGTAAAATAAATATTGCTTCTGTTGCTGTTATTATATTACATCATTGACAAACTATGCATCAGTAGATGATCAACACCTTTTGGAGACCCAGTACCAATAATTGGTAGACTCCTTGGATAAGGAAGGACACTTTGTAAGGTTTCGGACACAGTTTCAACAAGATAGCATTGCCAAACAATATTTATCAACCTTGGCATCTTTCAGACATATGACTTCAACTTCCAGAATTCCCCAAGCCGGCTATGCCAGCTGGGGAATTCTGGGAGTTGAAGTTCTCACATCTTAAAGTTGCCAAGCTTGAGAAACACTGAGTTAGAACCTCTGTCTCTAAACTGGTACTACCTCTCCAGGTACATTGGGATCATAATCCCCCAAATTATCTGTGTAAGACACCCAGAGTCACTAAGACTGAGGTGGGCCACCATATAAAATTTCTTAAATAAAAAAAGTAAATTAATTTTTTTAAAAAAAAAATTCCAAACCTTCAGTTTCTTAGAATTTGTTATCATAGCACATCTAGGGCGACACTAATTTGAGTACAGCTGATCTACAGTGTTAAGATATATTTTTTTCTCTTTGTCTGTAAATATTAGATTCTTGGGTCATCCAATGGCAGGAAAATAATGAATTGAAGAAAACAAATTCATACTTAGGTCTATTTCAGGTTACTGGTGATGATGATTCAAAGGAGGCTGATTATCTGGAATTAATCTACCCTTGAAGAAAAGTTGTGGGAAGCACATCTACCCCTCTCTATAGTATTCAGTTGTTCAGTATGGGCCTGATACAACTGTCTCTCCCTAGGAAAGAAAAGACTGATACAATTACATTGAAACCTTCCCTCCAAATACTGGCATATGGTTTAAAAATAAGTCAGAGATGATTACTGCCTTCATAATCAATTCTTGGGTTTCTTAGAAGCCCTTGGTTGTCCCGTTTGAGCAAGAATGGTGGTTTAGATCAGGGGTCTCCAACCTTGGCAACTTTAAGACTTGTGGACTTCAACTCCCAGAATTCTGGCTGAGGAATTCTGCGAGTTGAAGTCCACAAGTCTTACAGTTGCCAAGGTTGGAGACACCTGGTTTAGATAAGTGTTTTTCAACCTTGGCAATTAAACAGTGTGGCCTTCAATTCCCAGAATTCCCCAGCCAGCATGCTGCACAGGGAATTCTGGGAATTGAAGTCCACACATCTTAAAATTGCTAAGGTTGAACAACAGTGGTTTAGATGAATCTGAGAAACTCTCAAAACAACAGGAAAGGAACTTTCTGTAATGGAAGGGCTGCAGTGAGACCCTGACAGGAAACGTCTTTTGGTCTTCCTCCTTTGCAACCGAAAATTTTGGCTACGCACAACCCTCACAAAGGCAACTGCTCCAGCCAACACCCTCACCAAGGCCACATACCTATGTTGCTGTCTGCGACTCTCCTGCGAGGGTTGTTGGCGTATGGGTAGTACTGCGAGCTTCCCTTCACCCCTGTTGGGGAGAGCGTGCTGGGACTCGAAATCCCTATTTCGCTAGGCAGAAAGCCAGGCTGCAGAAACAAGAAAAACAAGAGTGCACCATCACAGCCTGAACAAAACCCAAATCTCTTGTCGAACATGGTTTTCCAAAACGAGGAGCTGAGCACCAGGTGTGGACGCATGGGAGCGATGGTGCCAGGTTTATATTCCGGTTTGGCTACTCTAGCTCTTTCATACCTTTGCCAACTTGGCAGAAATCCATAGCAACCTTCCTCAATGATAACCTCCGGGTAGGATGGACTTCAACCTCTGCAATAGCACAGGGATTGTAGTCCAAGACACACGGTCCTATCCAGCATGTCCAACAGGAAAGGGATGCTGGTAGTTGTAGTTTGGCAACCTCTGGTAGGTCGCAGATTCCGCATCTTTACCAGGAAACAGATGCTGGTAGTTGTAGTTTAGCAACTTCTGGTAGGCCACAGGTTCCTCATCTTTACCAGGAAAGGGATGCTGGTAGTTGTAGGTTAGCAACTTCTGGTAGGCCGCAGATTCCGCATCTTTACCAGGAAAAGGATTCTGGTAGTTGTAGTTTAGCAACTTCTGGTAGGCCGCAGGTTCCTCATCTTTACCAGGAAAGGGATGCTGGTAGTTGTAGTTTAGCAACTTCTGGTAGGCCGCAGATTCCGCATCTTTACCAGGAAAGGGATGCTAGTAGTTGTAGTTTAGCAACTTCTGGTAGGCCGCAGATTCCGCATCTTTACCAGGAAAGGGATGCTGGTAGTTGTAGTTTAGCAACTTCTGGTAAGCCGCAGATTCCGCATCTTTACCAGGAAAGGGATGCTGGTAGTTGTAGTTTAGCAACTTCTGGTAGGCCGCAGGTTCCTCATCTTTGGCCAAATGATACTCTCCAGTTTAGGGACTAATTTCTACACAATATACAGATAGTCCTCAACTTACAACCATTTGTTTAGGGATTGTTCAAAATTAAGACACTAAAAAAAGTGACTTACAACTGGTCGTCACAATTACAGCCATTGTAGCATCCCCAATGATCACATGTCAAAATTTGGGCATTTGGCAATTGGCATGCATTTATCATGGTTGCAGCATGCCGAGATCACGTGATCACCATTTGCGAGCTTCCCAGATGACTTCCAACACACAGTCAATGGGGAAAGCAGGGTTTGCTTAACGACCTCATGATTCACTTAACAACATTGATAAAAAGGTTGTAAAATCAGGTACGACTCATTTAACAAACGCCCTACTTAGCAATGGAAATTGTGGTCCCAATAGTGGTCGTAAGACGAGGATTTTATTTCCTTGAGATGGAAGGAAGGAAGGAAGGAAGGAAGGAAGGAAGGAAGGAAGGAAGGAAGGAAGGAAGGAAGGAAGGAAGGAAGGAAGGAAGGAAGGAAGGATTAATTGAGGAGGGAATTAAATATTTGGAGGGTTCCCATCATTTTAGCCTTCCAGATGCGGTGAAGACCTGGCTCAAGCATTGGGCTAAGATAGAAATGAGCCCAGTCAATATAGATTTAATGAGATGTTGTGGGGCTGTGGTGAGAAGTATGTCTTTAGTGGGGTTTTGTGCATTTGTCTATACCAGGGGTCTCCAAACTTGGCAACTTTAAGACTTGTGGACTTCAACTCCCAGAATTCGCCAGCCAGCATAGCTGGCTGGAGAATTCTGGGAGTTGAAGTCCACAAGTCTTAAAGTTGCCAAGTTAGAAGACCTCTGGTCTATACCTTTGTTTTTATGAAATGTTGATGTGAGCTATCTAGGATTATCATGTCTAAGATAGGGGTCTATATAAGTTTTCCAAATAAATGCATAAGTAAGCAAGCAAGAGGGAGGATTTCCATTTTTAATTTTGAAAAAAGAAAAAAAAATGCATTACAGGTAGTTCTCAACTTGCGACAACAATTGGGACCAGAATTTCCACTGCTAAGCAATGCTAAGTCAATCACACCCTGATTTGGATCTTTTTTTTGCCATAGTTGTTAAATGAATCATGTGGTCATTAAATAAATCCGGCTTTACCCCAGCGTCTGGAAAGTTGCTAATGGTGCTCACATGACCACAGGATACTGCAACCTTTGCAAATGATTGGTTGTAAGTCTTTTTTTTTTCCTGCGCCATTGTAACTTCAAACATTCACTAAACAAATGGTTATAAGTGGAGGACTATCTTTGGCAGCAAAGTCTTGGAGTGTCACAATTAGGGTGCCAAGGTCTGATTTCTACTCTAAACATTCTACTCCAAGCTGCCTAGAGTTACCTTGTGGCAAGATGGGCGGCTAATAAATTTTACAAATAAGTAAATTTTACAAATAAATAAACATTAGATATGGGAAGACAAATACAGGTAGTCCTCGACTTACGACCACAATTGAGCCCCAAATTTCTGTTGCCAAGCGAAACATTTGTTAAGTGAATTTTGTTTTATTTTACGACCTTTCTTGCCACAGTTGTTAAGTGAATCACTACAGTTGTTAAGTTAGTAACACGGTTGTTAAGTGAATCTGGCTTCCCCGTTGATTTTGCTTGTCAGAAGGTCGCAAAAGGGGATCAGGTAGTCCTCGACCTACAACAGTTTATTTAGTGGTGGTTCAAAGTTACAACAGCACTGAAAAATGTAACTTATGACAGTTTTTCACACTTACGACCATTGCAGCATCCCATGGTCACGATTCAGATGCTTGACAACTGGTTTCATATTTATGACCTTTGCTGTGTCCAGGATCATGTGATCACTTTTTGCGACCTTCTGACAAGCAAAGTCAATGGAATCTTGCTCATGTGACCATGGGGGTGCCGCTATGGTCGTAAGTGTGAAAATGGTCATAAGTCACTTTTTTCAGTGCTGTTGTAACTTTGAACGGTCACTAAACGAACTGTTGTACATTGAAGACTACCTGTAGTAAAGGGGAACTGTTCCTTTTTTATGTCTTGCTTGAGGAACACTTGAAAAACATCTGTCTTTGTCTCATCAGAATGTTCATCTTTACCAATTCTTACAAGACCAGTAACTAGTAAGTACAGGTAGTCCTCGACTTACAACAGTGACCATTTGCAGGGGTCCTCAAACTTGGCAACTTTAAGACTTGTGGACTTCAACTCCCAGAATTCTCCAGCCAGCTATGCTGGCTGGAGAATTCTGGGAGTTGAAGTCCACAAGTCTTAAAGCTGCCAAGTTTGAAGACCTGTGGTTCAAAGTTACAACAGCACTGAAAAATGTAACTTATGACAGTTTTTCACACGTACGACCATTGCAGCATCCCATGGTCACGATTCAGATGCTTGACAACTGGTTTCATATTTATGACCTTTGCTGTGTCCAGGATCATGTGATCACTTTTTGCGACCTTCTGACAAGCAAAGTCAATGGGGAAGCCAGATTCACTTAACAATTGTGTTACTAATTTATAAACTGCAGCAATTCACTTAACAACTGTGTCAAGAAAAGTCGTACAATGGGGCAAAATTCACTGAACAAATGTCTCACTTAACAACTGAACTTTTGGGCTCAATTGTGGTCATAAGTCGAGGACTACCTGTATTCATCATCATCGTTTAACGACCCCATAATCCCTTGAGGGGTGGAGTCTGGGCAACTGAATGGAGCTAGCAGAGTGCTTACTGGCCGGATGCCCTTCCTGACACCAATGCGGAGCTTTGTTCAGCAGATAAATTCTCATTGTGCCCAGAGAGAGAAATATCTGCCTATACTTAGGATCGAACTCACAGTCTCCGAACCAGTAGTAAAACAATGCTTAAAAAGTAAAAAAAAAAAAAAAAAAAATAACAAAAGATCAGCTGTGCAGGACCACCTGTATGGGGGGGGGGGGGGGAGGAGAATGAAAACTCCTTGTTCAAAAGCATTCTACCACGGAAGAGTTGTTGCTGGAAATGTTTAGACTGTGTCTCACCAATAATGTTGGATTTGGCAGACCCCTTGCGTAAGAAAAACTTACAGGCTGTGCTTTCTTCCCCTTGATTTATGGTCTGCACAGTAAGAGCCCTGCTCTTCCCACTGACTCTCCCATTCATGATGTCACCCTTTCAATTATGCCTCTCTCCTCCTCCTCCTCCCAGAAAGCAAATTAAAACAACAACAACACAAGCAAACCCCAAACCCATACTATTTAAACACATGGCCGGCTGGCAAGTCTCCTGTTCTGTTTTTAAAATTACATCTATTTTGGCACCCATAGCAGTCCTTGCACATCTGCTTTGAAATGCCTCCTGCCACCATTTTAGCATCTTATCTTATTTTTCCTTCAGAACATAGCTGGCTGGAGAATTCTGGGAGTTAAAGTCCACAAGTCTTAAAGTTGCCAAGTTTGGGGACCCCTGCTTTAGAAGAAAGGAAAGATTTACACGCAACTGTGAGTGTGGCACAGCTCTGTTCAGACAGGAACAGGTGGGGATGAGATGGGAGAGAAAATATTCCTCAGAATTCCTCAGAATTCCTCAGCCAGCCATGCTGTTGAAGTCCACAAAGTTGTCTTAAAGTTGCCAAGTTTAGAGACCCCTGGTCTAAACCTCATCTCTGTGTCCACAGATTGTAACACAAACCATGAAGGATGAATCTCCAAGTCCGTTTAGCCCAGCATTCTGGGCAGACCGCAAGAAACTCACAAGGAGAGTGAGGGGTTACCAGCTTACAGTATTCAGAGACAGACAGTTTTTACACTACTGCAAAAAAGACTCTCTTTTTTATTGGAAAAAGGGGGAGGGAAACCCAAGGAAGTGAAGGTATTTGAACATGGGAATGTAATGCAAACTCCATTTGCAAGGAGAGAATAAACAAGTAGCAGATCTCAAAAGACAGTCAAAATGACGGTTGTTCCTTTCAAACTTCCTGCACACCTCTAATTATGATAGATAGATAGATAGATAGATAGATAGATAGATAGATAGATAGATAGATAGATAGATGATAGCTAGATGATAGCTATAGCTATAGGGATAGGGATTGATGGATGAGTAGATGGATGGATGGATGGACGGACAGGTAGACAAACTCTACTTGTAAAGCTACCCAGATCCTGATCAGAATTGGAAAAAATGAAAATGCTGGATTAGCAGGACTTGGTCTAATCTGGCACATCTCCTTTGGATAAACAGTGTGGATGGCCAGATTTAAGCTAGATTTGAAAGCCAGAGAGCTTCAGCAGTGAATTGTTGATTCCCCCTTGGAGGCTAGATGATGGCTCTCCCTTGTGGACTTTCTCAAGTGGACTATTGGGGAATGATTTAGTTCAGGGGTCCCCAAACTTGGAAACTTTAAGACTTGTGGACTTCAACTCCCAGAATTCTCCAGCCAGCTATTCCACAGGCAGCCATGCTGGCAGGGGAATTCTGGGAGTTGTAGTCCACAAATCTTAAAAGTTACCAAGTTCGGAGACACTTGTTCTAAGACAGTGGTTCTCAACCTTTCTAATGCCACGACCCCCTGCGACCCCCCCGCCACCGCGACCCCCTCCCCGCGCGGGATGAGGTGACAAAGGGGGCGTGGCACCAGGGGTGAAATGCTTCCAGTTCGGGCTTGCCTGCGGGTCGCCAAACAGCTGATAGCAATGGAAGCGGGAGACTTCGCCCGGACGCCGCCATTTGGGTTCTTTTACCCTCTGCGCATGCGCAAAGCGTTCTGCGCATGCGCAGAGGGTAAAAGAACCCAAATGGCGGCGTCCGGGCGGGTGGGCGAAGTCTCCCGCTTCTGTAGCTACCGGCTGTCCCGCGACCCGCAGACGAGCATTTCACCCCTGCAAGTGACGGTGGCACCAAGATGGCGGGCTAACACGCGTGGCGACCCCTGTGAAATGGTCGTTCGACCCCCAAAGGGGTCGTGACCCACAGGTTGAGAACCGCTGTTCTAAGAGATCAAGATTTTGCTGAATAAATCTTTAAATCTCACTTCAAATCAATTAATGAACTAAAATAAAAGAGCAGCGCTGCTTACCTGATTGATAGCTGGCATACCTGCATCTCTTCCAAATGGGTAGTTGCTTCTTTCGGTACCTTTTCCTAGAGATCAAGAATCAACAAGAGACAAAAGTCTGTCTGGGAAAATATTAGGATAGTTGAAAGGAGGTAGGTATCCTGGTGGTGGGGAATAATCCTCCAGTTCTACTCATCTTCCAATTTTGTTGCATCTTTTTATCGGACACTCTCAAAACCCAATTCAACCTTCTAAAAGTTAAATGAGGGTTAAAAATAAGACGCAGTTCAACAATATCTCAAGGCAGCCTGTTTATGTACACCAGGGTTCCCCGACAGTGAGTGCCCCAAGAGCTGATGATAAAGAGCATTTTTACATCTAGTCTCACCTCCAATCTGCTGGGAGCAAATCGGAAGTGTAAGTCAGAATACAGCTAGAAAACAAAGGTTTTCCTCATCTGCTGGAGCTTTGTTGGAAATCCAACATCTTGGGATGTGCAACATTTTGGATCTGAAGCCAGAAAGTTACTTTGCAACAGTTGGTGCATCCTTTAAAAAGTGCATGTTTTCCCGGGCTTGCGTTGTTGCTGTAGGATTGCAGGAAAATATACATTTGAGTTTAGGAGGTAGCCAACAGCACACCCTGAAACAGCTTGTTGCATATCTGGATAACTCAAAAGGATATTTTCCTGGCTGCTACATGAGTTCCCCAAAAAAGACCCAGCTTCTCAGAGGAAGCGTTGATGGGTGTTGCAGCTGTATTTGTGGCACCTCTTCAATTTTGGATTCAAATCACTGCACTTCCCTACCAACCGCCAATATCCCAGATCTTCTCAAACCAGTATTATTATTACTACCGGTATTATTATTTTTATTCAATTTCTATAGCTGCCCATCTCAATGATTCTCAGCAGCTTACAATTCAAAAACATAATTAAAACACTGAGAGCATTTTAAAACAATAAAAAACATCCAAAATAAATATACGTAGCAGCTGAGATACTTGGCCAGTTGGCAGTAAAATTAAAATAAAACAAAATAAAATAAAATGAGTGTGCTTTTTTTGGAATTGAAAGAAGTAACCCTATAAATTTCTAGTTGAGAAGACCTCTCCATACTTCAGCTGAAAAGACCCCATCTTCTCCACATTCTAGCTGGAAAGACCCCATCCTCTCCATTTTCTGGTTTTGAGAAGACTCCCACTTTCTCCATATTCTAGCTGAGAAGATGCTATCTTCTCCATATTCTAGGTCAGGGGTGTCAAACTCAATTTCATTGAGGGCCGCATCAGGGCTGTGATTTCAGGGGGCCGAGCGGGTGTGGCCAACTGGGTGGGCATGGCCAGCTTGACGCTACTCCCCAAACTGCTCCGATCTTTCCTCTTGGCACTGGGTAGACCGGGCCGAAGCTACACTGGCCCAATCTTTCCTCTTTGCATTGGGTAGACCAGGACAGCCCTGCGGGCCGGATCCGACCACATCATGGGCCAGATCAGGCCCACAGGCCTTGAGTTTTGACAACCCTGTTCTAGGTGAAAAGATTTCGTCTTTTCCATATTCTAGCTGAGAAGACCCCATTTCATATGAGAACTCTTCTATGCTTCCACATATTGCATCAATAAAGCATTATAATTTCTGTGGCCCTGGGCAAAAGTCTAGATCTTATCTGAGACATGGATGAAGCATCTTGTAACCATACTTATTCCCTCTGCTAAAAAAAAACAAAACCTAGTTCCCTCTATGCTAAATCTTATAAGGAAATGAAATAAAACATTTTTCAGTGGGCCCCTTTATTCCAGAAACAATGTTTTATACACAGACAGGATGTTTATGGGGCCGTATGGACGTAACATTAGACATACATTTTACACCCATGGGAAAGAATGCACGCCAAAGTCACCCCCTCACTGATGTATACACACTCATACAAACCTCAGATTGCATTTATGGAGATAAGAATAAAATGGTTTAGTGTTAATTATCATTTTTTAAAAGGCAAGAAAGCCAGGATAATGCAGATAACTTTGCTTTCACCAGTTTTCAGAATCTCCCCAGTATCTTTTTCCTTTCTTAGGCCCCCACCCCCCCTCTCCAAATTAGCTTGCAGTCATTGATATTTCTCCCTACTTTTGAAGATTTTCATCCTCCAAGCAATATAATCAGGGTAAGATGGCGTGCCAGTCAAAAATACCACAAGGATTCAAACCCAGCTTTTTCCTTGTCCAATGATCTTGCCAGGACTGTATATTGCAATCTCCTAACTGTTTGCTGGCTGAACCCCTTCATTCCATCTAATTCAAAGTTTGTTTTGGGTAGCAGCCAGTTAGTCTTGGTGGAGGGAGGGGGCTCAGAAGCAAGATCAGCCTTCGCTCTTGCCAGAACTTCTAACTCTCCAGCTGCCTTCCTACAGGAGGTTGCTCTGAATTATCCAAATTTCCGGTCCTCTTTTCTGCATCTTTCCCCAGCTTCATGGTATTTGTTTTCAAAACCCAAAGCAGTGGTGAAATCCATTTTTTTTTACTACTGGTTCTGTGGGCGTGGCTTGGTGGGCGTGGTGTGGCGTGGTGTGCGTGGCAGGGAAAGGATACTGCAAAATCCCCATTCCCTCCCCACTCCAGGGGAAGGTTACTGCAAAATCTCCATTCCCACCCCACTCTGGGGTCAGCCAGAGGTGGTATTTGCCGGTTCTCCGAACTACTCAAAATTTCCACTACCGGTTCTCCGAACTACTCAAAATTTCTGCTACCGGTTCTCCAGAACCTGTCAGAACCTGCTGGATTTCACCCCTGACCCAAAGGTGTTTTTTTCAAAAGGCAACTGGACTTTGTTTTTCCTTGAAGAATGAGAGTACTGAAGAAGCTTCTTGGATGAGAAGCGAAACGTCTTCAAGGAAAAACAAAAAAGTCCAGTTGCCTTTTGAAAAAACACCTTCGGGACAACCATGACCTGGATAACAGAGTATCTCCATAGACATTTGTTTCAAGACTTAGAGGCTGTTAGACTTTAGCATATAAATGTGTCTCAGAGCTCAAATTATTTCAGCTACTGTCGGAGAAGGGATGGCAGAACCTGGGGCGGAGTGAAAAGGAGGAGCAGCCTAGAATCCCTACGTCGCCATAAGAGAACGGAGTCCAGCCCCCTTTAAGTGCCGTTGACTCTTATCTAACTCTAAGCAGGTGTCCACTGTTAGTTGAGAAGATTCCTGTGCATAGATTTTTAGTAATAAAAGGTTCCTGTGCATAAGCTTTTAGCAATAAAAGATTCCTGCGCATAGGCTTTCAGCAAAAAAAACAAAAAAAGTTTATGGAAACTTCATGTGTGAACCTGGTCTTTCACACCTGACAACTACTTCTCCCATGCTGAAAACTCACACTAAAATAAATGTCATTCAGATGAACGCAAACAGCTGGCCCCATCTGGTTCAGCTGCCTGTTCTCACCATGGCCCACCACCTGCACCAGGAAGTCTACCAGTCTCCCAGCAGATGTCCTTCAGAGGCAGTCATTCGGCCATCAAGGCCGATCCTGGCTTTTCTCAAATGTACACCGGTTGGAAAACCCGGCGGTGATATAACATTTTTCAACAGCAAACAGGCATTATGCCACGCACATTCCCATTCATTTGAGAGGCTTAGCATTAAGTAAACAGGAGGTCAAAAGGTTGTAGGGCGAAATCTTTTAACTGACCTAATTTTTTAAAAGCGGTTTAGGAACTAATTTTGCCATATGACTGCCCTCATTCTACTCTCTGCCCCCCTCCCACCACACAAAAATAGCCCTGGTGGTTTTTTTGCCACTGTGCTGACTCGGGTTAAACCACAACAGAGAAGTTCAGGAGCATTCGAAAAGCAAATGGCAAGATCTGTCCTTCTAGGTTGGAGCTTTTATAGCTGTGCACAGGACTTAATCTTGACAAGATCAGGATGAGAGGGGAGGTAAATGAGTGGGAGGAGGGGAAATTTTCCTCTTTCTCGGCTCTCTTATCCCAGGAAAAAAAATGCACTTTAGAAATTACTTCCTGGCTTAGTGTGAGTCCGTGTTATTTTCTTTTAATCAATTGCCATGTATTTGCTAATACGTCCAAGTTAATATTATTTTTGTGGCTAGGCATTTGTATTTTAATTTTTAATTTAATGTTAATTATTTCCCCCATGGGTTCTGAGTGCTGCAAGGGACAAGGTCTTGATGATGTCGCTGCAATGAGCAAAGCCTTGTTTGGGTGAGACAAAATAGATACACCAAGCACTTCTAATGCACGAATTTCCTCCTGTATTTTAGCAAAAAGGAATAAAGGAGGGCGCACGGCACATTGACTTAGACCAGAGGTCTTCAAACTTGACAACTTTAAGACTTGAGGTTGTTATGAGCCGAGGTGGCGCAGTGGTTAGAGTGCAGCACTGCAGGCTACTTCAGCTGACTGCTAGCTGCAGTTCGGCGGTTCAAATCTCACCGGCTCAAGGTTGACTCAGCCTTCCATCCTTCTGAGGTGGGTAAAATGAGGACCCAGATTGTTGGGGGCAATATGCTAACTCTGTAAACCGCTTAGAGAGGGCTGTAAAGCACTATGAAGCGGTATATAAGTCTAACTGCTATTGCTATTGCTATGCTGGCTGGAGAATTCTGGGAGTTGAAGTCCACAAGTCTTAAAGTTGCCAAGTTTGAAGACCTGACTTAGACTGTAGGCCTTGACTTACAACTATAACTGAACCCAGAATTTTGGTTGTAAGTTGTTGTGGTGGTTAAGCAGGTTACCACGTGACCAAATTCGATTTTATGATCATTTTTACAATGGTGGTAAAGTGAAGTCACCGCAGTCAGTAAGCGAATCACAGGGTTGTTAAGTAAATCCAGTGTATCCAATAGGAGGGTTTTTTAAAAACCATTTTCTGCTATAAAATAGCAAATTGCAGCCACATGACCATGATATGCTGCAACTGGACATAAATGCAAGCCGGTTGCCAAGTGCCTGAAATGTAATCATGTAACTGTGGGGGTGGAGGGGGGGTGGAGGGGGCAGTTGTAACTTTGAGGATGGGTCGTAAGTAGCTTTTTTGAAGTCTATCATAACTTTGAACAGTTGTTAAGTGACTACTAAGTTGAGGACTACCTGCATCCCTAAAAATAGCAATAGCACTTAGACTTATATACTGCTTCACAGTGCTTTACAGTCCTTTCTAAGCTGTTTACGGAGTCAACATATTGCCCCCAACAATCTGGGTCCTCATTTTACCAATCTCAGAAGAATAAAAGAATACAATAGAATAGAATAACAGAGTTGGAAGGGACCTTGGAGGCCTTCCAGTCCAACCCCCTGCTTAGGCCGGAAACCCTACCATTTCAGACAAATAGTTGTCCAATCTCTTCTTAAAAACTTCCAGTGTTGGAGCATTCACAACTTCTGGAGGCAAGTTGTTCCACAGATTAATTGTTCTAACTGTCAGGATTTTTTTTAAAGAAAGGATGGAAGGCTGGATCAACCTTGAGCCGGTCAGGATCAAACTGCCAGCAGCCGGCAGAATTAGCCTGCAATACTGCATTTTAACCACTGAACCACCACGGCTCTATATTTTTCAACACTTTTGCAGCCAAATTTCAGAAATACAATTTTGGTGAATTCCTAGAGCTATAAAATGGGAAGGGGATACTCATTATCCACCTTCAACCTATGCCCATTAGGTCTCACATGTCTTTTTTTTTTTTTTGGCTGGAAATAGGGAACAACATTTTCACGGCAAACATTTTCATTGAAGCTTATATAATTCTTACATCTCTAAGTTCTATAAACTTAGAAAACAATAATACACTCAAATCTGTATTTTTTCTGAATTCCAAAAATTGTGCTATTTGGGCAAACTCAAACCCTTAGTAAGAAATGGCTTCCAAAGAATGCAACTATTGGAAAATTCTGTGCAAAAGTAGATTGTACAGTATTAGGAAAAAATGGACAAAATTCTTGCAAATTTTTATGCAGACTCCCTTGAAAATTCATAAACAGGGAAGGAAACCCGGCAAAATAACCTTAAGACTGGGGAAATAAACAGCTAAGCTAAATGGAAGTTGTCAGATTCTCTCATTACGACTCTATGACTCTTTTTCAAAGCCTTCGGGAGTAAATTAAAATACAAACTTATTTTTCAAATATGAATGAACTGGAAATAACAAAGGTCTAGCACACCAACCAAATCATGGTGAAATAAGAAATCTGAATCATGGTAAAGGCCATTAATATACAAATTGCAGGTCATGGGTAGGTCATCATTGCAAAGGGATGGTCAAGATGGAAATTCCGTGAGGCTTTGCCTGCAGGGATTTCTTGATTTTGGCACACAACAATCCTGAATCCTTTCTGCAGGGTTGCAATACGGTTGAGGTAATGGCCCTAGCTTGCATGCATGCATGCATATAGACGTACACATACACCCAGAACATTCAGAGCTTCGACCAATGAACCAAATTAAAGCAAAGCTGCAGAGTAAGAGAGACACACCAGTGACTTTAGGGTATCTTTCTCCATTTGACAATGGATTTCATCAGGGAAGAACAGGTGTGTTCCACACAGGCAATTTGTTCAGCCTACTGGGAGTTTACACATGGATGCCTTCAAATCAGGGCTGCTGCTTAGACATGACGCGAGGCTGGTGGGAGAAGAGAAACTGCAGCCATCTCTCCTTCCTTGCCCCCTGCAACCACCTCCTTTTGTAATACAGGTAGTCCTCGACTTACAACCATTCGTTTCGGGACCGTTTGAAGTTACCACGGCAATGAAAAAAAGCGACCTAGGGCCATTTTCCCACACTTACGACCGTTGCAGCATCCCCATGGTCACGTGATCAAAATTCAAAGGCTTGGCATTTTGAATTTTCACCTTTTGTGACCTTCTGAACAAGCAAAATCAATGGGGAAGCCCCATTAACAACCGTGTTACTAACTTATCAACGGCAGTGATTCCCTTAATAACTGTGGCAAGAAAGGTCACAAAACGGGGCAAAACTCACTTAGCTACTGTCCTGCTTAGCAATGGAAATTTGGGGGTCAATTATGGTAGTAAGTTGAGGACTGCCTGTATGTTAAAAGCTGGTATGTTTTCATGTGCCAGCTATTATAATAGCAATTGTGTATCTGTTATTGCTTGACTTCAAGATGGTTAACATTATCAAAATGGCCAAAGAACTACTGGCTCAGTCCCAGGACCTCCCCCTCCCCATCAGATAACTGGTATAGTCCCAGGACCTTTCTGTCCCCACCCCAGATAATTCTTAGATCTGACCATTTAATTTTAAAATCATCACTGCTAACTTCAGGAAATTATGATGAAATCTACACTGCTATAAAGGTGGTCAGTAGAAGTACATATGAAACAGAAAACATGTGTTGTTCAGAGGTGGGTTCCTCCTGGTTCGGACCTGTTCTATAGAACCGGTAGTAACTTGGTGGCCTGGGTCCCAGGCAGTGACCCAGGCCTGCCACCAATGTTCCCTCTGACATTAGAAATTGCTGCGCGGCAGTTGGAAATTGTTCCGCGGCAGTTGGAAACTGCTGCGCGGCGATTTCCTGTCAGGTGCGCGGCCACGCAGCAATGTTCCCTCTAACATTGAAAATCGCTGCGCGGCAGTTGTCACGTGTGTGGCCGCGCAGCTTAGAGGGAACATTGCCTGCCACGCCCCTGAACCGGTTCTTTCGGCGGCGCAGAAGCTTTTTTTAAGCATTGCTCCTGCACGAAGCACGTGCAAAGCGTGCGCGCGCGCCTGCACGACACAACACTGAGCGAACCGGCAGCGAAGAAAACCAGAACCCATCCCTGGTCTCGTTCTATGCATGGATCTAATATATTCTGCCTTGGAAAGCAGGTTGCCTTAGCAGGAAGGATGTGATGTTGAATTTTGATTGCATCTCTAAAGGACGACGTCTGTTTCCGAAAGGGTTAAGAATTGTTAATAAGGAGACAGATTGGCTGGAGGGGGCGGGGAGGAGAGAAGGCAATTAATCCAATTAGTAGGTTGGAGAAATTCAGAATTTCACATCTTACTCGTCATAGGCCTTATGCAGATATACATTTGTGAACTTTGGGGCCTTAACTCCAGCAAAAGTGGAATCACGATCCAAACAAGCTGAACTTGGGTTGGCAATAACCATGGTTTTGTTGCCTTCACCCTAAAATAAGGCTTTCAATGTATCGTGGAAACTATGGTTTAGCTTGCTCTGCCTAGTTTGTTGCTCGCACTAAAGAATGATATGCAAAGATACAAATTTGTTAGCTCTCAGTCAGAGAGGGAGAGAAGCTACCTTACCTGCGGGGATTTTTTAAAAAGTAGGTTTAACTATGGTTGGCATTCATTGGCTCATGTACACAAAATGCTATTTGGTTGGCGGTTGATTTTCAAGGATCCATGAACCTATCTATCGCTGTTTTTCACATACTGTGTAAATGAACACGCTCTCGATGTTTCAACACACAATGGTTAACAAATCCTGGCTTAGCATTATGTCAGGACACAGCCAATGTAATCCTAGGCACGAGCAAAACCCAACATTCCAGAATCTTGGCCGGAACACCCCAACAGCTTCCGGTTCAGAGAGGATTAAGTTCCAGAAAAAATGCCAGGCCACCAGGGGTGGGTTCTGGATCCGTTTGCTGCCGGTTCGCTCAGGGTCGCGCTATGCGCGCGTGCGCAGCAATCAAAAAATAGCTTCTGCGTATGCGCAGAAGCAAAAATTCACTTCTGCGCATGTGCAGAAGCACAAATTCGCTTCTGCGCATACGCAGAAGCAAAATCCAAGATGACGGCGCCCACGGAACACACTGAAAGAACCGGTTCCGTGACGTCATCACCGGTTTACTAACGGTTCTAAAGACACGGTTAGAACCGGTAGGAACCCACCTCTGCAGGCCACCCCAGGGTAGCAAGATTGGCATTCAGGAGAAAGATGCAATGTTCTTTTGCGTACCCCCTGCCCTACAAATGGCTAGCATGTCTCAGCTGGTGGGCAAACACGAACATGTGGATATTTCGGGGTCTGGTTCAAGGAACACAAAGGGTTTCCCTCCTCACTATGGCATTTGGAAGAAAAATGGGATTTTCAAAACCAATCATTCTATTAAGTATATAATTCCTAGCAAGGGAACAGAGGAGGAAAGATAACATGTTGAGATTAAAGGCAGTTGGGAGGGAGGAGCGGAAGACTGTGAACCGATTAAAACCCATTGTCCAGGATGCACACCAGTTACAATGCTGGCTAGATTAGCAAGCTTAGCCCTGAAAAGGAGTTAATTGCTAGAAATAATTACTTGAAAGAGATCTACTCAGGCGGTTGGGTTTCCTTCCTAACAGTTAAATAATTCCCACCAACCTCTTTGCTTTTCTCCCTTACTGTTGATTAATTCACAAATACTCTCAGGAGGTGTGGGGGAGGGGGATCTGTTAGAGTACCTCAAAAATGTCAGCCATGTGGCTTTATATGTAGAAACACCCCTTCCAAAGGAGAATATTTGTAGCTCAGGGTTGAAATGAAGGATCCTTGGTGCTGTATGAACTTGGTTGTTTTCTTGCAGACGTTTCATTACACAAACTAGGTACAGGTATTCCTCGACTTACAAGTTTGTTTAGTGACCGTTCAAAGTTACAACAGCACTGAAAAATGTGACTTATGACCATTTTTCATAGTTACGAACTCTGCAGCATCCTCATGGGCATGTGATCAGAATTAAGATGCTTGGCAACTGACTCATATTTATGACGGTTTCAGTATCCCAGGGTCATGCGATCCCATTTTGCGACCTACTGAGAAGCAAAGTCAATGGGGAAGCCAGATTCACTTAACGACCATGTTACTAACTTTACAACTGCAGTGATTCATTTAACGCCTTTGGCAAGAAAGTTCGTAAAATGGGGCAAAACTCACTCAACAAATGTCTCACTTAGCAACAGAAATTTTTGGGCTCAATTGTGGTCGTAATTCGAGGACTATCTGTAATGTCATCACTGTTGATGATGTTACCTAGTCTGGGTAATGAAACGACTGCAAGAAAACAACCAGACTCAGACAGCACCAAGGACCCCTCACCTTCAGAAATGGCCTTGCAAGAAAAGTGATGCTGCTGGTTCCATTTAACTGGGGACAGCCAGAAAAATTCAGTGTGAAATAGCCCTGCAATAATTCCTATGAACATAAGGATTCCCTTGATTCTGAGCAAGATCGACCTTTCCCATTCTTCCCCACACATAACACAAGGGAATCAGGAAATGGTGATGGCTGAGAGACAAGTCGAACAAAGACTAATAACCAAGGTGGTCAAGAAAGCATCATCAGAAGGCTGATGAGATGACCAGGAAGAAAGCAGGGTACATTCTGCTATCATCTATCTTTCTACTAAAATCAAACAGGACCAGCCCCATCAAATACAGCAGCCATCTTGCCGGTGGGTAGAGTTCCAGATGAGCAAAATTTTACAATGTCAAGACTTACTCCAAGCAGGGACACTTACCTACTATTCCAGACCCCAGGAATGATGACGAAGATATGCTGTTATGGGATGGCAGGTCCCTGTGTTCACTGTAGTGTGAACCTTCGCCATAACCCTGCTGTAAGGGGAAAAAAATAGTATCCATAGGCACAAAGTCATGAAGCACATTGCTTACCCACTCCTATCTCAATCAACAAGATTATGGGTATCCCAGAACCATTTCCAAATCAAAATACACCTTTAAAATTCAATTTAGTTGGATCTTATAAAGGCCAGCTATCTTGGGATGGATCAAATCGACTCCAACTGACTAGCAAACTGTTTCTATATACTCTCATTTTCCATTTTTTTTTTCTTCTGTTCAATCATGCCCGATTCTCAAAGACTGCCTGGACAAGTCCCTGAAGTCTATAGCTCCCAGCGACCGGTAAGATCCCACAGAGTTGGTCTCCTCCAGGTCCCATCAGCTAAACAGTGCCGGCTGGCGGGCCCGCAGGGGAGGGCCTTCTCTGTGGTTGCCCCAGCTCTCTGGAACCAGTTACCTCCTGAGATCCGGACTACCCCCACCCTATTGGCCTTCCGGAAAGCTGTGAAGACCTGGCTTTTCCGGCAGGCCTGGGGCCGTTGATCTCAATGTTACAATCTGTGAGATCCGGCCACGAATGGTATGTATGGCTTTTTAAATCGTTTTTTAATATTTATATTGTTTTTAATGTTTTTATACTTCTGTTGTAGGTTTTTCAGAAGTGTTTTGCCATTGCCTCTTTCCTATGCTGAGAGAGAATGACTGGCCCAAGGTCAACCAGTTGGCTTCTTGCCCCAGGCGCAGGACTAGGATTCACGGTCTCCCGGTTTCTAGCCTGATGCCTTAAACACTACACCAGACTGGGTCTCGGCTGAAGTGGTGCAGAAGTTAAATAAGTCAACACACTTCCCTTAAGCCATGCTGCCTCAGGGTTATGGAGTGAAGTGAGGAAATCATAAAACCTCAGCACATAAAGAAAGTCTCCATCATAAAAGACGGAATCCACCTCAGAGTTAGATGGGTGGCTTCTAAATTCCATAATTAAATAAATATGATACTCTCCAGAACAGGGAAGGTTCTGGAAAAACCATTCTCTTCACCTGCTATTATTGTGGGAAAGAAAATAAGTCAAACGTAGTTCAAAAAGATGGATGATTAATGTTGGAAGGAAGACAGATCAGACTCAAAAACAAGGCTTAGCCAATCTCATTGTGCACATGTTGTACTCTGACAATAAAGGTTTGAATTGAATTTTGAATTGAAAGATGACCAAACAATTAACTGAGATAGCTAAACAGAACCTTAATCTCATGGACAATCTCTTAGTGTATATCAGCCATTCCATTAGATTCCATGGAATAAACCTCAACTTTGTTAAAATACCAATTCCTTCAGGCTCTGTTTTTCTCTCAACTACTTCCATTCCAGCAAATCATTTTATGATCTGAACTTAACTTGAACTGCAATAGAACTTTAAGAATTGATTCTTAAGCCTGTCATTTCCTCTTCCTTCTTCATCCCCTTTTCTTTCTGTATTAGCCTATAAGCTGAATGAGCAGTACCGATTTTACATTATTGTATGTAAGCAGGTCTGGGAGATTTAGGAGCTAAAGAGTAAGGTAAAGAATATCTTTCAAATATGATCCCACTAAGCATATACAAGCAAGAAAGTTGTTGTTTTCACCTCATGCTTATGGATTGATTTCCTATAGGACATATGACAGGATGCTCTCAGAAAACAATTCCTTAAAATTACACATTTGATTCCTCAAAATTAAATAGTTCAGCAAGAATTAGGGTGAGAGGAAAGCTACTTTTCCTATATTTTCAGAAAAAAGGGAATTAGGGTAATTCACTTTCCCATCTCAAAAGACACGTGTGGACAAACCCCCAAAGATCCATTTGGATCTTGCAGTGAACAGATCTTCCCGATCCTTACCCTGACTTGGTCAAATGTGGAGTTGTTCTGATCTCCTGTTGCCCAAGAACCTGAAGTCGGTCGCTCATCCAAACCTTCCGGGGAAAGAGGGGTAGAAAAAACAAAGATTACTTTGATCTACAGGATCTTCAGAAGACAGACTCTCTCAAAGTTAACTCTTCCTTTCACAAATACAAAAATATTTGGATGAAAATCCCAAACCAACACTGACTTTTCCTGTTTTGCAAATTTTCCACACAGATTCAGCTTCAAAGGAGCCTCAGTTGATATGTTTGGCAAAATTGTGAGGGCAAATTTTATTTAATATGTGTAACACCTCAAGGGAGTTGTAACACACACAACTTACCTTCCCCAAAGCTGCTTTGGCTAGAGGAACATTACAGGAAAGGAGGTGGGAAAATTCAGTATACTCAAATTATGAAGGGTGGGTGGGTGGGAAGGAGACAGTTAATGAAACCAATTATTTTC
>QLTV01000971.1:999729-1033990 GCA_003457575.1 Thermophis baileyi
GAGACAGTTAATGAAACCAATTATTTTCTTTCTTAGCCAAGCTTAATTGGTCCACCATTTACGTTCTAGAGGAAGTTATAAGTGTCCAGAATGAGACATATTGGCACCACCACCTTGGCGCTGCCATCTTGCCATGGCCATGTCACCACAGCCATCTCAGTGTGGCCACCTTGGTGCTGCCATCTTAGCACGGGACAAATCACCATGGGAAACTTGCCATGAAACAACTCGGTGTGGCCTTACATGGCACCTCCCTTCGTCAACCACAACGTCGCAACAGGCCGTGTCTTCAGATCTGGGTCCAGCCTCCAGCAGCCTGGCAATCTGTTCCACACTGAGATGGCGGCGCCAAGGTAGCCGCGTTGAGGTGGCCATGGCGACATGGCCATGGCAAGAGGTGGCTGTGCCGAGATGTTTTATTTATGTATTTATTTTGTCAAGTACGTATTTGATAATATACATAAGTATAACATTATTTGAATACATAAAATGAGTAAAAATAAAAGGGTACATTAGGACAGGGACGGTAGGCACGCTGGTGCGCTTATGCACGCCCCTTACAGACCTCTTAGGAATGGGGTGAGGTCAACAGTAGACAGTTTAAGGTTAAAATTTTGGGGATTTGGGGATGAAACCACAGAGTCAGGTAGTGAGTTCGAGGCATTGACCATTCTGTTGCTGAAGTCGTATTTTCTGCAATCGAGTTTGGAGCGGTTCACTTTGAGTTTGTATCTGTTGTGTGCTCGTGTATTGTTGTGGTTGAAGCTGAAATAGTCGTTGACAGACTCTTGTTATCATCAAGAAGGACCTTCCTCTTTTGTTGATATCTCCATCCCATTTCAGCACTGACTGAACTTTACCTGCTCCCAGATATGAAACGAGGACCCCAAAAAGCAAACCGCCTTCCCCAGAAGTCTGAAGAAATGTTGCAGCAAAATAGACCTCTTTATTTCTCATCCACATAGAGATTTAATTCCTCGTGTTTGTTATGGAAGTAGCAGCGCAGCTGCAGATCACAGATTCTGGGAAATGGTTATGGACATCCGCTCGGGAGAAGCTTGCTAGATCTCGCTGTAGTATTATATACATTCACGAACACCATGAATTGTCCATTTCAACTGAAAATTCTGGGAATTTTAGCCCCGATGCATCTTGAGGCTGCCAAGTTGGGGAAGGTCCAACTCAAATACTGACAAAGTACAAGAAGAATCAAGAATGCACTCCTGGCTTCCCTGCAGAGGAAGATGGCTTAAGATGAGCTAACCGCCTTTTGAAGAAGCTAATCCACTATTTTTGCTCTCCTTAGACTAGCGCAGCCCCTCCCTCTCAAGCTGCCAAGTGTTTTTTGTATGGGAGCAGGGTGAATTCTGCAAATAAATAAATAATCAAAGTCCCTACAAAATAGGATGGCAATTCTATGCTGGTCTCCTCCCACTGAACAGGCATTTTTTTAATAGGTCAGAAGACCGTTTTAGTCCTATCGTAGATGACCAGGCTGAGCCCCAGGGAGGGGTCAAACGTGTTAGCAGTCTCGAATCCCTTCGTGCTAACAAGAGATCTAACTCCAGCCCCCCTTGAATTCCATTGACTCTTATCTACCGCCAATTTGCTTTAGTAGCTCAGATTCTTGTCGTAAGCTTTAGCGTACAATAAACCTGTATATTCATTTGAACTGCCTGGATTTCCTGATTTCCTGAGCTTCACCTCTGCTCTGATATGATTGCAAATCAAACCATGTCTGGAACAAGATCGTCCCCTTCCATGTCCAAAATATTACAGGCAGGGAACGTTTTGTGTGTACAATGGGTATTTTTCGTTTCCAATAGGATGTTTCCTCTCCTTGACTAATGCTGGAATGAGAGATCTGGAAATCAGCCAAGACCAAGATGGCAAACCAGCTTCAATTGGAGACGGTGTCCATCTTAGAACGATTCCTTTAATTTCATCTTATGCTCAGATAGTAACTACAGCTCTATCATCACAAGGAGGCTTTGAAGTCCAACTCTACTATGTTTGTATACGTGTATTTTTTAAAAGCATATTATTATGAGAAACACACCATCTATTTCTCTCCTTCCCTCTCCCTACTGTTCATTTAACCAGAAATTTCTTTCAAAATTACATGCTTCCATTCCGAAGCCTTTTGTGTTAATCATTTCCCCGGAGAATTGGTGTTTAATTGCTGTCTAATTTGCATAATTATGCATATTAATCTCCACTCCTAATGAATATTCATAACTCTCATTTAGAGTTTGTTTTCTAATAAAAAAAATTTCCAATGTGATTACGTTGCAGGATTGAGGCTGGCGGTGGAAGTAAGATGCTTAATGCAACTACGAAAAACACCAAAGTGCTACCTATTCTTTTCAAGGCTGGCAATTTTACTTCTTCCTTTCCATCCTGCTCTTTCAGAAAAGTATCAGCTGTGTTTTCTGGAACTGGTGGGGTGTGTGTGTGATCAAACTGAAGTATGTTCCAGACAGATACACACAAAATTTAAAAGGTAGGAAAGGTGAGAACGTTCAAAGACTGTTTACAGAATAACCAAGTTGGAAGGGACCTTGGAGGTCTTCTAGTCCAACCCCCTGCTCAAGTAAGAGACCCTATACCATTCCAGACAAATAGTTGTCCAATCTCTTCTTAAAAACCTCCACAACTTCTGGAGGCAAGCCATTCCATTGATTAATTGTTCTGTCAAGAAATTTCTCTTTATTTCTAGGTTGGTTTTCTTCTTGATTAGTTTCCATCCATTGCTTCTGGTTCTGCCTTCAGGTGCTTTGGAAAATAAGTTGATTCCCTCTTTTTTGTTGCAGCCCCTCAAATAGCAATAGCAATAGCATTTAGACATATACCGCTTCATAGTGCTTTTACAGCCTCTCTAAGTGGCTTACAGAGACAGCATATTGCCCCCAACAATCTGGGTCCTCATTTTACTGACCTCTGAAGGATGGAAGGCTGAGTCAACCTTGAGCCAGTGAGAATTGAACTGCCAAACTGCTGGCAGTCGGCAGAACTAGCCTGCAATACTGCATTCTAACCACTGCGCCACCACAGCTTTTCCAAATATTGGAAGACTGCTCTTGTGTTTCCCCTAGTCCTTTTCATTGAACTAGACATACCCAATATCTTATTTTTCTACCTGCCCAGGTCTTCTGTTAGCAAAAGGATCCTGCTCCAAGGAGTTGCAAAGCTCATAGCACAGGGAGGAAATACAGAAATAAATGTAATAAGGAAGGAGTTGGGATCCATGCCCCTTTTCTGGAAGGGACCTATAATCAGCCACTGTGTTCAAATGAAGTACTCAAGTTTAAAAACAATGTAATTGAAATACGTAAGGAAACACAAGAGGCAATGTTTAAAAAGAACACAAACACCCATTTTTATATTCACTTAAGGCTTTTTTAAAGTGAAAAGTACTCAGAAGCTATCTAGGGTTCTGTAAAGAGAAGAGGCTGAATCTTGTTTTTGAATCAATGGAAACGCTTTATGAATCCAAGTCAAGGTGATGTGACTGACTTTCCCACGAAATGTGTATTTGTTAAATATCCAAATACCTAAATTTAGATATCCATCTCAATATCCAAATATCAATCTGCCTCTGCAAAGCATAAAGGTAATTGAAAGTAGGCAGATGACCAGGTAATATGGGGGCATATCTATTAAAGGTTTCACACTCACACTAAATTTTCCACAATGGATAACTCTTCTTTTCATTTCATTACTATAAATCATTCTTCCCGAAGCTACCTCAAGGTCTTAGGAAGCCACAAATAACATGGATGTACCAAATTGGCAGAGCCAAATCCAAAAGATCATCTCAAATCAATTCAGAACCACTTGGCTGTTTCCCCTTATAATAAATACATTATACATTAAATTCATAGTCCTTGACCTATGACCTATGAATAGAGGTTGCTCATCATGGTTGTAAATCATGATGGTCACAAAACAATTTTACAACCTTTTTTGCAGAGGTCATAAGACAAGAGCCGAGGTGGCGCAGTGGTTAGAATGCAGCACTGCAGGCTACTTCAGCTGACTGCTAGCTGCAGTTCAGTGGTTCAAATCTCACCGGCTCAAGGTTGACTCAGCCTTCCATCCTTCTGAGGTGGGTAAAATGAGGACCCAGATTGTTGGGGGCAATATGCTGACTCTGTGAACCGCTTAGAGAGGGCTGTAAAGCACTATGAAGCGGTATATAAGTCTAACTGCTATTAACTGCTATTAATCCACAATTATTACGTGAACACCATGGTCGTTAAGTGAACCAAAGGTTCACTATGGGCACAGTTCCGCTGAAAATTAGAAGTGCCAACATGACTGCGGTGTGTGTGTGTGGGGCCCCCATTTTCTGGGTGTATCGTGACTTTGAATGATCACTAAGCAACTGGTTATAAGTCGAGAACTAACTGTAAGTTTCCTTAAAATGAAATCTTTAGTTCTGCCTTAAATGGTGTCATTTCCATTTCTTAAGATAGCTACCAATCTTGAAAGTGTAAAATATTCAAATATTTGAAATATTCAAATTTCACATTTCATAAGGCGTTCACCAGCTGAAGGAGATGGTTTGTCCAATTAAACTGGAACCTGCAAACTCAGTTCTGTTCAAAAAGATTCAATGTTTTGCTGAGCCTTTTCATTTTTTTTTTAAAAAAAAAGAGAAGAAACATCTTCCCTTGTGCTATGGGACCAATGGGGAAATGCTCACAAAGAGCCCTCCAAGCTCCAAAATAGACTAAAAACATAGATACTGCTAGGTACACTCTATGCAGCCACATATATACGCACATTGTATCTTCACGCAATTCAATATTTAATGCAATAATGCAATACAATGCAACACACACAATGTCTTCATGCATTTTTGCAGCTTTCCCCAGCCTGTAGGTTTATTTTACTACACTTTCCATCATCCTTAGCCAGCACAGACATGTTTAACATATCTGAAACACATCAAGATGGAGGACAGATTAGAGTACTAGATTAAAAACAAGAGATTTACATTCAAATTCTCATTTAGTCACAAAGCTCATAAACAATTGGGGGCAACCCTACATGAGGGCTCTCTGGAGGAAAAAGAGAGCATTAACTGGAATAAAAATAAAAGGAACAGGAAAATAAACAGCAGATAATGCTTTCAGCTTGCCAAAACTTCCTAACATCGCATGTTATTTCCCAGACTCTCTCTCTCTCTCTCTCTCTCTCTCTCTCTCTCTCTCTCTCTCTCTCTCTCTCTCTCTCTCTCTCTCTCTCTCTCTCTCTCTCTCTCTCTCTTTCTCTCTCTGCCCCTGGCTTCACCCATCCCCATTCCATTAATAGAATTATTAAAATGGGGGGGTGGAGATAGAAACTCTATAGATTAATTATGCATTTTAATAACCCCACTCATGAATATTCATGAAGCATTCTGTGCTCATGTTCTAATTAAAATATACTAATAGTATAAGATGTAGCTGTCAGAAAGAGAGAACATTCTTTCTCCCTGCCCCTCCCGACACCCCCACCCCTCCCCCGCTGTCACTTTTTTACACTGGAGTAGATGCAGGTAGGTACAGATTGACTTCATCCAGTGACCCACAGCACAGATAAAATATCTCACTGAAGTTCAACATTAACGACATATTTAGGCAGGGTAAAAAGGGAACTGTAGGTAGTAGGCAAATACACACACACACACATACACGCATGCACAGACTTATGGTGGTGTTTATTTTTTTGAAAAAAGGAATAACAGCTGCACGTGATCTTGCTGAAGGAAAGAGTTAAGATTAGGGTCAAGTGCTTGTCACTATTTGCATGCACAAAGAAAACCTATTTCACGTGATATGGAGTCTCTGCTAAAATTTTGCAACAGAATGCGAATGAATTGTAAGAAGTCAGGTTTGATGACTCAGGGGAGAGAGAACATCAATCAATCAATCTGAATAGAGCTGGAAGCAGAGGTGAGATTCAGCCGGTTTGAACCGGTTCAGGCGAACTGGTAATGGCGACCTGCAGCCACCCGCCCAGGCGCAATCCCATCCTATATCGCTGTGTTTGTTGACACCGCACGCATGCGTGGACAGCGCGCATGAATGAATTGCCGTGTTTGTTGACGCTGCACACATGCACGGATGGCGCGCATGAGCGAATTGCCATGTTTTGTGATGCAGTGCGCATGTGCGCAAGGCACGCACGCGAGCATGTGCACGCGCCCGCTCACATTTTTGATTCTGGACGAACCAGTTGTTAAATTATGTGAAGCCCACCTCTGGCTGGAAGGGACCTTGGAGGTTTTCCAGTCCAACCCCCTGCTCAAGCAGGAGACCCTATACCAGCGGTTCTCAACCTGTGGGTCGTGACCAATGTTCCTTCTGAACTGGAAAATCGCCGCACAGCAATGTTCCCTCCGACACGGAAAATCGCCGCGCGGCAGTTTCTAACTGCCGCGCGGCGATTGCCTGTCACGTGCGCGGCCGCGCAGCTTAGAGGGAACATTGGTCGTGACCCCTTTGGGGGTCGAACGACCCTTTCACAGGGGTCACCTAAGCGCGCGCTAGCCCGCCATCTTGGTGCCACGCCCCCTTTGTCACCTCATCGCGCGCGGGGAGGGGGTGGGGGTCACGGCGGCGAGGCGGGGGTCGTGGCATTAGGAAGGTTGAGAACCACTGCCCTATACCATTTCAGACAGGTGGCTGTCCAGTCTTTTCTTAAAAACTTCCAGTGATGAAGCATCCATAACTTCTGAAGGCAAGCTGTTCCACTGGTTGACTGTCCTCACTATTAGGAAGTTTCTCCTTAATTCCAGGTTGCTTCTCTCCTTGATTAGTTTCCATCCATTGTTTCCTGTCCTGCCCTCTGGAGCTTTGGAAAATAAGTCCTCCATCCTCAATTTTTCAAAGTTCAGGGATTGGTTCAACCAGTCTATTTGCATGGCACTGAAGAAATGGTGCCCAATTGCACAGGGAGGCAGAGATGATGCAGGTTGGCTATTTATCCATGTAAGGAAGTAGCTAAGTACAGTAAACCAGTACAGTCAATCAGTAAACCCCACGCCCCACTCCCTGCCACCTCAAATTGTGAGCCATCATAAACTACAGGGTGATCCAGCAAGCTACTGACCTAAAGCCCCACAACTTTAAGTGCCCCAAATCTCTCAAGAACCCGTATTGATTGAACACTAGGAATAAGGTTTTCTTGCCTTGGGCAAAGAAAATGCACAGAATTCGCTGAATAATAGCAATAGCAATAGCACTTAGACTTATACTTTAAAGTGCCCTTTACAGTGCTTTTACAGCCCTCGCTAAGCGGTTTACAGAGTCAGCATATTGGTCCTCATTTTACCCACCTCGGAAGGATGGAAGGCTGAGTCAACCTTGAGCCTGGTAAGATTTGAACTGCCAAATTGCAGGCAGCCGGCAGTCAGCAGAAGTAGCCTGCAGTACTGCATTCTAACCACTGCGCCACCATGGCTCATAATAACCCACAAAGGAGTGTTTTTAATTGATATTTTTAATTAATCCATAAAGGAGATTTGAGAGAAAAAAACAAAAAAGGGAGAAGAAAGAAGAGGAGGAAAAAGAGGAGCGGGAGGGGGAGGAAGATCTCCTCCTCCTCCTCCTCCTCCTCCTCCCTTCTGGTCATTTGCTCTCATTCCATCCCACCTGAGCCAAACAATCCACAAAACTTCAAAATCTTTTACCTCTTGGGGAGAGGAAGGAAGTACAATTTTTCACTAATTTTCCCTACGCGTACACACCCAAACTCCAGCATGTAGAAACACAATGTTCTTGGATGTCGTAAAACTAGAAGCCACAACTTAAAAGGTCATGGAAGGGAGGTGGTGAGACCCAATGTTAGAATCCTTTAGAATGCACCATCAGAATGCACCATCTAGCTAGCTCCTTCGTGGAGGAGGGGAGTAAGGGATGCGGTAATTTGATTTGAAAAAGAGGTGGCAGACGGCTGCCATGATAAACACTTTCATAATAAGCCGCTTTTGCTGCCTAATCAGCCTGAGAATCAGGCTGGGACAAGCAGACTGCTGAGTGAGATTTGGAAAAATCAATGAAATTAGTTGACTGATAATTAGCTTTAATTCTCATAGCAAAATTGTTTTCCCACTAGCTACCCACAACAGGAATGCCATTCTCCCACAGACACGGATACCCATTCCTCTGGACCATGCTTTGCAAAAGAGGAAAACACATTCGACTGCACGGACCCTGGAGAGTCAATTCCCACGTGCATTTAAACTTCTTGAGGTGTGTATTTTTATCAGGCCTTTCTGGCAACCATCAAGGCAGCGTGCAAAAATTCCAAAGCAGCAAAATAAGAATCGCAGTCTAAGCTGTAAGATTTTTCTTTGCCTGAATGGTGATATATCAGGACTTACCTTGCTATTGGTTCTAATTTAAATTTTATGATGTTTCAGGCAGTCCTCAACTTACAACCACAATTGGGATGTAGAATTTCTGCTGCTAAGCAAGATGGTTAAGTGAGACATGCCCAATTTTATGACCTTTTTTTGCCACTGTTAAGTAAATCACTGCAGTTGTTAAGTGAATCATGAGGTCCTTAAGTGAACTGATTGACTTTGCTTGTGGCAAGCTGGCTGGAAAAGCCACAAATGGCGATCACAGGATTCCGGGATGCTGTAACCATTGGAAATTCATGCCGGTTACCAAGCACTCAAATTTTGATCACATGATCATGGGGGGTGTGCTCCAATGGTCGTAAGTATGAGGACTGGTCGTAAGTTACATTTTTCAAAACTGTTGTAACTTTGAGCGGTCACTAAATGAATGGTTGTTGAGTCAAGGACTATTAGTAATTATAATCTGCCTGGAATTCTTGGGAATCAAATGGCATATATGATGAAATAATATATAAATACTAGACATTTATAGAACACTGAAAAAAATCTTTTCAAATCAAAGTTGCAAGTGAGATTTGCAGTAAAGTAAAGATTTGCAGCCAAGAGGTTCAAATTATCCTTGTCCATGCTGTGAGTATTCCTGCCTGTTTCCATTGTAGGGAAATGAATTTGGAGGCCTCGCAGAGAGAGCATCTGTGCATGCTAACACACTACTGTAGTATCTGCCACTAATCCACACCTGAAAAGCAAACACAGATGTACATGTCTCTATACATACATACATACATACATACATACATACATACATACATACATACATACATACATACATACATCCTTTTCCAATTGGTTCTGTACCCTTAAGCAAAGTTTCTCTTTCAATCTTTTGGGGGAGGGTGGGGGAAGGGCAGGAACACCACAGAGATACCCTCCGCAGAGGGAGAATTTAGAGGTGAGATGCTTCTGCTGGTTTTAATTCCTCTGATCTGGAAATTATGCTTTTAATGGAGCATAAGCTTTTATGGCAGCTGCTTCATGCGGTTTACTCACATTTATTCAGTTTAAACCTGTTTATCTCACTTTTCTATTTAAAAAAGGATTCCTAGCGGTCAACAAGATAACCAAGAACAGAAGTAGAAGGATAGCCTACGTCAGGGGTGTTCATTGAGGGCCACATCAGGGCTGTGTTTGACCTCGGGGGGGCGTGGCCAGCTCAATGTCATTCGTGTCGGGGGCGCCTGTGGAGAGCTCTCCCAGTGATAACGGGCTCCCAAACTATATTTTCGGCTGCGACCGCCTCCTACAACCCTCTGCCAATGAAAATGGAGCTTGGGAGGGCCACACACAGCCCTCCCGAGCTCCATTTTCGCTGGCAGAGGCACCGCGGGCCGGTCCTTTGCTGTTTCCAGGGCGGCGGTGTGGGCCAGATCTAAGCACCCTGCAGGCCGGATCCGGCCCCCAGGTCTTGAGTTTGACACCCCTGGCCTACGTTGAAAGCATTTAAACATATACATTATATGTGTTTATACCCTAGTCAATGAATAATTGTATTTCTATATCCAGGCTCAGGACTCAGTGCTGATAAACTGCCAGGCCAAATATGTGAGTTATCACCCGGATAGGCTGGGAGGTTCAAACTGGAGTAAGTTAGGGAAGAGCAACTTTTGACTGGCCACAGCTTGTTAAGGGGTGTCTGAGGGTCATGGGGGTACAATTAGTGGAACCATGATTAATTGGAGAGGTCTGTCAATCATTTCTACCTATACAGATAGTCCTCGACTTACAATAGTTCATTTAGTGACCATTCAAAGTTACAACAGCACTGAAAAAAGTGACTTATGACCCTTTCTCACACTTCATGACCATTACAGCATCTTCATGGTCATGTGATCAAAATTGAGATGCTTGGAAACTGACTCATCTTTATGACACTTGCAGTGTACTGGGCTCATTTGATCACCTTTTGCGACCTTCTGATAAACAAAGTCAATAGGGAAGCCAGATTCACTTAACAACCGTTTTACTAATTTACTAAATGCAGTGATTCACTTAACAATTGTGGCAAGAAAGGTTGTAAAATGGAGGAAAATTCAACTAACACAATTTTGGGCTCGATTGTGGTTGCAAGTTGAGGATTACCTGTATTTTGATGGGACAGACATTGGGGGTGTTTTAAGAAACCAAACCGAGTTTGCTCTTTAAAATTCCCAAATGTTTTTAAAATTATTGGGTTGGTTTTTGTTTTTGTTTTTTGCTTTTTTAAGGGTGAAATGTGTCCCTTAAGCCTTGATAACACCTAAGAAAACTCTTTTGCTTTTTCAAAACACTCCCCAAATGTAGGTCTCAACCAATTTGCAGGATGCCCACCTGGGTTAACTCACAAATATTTGACTTATGGTTTATTTATTATTACTTTGTTTACTGATGTTTGCAATTATCCTTTGCCTTCTCTATGGGAGCTCAACGGGTTTCTTATTTTATTTGCATAAGAGCCTTGTGAGACAGTTTGGGCAGAGTGCAGATACATCCATGAGTTTTGTGTGGGTTTTTTCTTTTAAATGAAGACTAGTAAATTTTCCAGGGACTGTGTAGCATTGTGAAATCTTAAAGTACAGATAGGATATTGGTGAAGAGGTTGGAATATGAGCAGAAACTCAGCTTCAAGTCCCCTTATCAGCCACAGAGAGCGATCCCTCTCCAGCCAAACTTTCCTCTCAGGATAGTTGCTGTGAGCAAAAAGGAGAGGAAAAACTATTTATGACAATTGGGGCTCCTGGGAAAAAAAAGCAGGACATAAACTTAGCAAACAAATGAATGAATTTAAGTGCCTAAATATCACGAGATTCGTTGCGTTCTCATCCATGGACCTTGAGCAAACTCAAGTGAGAATACTGAAATCTCACAAAATTTTTATTACTTTTTTTTCTTTTAAAAGGCTTTTAAGGGTGCCTTTTAAGAACATTTAGAGTAATATATAGTATTTCTGGGGGGGGGAGTCTGTTTTTCACCTATTAACCTATCTAACGCAGATATGTCTACCAATAAAGGAGAATATTTGTAGCCCAGGGTTAAAATGAGGGGTCCTTGGTGCTCTCTGAGCTTGCTTTGTTTTCTTGCAGAAGTTTCATTACCCAAGCTAGGTAACATCATCACTGCTGATGATGTTACCTAGTTTGGGTAATTAAATATCTGAAAGAAAACAAGCAAGCTCAGAGAGCACCAAGGACCCAGCAGATATTTCTCCCTAACTGGAACAAAATTCTGAACAGGCCCACAGAGGACCAGTTCAGGCCCAAATAAATAAATATGCTGATCAGGACTTCATACAGAGCCAAACAATCTAAATTTGTACTGTCTCACTTCAGAACATGGGAAGACTCTCATAGGGCTGAGTCCTTCCTCATGATAAAATTCTTGCATGTAGGAAACAAGCACATTTGTTTTTATACAACTGGGTGTTTAAATATAATCGCAGAGAAGCAATCCATCCATTCCTACCATCTGCAGTAGCACAGCCTCGACAGAGATATAGTGCCTTGCTATGGAATAAGCCAGAATGAGCAGCCTTTAAGGAAACATTTCCTCTGTTTCTTGATTTATGGCATTGAGGAATTGCTGAGGCCAAGATATTTGAGGAAACCCTTGGGAGAAACATAGTCCAGAAGGGTTGGTTGACTGTATAGGGTGATGGGCAGGGGGCCAGAATATCTACCAGCTGTGGGTGCCTCTTCAAGCCATTAAGGGCAGCAAATCTATTTTCTGTCACATCTCCCAAGACATAATTTCTGGAAGGGAAATAAAAAAGACTCCAAAGTAGAGGGTTTTTTTTCCTTTGGCTGTGGCTCATCTGTACTCTGCCCTGCAACAAAGTCTTGCCCAGGATACTTCTATGTGCACCTCACCCAAGCTAAAATAAAAAAAATAAAAAAAATGTGAAGGGGGGAAGTGCAGTGGCAAGAGTAAATAGAATAAATATAAAAGAAAAAGCAAAAAAGAGGAGAAAACCCAAGCGCCCACAAATCCAAATGGATTGAATTATCAAGTGTTTCACTTGCCTGCTAAATGTTGCTGCCTCCAGTCTGGAATTAAATAAACTGTATATCTGCTGCTAGGTGTGTGCAAGCACAAGAGTCAGGAAATGTAATTTTCTGCTGACCCTGCCCTCTGTGCACCAAATTCATCCCTCCAACCGAGATTTACAGTCATCTGCTGCAAACTAGATTCCTTCCCACAAGCAATAGCACTTAGACTTATATACCGCTTCACAGTGCTTTACAGCCTTCTCTAAGCTGTTTACAGAGTCAGCATATTGCCCCCCACAATCTGGGTCCTCATTTTACTGGACTTTGGAAGGATGGAAGGCTCAGCCAATCTTGAGCCAGTGAGAATCAAACTGCCGAACAGCTGGCAATCGGGAGTCAGCAGAATTAGTCTGAAAAACTGCATTCTAACCACTGCACCACCACAGCTCTTGCCTTTAGCTTCTTACACAAGCCATTTTTGTTGTTTCTTTTCAAATTCAAGTCACCATCCCTGGCTGAATAACATAGAATACTGATAGAGGTTTTTAAGAGGAGATTGGACAGCCATTTGTCCGGAATGGTACAGAATCTCCTGCTTGAGCAGGGGGTTGGACTAGACGACCTTGCAGATCCCTTCCAACTCTATTATTCTGTTAATTCTGTAAACAATCTGAGGGAGTCTAATGTAATCTGGTCATCCAATATAAGGATGTCACTAAAATGGATAACTTTCTGGAACCCAGCCCCCATGGATAGGAAAATTCCAGGTTCAAATTTCATCTGTGTGGCAAATGCCAAGGAAACCATTTTCTTGTCTAAATTACTGAGGCAACAGGACTTTTACGTGCAGATAGGAAAACTCCATGTAACATCAACAGGCTACTTATTAACTGAGGCAAAAACACAACCGTTTTTCTGTAGATCATCCGAAGAGACATTCAGATCTCTCATGGGAAGAAGACTGAGGGCTGTGTGTGTGTGAGAGAGAGGGGGGGAGGGGGGGGACAGAATATCTGGCAAACTGACTTTTAAAGTACATCAGATACTTCCATAGGCATGACCAAGGGACACAGTTCTTGGATAAATAAAATGGGAGGTTAAACGTTCCCATGTCATTTACAGAGGCAATCAAGTAATGTTATTTCCCCCTAATTATATCTCAATAAATATTAGGGCACATCAATTTGGCCAAACTCTGCCAAAGACTGATTTCCATACGCCTGTCCTCTTCTGTTCTCTATATCTGTGTTTCTCAACCGTGGGGGCTTGAAGATGTGTTGACTTCAATTCCCAGAATTCCCCAGCCAGCAATGACTGGCTAGGGAATTCTGGGAGTTGAAGTCCACACATCTTCAAGTCGCCAAAGTTGAGAAACACTGCTCTATATTTTCTACCTTGATGCCAAGAAGCGGAACCTGGACTGTAGAGTATATTTAATGTTATGCATATTACATGCATGCACTGCCACATGGCCAACACATCCTGGCTCACACTTGCGTGAAAATATCATGTGGGGCTGGGACTGGGGATTTGTGAGCAGAGGAAGTAGTATTTCAAGCTTCAGGGGGTAGTTCCCCCATGTAGGCCCAATACTGTTTGGGAGAGGGGAGAGTGAAAGGGGATTTCCCACCAAGCTTGTGGGACCAGTTTATGCAAAGGACAGGTGTAGAGACCCTCTCCCACAGAACCCTCCCCCTTCCTTTCTCACCATTTGTTTATTTAGCGCTCAACACCACTGTGCTGTTGGGCCCACTGCAACACAGTCATCGTTTACTCTTTCATTAAATCTCTGGCTGTGCTCATTTTGTTAATATTGTCCAGCAACGATGGCAAATTACAAGGGTTTCACTCCAGTCAGCATCCTCCTTCAATGAAAAGATTGTCCTGGAGGTCCTTGCCTCAAGTAAACAGTATGCCATAGAGCAAAAGACCTTATTTATTAGGGTTTTTTTTTATCCCGCCTTTATTTCTTTATGAGTAATTCAAGGTGGCAAACATACATAATTCTCCTCCCTAATACGATTTTACCCACAACAACAACCCTTCGAGGTGGGTTGGGTTGAGAGAGAGGGACCGGCCCAAAGTCACCCAGCTGGCTTTCATGGCTAAGGCAGTACAGTACTAGAACTCACAGCCTCCTAGCAATTGGCCCAAAATCACCTAACTGGCTTTCATGGCTAAGGCGGGACTAGAACTCACAGCCTCCTAGTGATTGGCCCAAAATCACCTAACTGGCTTTCATGGCTAAGGCGGGACTAGAACTTACAGCCTCCTAGTGATTGGCCCAAAATCACCTAACTGGCTTTCATGGCTAAGGTGGGACTAGAACTCACAGCCTCCTAGTGATTGGCCCAAAATCACCTAATTGGCTTTCATACCTAAGGCAGGACTAGAACTCTCTGTCTCCTGCTTTACAGACTTAATTGTCTGAAGGACCAAAGTACATATTTTAGAATAGGACCTTTTGTCAAGGAGAACAAGCATTCGTCAGAACAGTCACTGCTATTTCCTGCTCAAAGCAAAGAAATCAGAATTGCACGAGGAACCAGATACATCTTTTTGTCCATCCAGAGAAGATGGCTGCAAGTTACTGCTGAGTTTTCATATTTGTGACAGGCAATTGTTAAAGCCAACAAACATTGCTGTCCAGCTGCAAACTCCTTTTAGAGCAGGGGTGTCCAACCTTAGCAATTTTAAGACCTGTGGACTTCAACTCCCATGGCTGTCTGGGGAATTCTGGGAGTTGAAATCCACAGGTCTTATTAAAGTTACTAAGGTTGGACACCTTTGTTTTAGAGCCTTTCCTGAATAGAAACAACAGACATTTTTTGGAGCAGTTCCTTCCAATCTGATGCTCTTGTCCAGATGTAGTAGAGAATGGATTTCATCACTCTCAAACAATCTGGGCAGCATGGCTGGGAGCAGCGAGGTCAGTGGGATGACATGCTAGAGAAGGTAGTTTTCAGGGATACCTGCAGGGAGCAAACGAAGCAGTTTGTGGAGGCCAGCAGTTGATTCAGCTAGGGGGGGGGGAGAGAAGAGTGGCACCTGGGGAGAATGGAGAAGTAAATCAGTGCCCTAAACACTTCCCGGCAGCTGTAAAAACAATTGTGCAAACAAAGGACTCCAAAAGGAGCAGCATTGAGTGGAAAAAAAAGGTGTATGTGTGTGTGAGGGAGGGGGTGAGTTCAAAGTCTTACAATAAAATCAGATTTAAAACACACACACACACACACACACACACACACTTGTGGGGAGACAGTTTGGTCTACTGGTTAAGGCAGCAGGCTAGAAAGTGGGAGATCATGAATTTTAGGCCTGTCTTAGGCATGAAAGTTGGTTGGGTAACTTTGGGCCAATCACCAAGAGACCGAAAGTTCTAGTCCCGCCTTAAGCATGAAAGCCTGCTGGGTGACTTTGGGCCAATAACTCTTTTTCTGCCCAGCCCCACCTCATAGGGTTGTTGTGGGAAGGGGTGCGCGTGAGAAATAAATAAATAAATAAATAAATAAATAAATAAATAAATAAATAAATAAATAAATAAATAAATAATAAATAAAAATAAGCTAAGAAATTTGAGTGGGGCAACAGGTCTACAATTATAGAATGTGTTGTGACATCTTCTGCAACCTGCATGTTGGAGATAATCAGAATGCTCAAACTTCCCAACTCCTGCCTTTTTTCATCAGCCTCTATTTGGATCAAATGTCTTCAGAATTTCAAAAGGAAAGATTTTTGTTACCAGAGATGGAGACGCAGAAACGGATCGTTCATTATTAGATTTATGCAAATTCATGGACAGAAGGTGCCAGTATACATGGCTGTTCACTTGCCCGATTGTAATCCAGCTATCAAGACCGTATTGCATTAGCTCACATCATGAGAGCAGCCAATACTCTGATATTGAATTCACACAACATGCTAAACTAAAAGGGGATGGATAGTGGGGTGTATGAATCAGATTTCCTATTATGGAAGAATGCAGTTTATTTGTTCAAGTATAACAAATTATACTAACATAGGAACTGTATTTGGTTCAACCAGGTTTAACATGCTGTGCTAATCCAAGCTAGGAGAAAATTAAGTGTTCTATTAAGCAATAACTTTTTTATTTGTTTACATCTCTATAGCATTCTCTGGAAATGAGCATTCCAGCCCATCTTACTAATTTATAGTGTGCCACAGCAGCAAAAACTAATGAAAAATATATCGTTCAGAAAGGAGCTATTGTTTGGGAGTGAGATGTCAGATTTGAAAGTGTTACATTTCCATCCTGGGTTCAAATCCTCGCTCAGCAGTGAGAATCAGTGAGAAACCACTGAACAGTCACTTTCTCTAAGCCTAATAAACACAGGAAAAGGACAACTCAGATGATTTAAGGGGTTGGAGCAGCTTCCTTGTGAAGAGAGGTTGTGACACTTGGGTCTACTTTGTCTAGAGAAAGGGTGAACAAGAGGGAACATGATTGAGATGTAGATAGTCCTCGACTTACAACCATTTATTTAGTGACTATTTTAAGTTACACCACCACTGAAAAAGTGACTTATAGACTTTTTCACACTTAACGACAGTTGCAGCATCCCCATGGTCACATGATCAAAATTCGGATGCTTGGCAACTGGCTCATATTTATGACAGTTGCAGTTTTCCAGGATCATGTGATCACCTTTTACAACCTTCTGACAAGCAAAGACAACAGGGGAGCCAGATTCACTTAACAACCATGTTACTAACTTAACAACTGCAGTGCTTCACTTAACAACTGTGGCAAGAAGTTTGTGAAGTGGAACAAAACTCACTTAACAACTGTCTCGTTTAGCAATGGAATTTTGAGCTCAATTGTGGTCTTAAGTTGAGGACTATCTATAAAAAATATAAGCCCGGCACATATAAAGAGAACAAGGAGAAACTATTTCTCCATTCTATAAATGTGAGAACTAGAAGTCACCCAATGAAACGCCATTGTGGAAGAATTAGGACAGATAACACTATTTTAAACAATCCATTTGGGACTGGCTACCATGAGATGTGGTGTTGGCGACCAGCTTGGCTAGCTTCAGAAAACTTTCATGGAAATTGTGGGCATAAATGGATATTAGCTCTGACAGCAGTGAGTTTGCTCTCTAAAGGCCATCTGCTGGGAGACTAGCAGGCTTTCTTGGGCAGTTGGTGGGCCACAGTGAGAAGAGACTGCAGGATGAGAAGGGCCAGAGGTCTAATCCAACAAGACAAGGCTTCAAGTTTTATGTTCTTACCTTGCAAGAATAAATTGAGTGGTGCTTTCTTGTGCTATCTCAGATTCTTTGAAGGAAGAATGGGATAAATGCCTAGCTAACAACTGCAATAAAAATTTAACTCTTCCTTTTAAAAAAAAAAATCCCTTTCCACTCCAAACCAAAATAACTTAAAGGAACAGTGATAATAAAGCAGTTAAATAACAAACAACAGTTGTAGGCAGATACTTTTAGCCAAAGAACCTGGATGCAAGAAAATGTGTAACACGTGGCCAATCCATCTTATTTTTAAGCACTAGAGAGCAAGTAAGGCTCTCAGGAAATATAAGAAGGAGTCATGATCCAAGGGTCGCTTCCGGTAAATAAATTGCTCACAAGCCAGACGGTGACTCACAGCAGCGGAAAGAGATAAGAAGAATTGTTCAGCGCAAGGCAGGACAATTCCTTGTGTACCAAAAAAACAAGCAACTGTGCTCCCCCCCCCTTCTTCCTTAAAACAAAGTGTTCCTCCGCCATCACCTGCCTCTTAAAAAACTGGCGGAAACTCCTTCTGCTGGCAGCCTTTTGTTAGAGGCTGTTGTTTCAACTCCAGTTGCCACAACAAAGGGAATGATTACTTTCTTTTCTTGGGGACACCCTGTTGTTGTTGTTGTTTTAAAAAAACTTATGTTTAAAAGTCTACTCACTGATGCCTGGAAACATAAGCCCATCCATCCCCTGGACTGATGGACGCTGGTTTAACATACAATCATTTCCTTTATCAGCAGGAAAAACTTAATGCTTTGTTTTTATTACAAATATTCCTTATTTATTTCTGAGCTTTAGAGGCGGCCTACCTTAAGAACAATTTTGGGAAGTTTGCATCGGAATAAAGAATACAAGAAAGAACGAAGCAAGAAAAGCGGCCTAAGTAATTTGCAGGTGTCACTGGGAGAACTCACAACAAGAAAACCAAGCAACCCTTTAAAGAGCTTTCATTCCTGGTTGAAGTGGAACAAATCTCCAAAACAGGATGCTCAACAACTTCATTGCGGCATCAGTTTGTATCAAACGATGGCATAATCTTCCAGATTAATAAGTCTACAAGACAAATCTTTCAAAAATAATAATAATAATAATCTAGAAATATACTCCCAAATATCTTGCTGGATGAAAGCAAAACCAGTTTGTGCATTGCACAATCATAATGTGGTTTGTTTGAATCTGAATTTATGTGATCTGCAAACCCAGCAATGTAGGATGTAAAATCATGGTTCTTAGCTTAGTGAGATGTATGAATCAGGCCACCATTTTCAACAAACTATGGATAAAACTGACCAATATGTAAATTCAGTCAAGAGAGAACCCAGCTTTCATCAATAATAAGCAAATTAACTCTTCAACTCCTGAATATTTCTAGTTTAGCTCTACTTGAGTGAGCCCTGTTGCATCCTGTGATTCCAGCTGAGTTGGTAGCTATGATACCACCCTCCACCACTCCAAGCAATGGCACTGCCACACTAACTTGGAAAATGAAAGGTGGTTCAGCACCCTTTGTATTTTAAAGGTAAGGGGCGTTGGTCTTACCTGATACGCCTCTTCTCATCAGGAGGAGCCAGCAGTCAGGATGGGCTGTCCTTGTCCATCAGCTATGAGGGCCGAGTCAAATTTGCATATAGCCGGATCCGCCTTCTGGTTCCCCAGTTCTGACGAATCCGAAGAGAAGACTCGGCGTGGCGAAGAAACACAGGGATGTATTCACAGAAAAAGGCAGTCGAGCTCACATCCCAACACAACGTAGACTGGTCCAAAAATGAGGAAAAGCGAAACATCCAAAGAATGGAGCAGTGACATCCAACGAAGACATCAAACCAGAAGTCCAGCAAGAAAAAGGGGGGCGGGACTGACTGTTGGCTCCTCCTGATGAGAAGAGGCGTATCAGGTAAGACCAACGCCCCTTCTCCATCTTGGGAGGAGCCAGCAGTCAGGATGGGACATGCCAAAGCTTGTAGTCCCAGTGGGAGGGCACAATCAGGAAGAAGCCTCAACAACCCTCTGCAGCACTCTCCGGCCAAAGGCGGCGTCCGCCGACGCGTACTGGTCTATCTTATAATGCCGGATAAACTGGGAAGGAGAGGCCCAAACAGCAGCCCGGCATAGGTCCTCTAAGGAACACTGGGTCGCCCAAGCGGCCGATGTGGCGGCACTATGGGTAGAGTGTGCAGTAATACCCGCAGGGCGCGGAAGAGCAGCCAATTCATAGGCCTTGGCGATGGCGCCCCTGACCCAGCGCCCGATAGACGTTGAGGAAGCCTTGAGGCCCATAGTCCGGGGTAAAAAAGCTATGAGCAGGGCCTCCGACCTCCGGAAGGCTCGAGTGCGCTCGATGTAAATGCGGAGGTCCCGCCGGACGTCCAACGTATGCCATCTGCGTTTGGAAGGATGAACCGGGTTGGAACAAAAGGAGGGCAGCACCAGCTCCTGTGCCCTATGAAAAGTCGAATTAACCTTCGGTAGGAAGGAAGGGTCCAGACGAAGCACCACCTTGTCCCGGTGAAAAATACACAGGTCGTCACGGACGGAAAGCGCCGACAGCTCCGAAATCCTGCGAGCAGACGTTATCGCCAACAAGAAGGCCATCTTAAAGGACAGGTGCCTGAGCGAGGCTTCCCGCAGGGGCTCATACGGGGGACCCGTAAGCGAATTCAGGACCTTGGGAAGCTCCCAGGTCGGGAACCGGTGGACCACAGGCGGCCGCAGGTTCAAGGCCCCCTTAAGGGAACGACGTACCATGGGTAGCTGAGAAAGGGAGCCAACGTGCCCACACGAAAGCACCGATGAAAGGGCCGCCACCTGGCGCTGAAGGGTGTTTGGCGAAAGACCCTTGTCGAGAACCATCTGCAGGAACTTCAGGACCTTAGGCAACGGAATCCGGAGCGGAGAGAGACCCTGGGAAGAACACCAGGCGCAAAAAGCCTTCCACGTCGTCGAGTATATCCTTTCCGTGGACGGCCTGCGAGAGGCCTGGATGGTTAAGATCACGTCCGGATCGTAATCCTGGCGACTCAAACAGCCCCTCTCAAGCGCCATGTGGTCAACTGGCACCACAGAGGGTCCGGGTGAACCAACGACCCCTGACTGAGAAGGGTAGGAGAGACAGGGAGCCTCCAGGGGTCCATCACGGAAAGGGCCCTGAGGTCCGCAAACCAGGGCTGTCTCGGCCAGTATGGAGCAATGAGGATCAGCTCCGCCTGTTCCTGGAGTAACTTCCGGACCACCAGGGTCAGCGTGGGGAGGGGGGGAAAGGCATAAAGAAGGCCCTGTGGCCAGGTGCTCCGAAGGGCGTTGACCCCCTCCGCCCCCCGGGCGGGGAAGCGGGAGAAAAACCTCGGGAGCTGAGAGTTCTCCGGGGTCACGAAGAGATCCACCAGGGGGTACCCGAACCGGCTGGAGATGGAGCGGAAAACTGACGGGTCCAGACGCCACTCGGCCTGGTCCACCGCCGAGCGACTCAGCCAGTCCGCCTGGATGTTGGCAGCCCCGGAGATGTAGTCCGCCGACAGCGAAAGAAGATGGTGCTCCGCCCACAGGCCCAGCCGCAGTGCTTCGGTCATGACTGGGACCGAGTGCCCCCTTGCCGGTTGACGTGCGCCTTCGCCGATATGTTGTCTGTTAAAACCAACACATGGCGGCCCGCCACCAGACAACGGAAGTGCTTGAGGGCCAACGACACCGCACGCAACTCTAGCCAGTTGATGGAGCACCCGGCCTGCTCCGCCAACCAAAGGCCCTGAGCCATGTGACCCTGGCAGTGGGCGCCCCACCCCGCAAGGCTTGCGTCCGTCGTGACGGCGATAGTGTCCGGAACTGCGAAAAGGGAGCCCCTGGATATAGCCGGAGACTGCCACCAGAGTAGGGAATGTCGAACTACCGACGGGAGCCGGACCTTGAGGCACGACGACCCGCGACCCTCCTTCTGAAAGGGAAGGAGGAACCACTGTAGCTCCCGAGAATGAAGTCTCGCCCAAGGGGTGATGGAGAGACAGGAAACCATCTTTCCCAGGAGAGTGGACAAGACCGACAGAGGGGACGAGTCCGCGTGTTGTACCAGGGACGCCAATTCCCTAAGACTGACCTGCCTCTCCTCAGATAGAAAAACCATACAAGCCCGGGAATCGATTACGGTTCCCAGGTGAGAAATAGAGGTGGAAGGAGAAAGGTGGCTCTTCTGGATGTTAATAGAAAAACCGTGTTCACGCAGGGTAGTGATGGTGACCCCGAGATGTTGGCATGATAACTGCTCAGAGGGCGCATGCACCAAGATGTCATCAAGGTAACACTGGACCCTGATAGACAACGTCCTGAGATGGGCTGCCAGGACCGCCAGGACCTTCGTGAACACCCTCGGGGCCGAAGAAAGCCCGAAGGGAAGGGCCCTGTACTGAAAGTGCCTACCTGCATAGCAGAATCGCAGATATTTGCGGTGATGACAAGCAATCGGGATATGCAGGTAGGCCTCAGTCAGATCCAGCGAGGCCATAAAATCTCCCCGCTGAATACAAGCTAAAATAGAATGCAGGGAGTGCATCTTGAACTTCCTGTAATTTAAATATGAGTTCAGACGCTTTAAGTCTAAAATTGCCCTCCAACCCCCCGAGGCTTTGGGGACCACAAAGAGAATAGAATAAAAGCCGAGACACTGCTGGTCAAGGGGCACCCGCTGGATGGCCCGAATGTCCAGCAAATGCTGCACCGCTTCATCCATGAGAGCCCTTTTTGTGGGGTCCCTGGAGGTGGAACACTTAATAAAAAACCTCGGGGGAGGGGAGAGGAATTCAAGAGACAGGCCATAATGGACGGTGTCTAGCACCCAGGAATCGGAGGTAGTAGAAGCCCAGCGGGATGCAAAACTAGCTAGGCGACTCCCTATAGGAATGTTCGAAAATTCACCACTTTCCCCTCCTAGCTGACCGACCTCTGGGGGCACCGCGGGAGGGTCTACGGAACTGCCTCCCCCTCTCGGGCCGATCCTGGGTGTAACGTGAACGAAACCCGAATTGACCTGGGGCCCGGGAGAAACTGGAGCCCTGGTCAGGCTGCCAAAAGGGCCACCGAAAGTAAGGAGCCGGCCTCGGGAAACCCTTGCGGGAAATCGACGGGAGGATCTTCCGCTTGTCGCGTGACTCGATCAGGATGGGCTCAATCGACTCCCCGAACAGGTGACGTCCCGTGATGGGCCCCGAGGCCAGGCGCCACTTGTGGCGAGCATCGGCGGGCCACTGTCTCAACCAGTGCATACGCCGGGCAACAGTAGTGGCTGCCAAGGCCTTAGAAGCAAACCTGGAAGCATGCAGCGAAGAGTCGGAGAGGAATTGGCAGGCCGCAAAAACTTTGTTCAGATCCTGTCTCGCACGCAGGTCAGAGGCCGGAAGGTGTTCTTGGATCTGCCGGAGCCAGATGAGAGAAGCCGGAGCGAAGAAGGACGAGGTAGATGAAGCCTTGATGGACCAGGCAGCCGCCTGGTGAGCACGAATCAAAGCTTGCTCCATCTTCCTGTCCTCAGGCTTGAGAACCTCCTCCGACTCCCCCGGCATCGTGGTTGGCGTGTGCAGGGCCAACACTGGAGGGTCAACCGAAGGAAGATCAAGAAGGTCCACTAAGGCAGGGACAACGTTGAAGAACTTGCGTTCCGCGGCCTAGGGAGAAGGCCCAGAAGCCGGATTGGACCACTGTCTCTTCACCGTGTCAAGAAATAAGGGCGGAGCCGGCACAAAGTCCAAAGTAGTAGTGACTTCGGAAAAGAGGGGATCAACCTGCTGATTGCTCTGCGACTCCGGAGTAGTCGGAGCCTCAAGGCCTGCTGCGGCCTTAGCTTTAGCCAGGAGAGAGCGAAAAAGCCCCGGAGAGAACAAACCCGAGGAGGAAGGCTGTTCAGAGGCTGCGCCCTCATCCTCAGACAGGTCCCAGGAGTACTCCTCGGCCGAGGCCAGCAGATCCGCTTGACTAGCAGCCTCCGAGGCGACAGAAATATCATCCTCCTCAGCTACACCGGCACTAGAACCCTGTATAACCTCGTGCTGGGAACTTGCACCCACTCCCCTGCGACGAGGGAGGGACGAAGCCAGGGACTGCAAGTTGGCAGTTATGCTCCTCTGGACCGCCTCCGCTATCCACAGCTGAAGGCTGGCTTGATCCAGAGGCAAGGAGGGGCCGGAGGTCGCATGGGCCCCAGAAAGAGAACCGGGGTCCGGACCAGGAAGGCCCGGGGCACCGCCGTGGCTCCAAGACCCTCTGGGCCCCAAAGATCAGCATTAGGCCTGGGCAGGGTAGGGGCATCGAGTGACAAAGAATCCCTGCCCGAATCTTCAGCCCCGCCGGAAGGCTGAGATACCAGAGCCTGTGCCGCCCTGGAATGAATCTTCTGGAGGGCCCGATCCCTCCGCTGTTCGGCCCTGTCAGAAGCCCTAGAGCCAGTTCCTGAGCCCCTTGAATTATTTGAATCATCCTCTGTCGTGCCTCTAGCAGTCTTTCTGTGGCGTTTGCCACTCTGCTTATGACCCTGGTGAGAGGCCTCATCCGCCATTTTGCGGGGCAAAAAAATCTTTAGGCCCAAGACCAGGAAAGGCCTAGTTCCGAGGTACGGCCTAGCTGACAGTAACAGGGAAGAGAAGTCTGTCCCCACACCAAGCCTGCCACCCCTTGGAGGAGAATGAAAACCTCCGATCCAGAAGCCGCAGGAAGCCCGTTAGAGGCGCTAGCGCTGGGGCCACGGCACACCTGCCACGTGGCGCGGGAAACGCGAGCGAACTCTCAAGCGTTAAACCCCCGCCGACCAAAGCCGCCAATCAGATTAAAGTCCACAAGGGGAACCACGAGCGGAAGCTCCAGCGGCGGTGAAACTCCCCGTGACGAAAGGCAGGAAGACGCTACCCACGAGGAAAACCTCCAGCGGAAAAAGCAGGGCCGGTAGAAAGCGCGCCAACAGAGCTGGAGCTGTTTGAGAAGGGCCGCGAGCCCAGGCTCCAGCGGCTGGCAGTCTTTAATTTTCGCGCCTGAATGAGCCTTTAGGTGGGGCGAAAGGCGGAGACGCGGCAAGAGGGTGGCTAGCCCTCGCGGCCGAATCGCCAAAGGTGACTAGGGGAGAGCAAGTTTGTTCCACAGCTCGATCCCCGAAAGTCTTGACCAGGCCGTTGCCGCTAGAAGGCTCGGGTAAACGTAGCAAAAAAGGGGGGGTAGGAAACCAGGACCGTTCCCCCCCCACGTGGCAGATTGGGCTACAAGCCGCTGCGTCTATGCCACGTCGTCTCAACGCCCGCCCAAGTGAAACACTCACAGCAAGACGATCTTCGACCCAAAAATAGGCAGTCTGAAGGAGGAACCAGCAGTTGGGATGGAGCTAAGCAACGCCGCGTCCAATTCTGCCGAGGACCGAGTCAGAACTGGGGAACCAGAAGGCGGATCCGGCTATATGCAAATTTGACTCGGCCCTCATAGCTGATGGACAAGGACAGCCCATCCTGACTGCTGGCTCCTCCCAAGATGGAGAACAGGCATGAGCCCTAAATTCATTCTCTTTTCATTTTAGTATATTTTTATTATTTTTTTTAAACAAGAAGTAAAAGCTAACACAAGCAAATGACAGTAAGAAAGGGAAAGAAATCAAAGAAGAAACAAAGGGGGAAAAGTTCAATTAAAAAGTATAAAGAAGTAGCTTCCGATATTCTTCACAGTAGTTATAAATATATTTTAACCCCCCTCTCTCTAGTTTGTTAGAATATTTAAATTTAGTAGCTGGAACAGTAAAGTGTATAATGGGCCAGAATACACAGTTGTAGTTGATTGGTTAGAGAGTGCTGGCTCCTGTATGAGGCAATCTATGCTATAATTGGTTGCTGTGGGTGTAAAGGGGGAGGTTCCCCTTTTCCCTGCCTTTTTTTCTGTGTGCTCTGTATGGTCCGTGATAACCTCATGGTGTTAGTGTAAACCTGACTATCTTGTCTGCTGTAAATATAAATGTTAAATATATTTATTTATATAAAACTACAAGTTTGTAAAGAAGTGGCTTCTGATATTCTTCACAGCAGTTATAAATATATTTTGACCTCTCTCTCTCTCTACAGTTACATCATCTTATCTTCTTTCAATAATCTATCCTGTCTAATCATCATAATCATAAACCCTAAATTCATTCCTGATAACTTGAATGCAGTAAGTAAATCTCAGGATACGCAAGCCTAGTAAACAGGACACAGGAACTCAAAACAGTCATGGCCCAGACCACAAACGCAACTAAGTGCAAAGGTAAGATTCAGAATGCGTCAACATTCTGCATTTCAAAATTATACCCGCACATATAAACACAGATCTAAATCAGAGGGCGTACAACAATTTAGGAAAGTTTTCAGTCTTCTCATTCTCATTCTCCAAATTCCAACAAATGACAACAAATGACAGCGTGTTTGTCTATATACATACGCAGACACACAAAGCAGGGTGGATAAAAATCAATTATTTAAAACAAAATCTAAAAAATCAGATTTTTTTTATTTAAATCGGGTTTTTTAAAATTTTTATCAAATTTATTTTAGAGATTGGATAACCATTTGTCTGAAGTGGTGTAGGATATCCTGCCTAAGCAGGGGGTTGGACTAGAAGACCTCCAAGGTCCCTTCCAACTGTTATTCTATTTTAATAAAATGCTTTTGGAGTAAAAATCTATCTAAAGATAGTTTTCTATTTAAGATGCATTAATAATTTAGTTTATTCAGCATGAAATGGAGCTTAGTTATGTAGCATGAGGCCGTATATTCTGCAATATTGGGACTGTCAGTGAGTCAATCGCGGGTCAGAGGAGGAGCTGCTGAGGGACAGAGATGACAGTTGCTCTTTAAAAATTATGATTTAAATTGAGTTGATTTAAATCAAGCCTTTTTACTAGTGATTTAAGTCGTCATTTAAATCGTGATTTAAATCGACTTGCTTTAAATCAAATCCACCCTGACACAAAGTATAAAATGTAGATGTTAATGCCATAGGAAACTGCATAAAAAAGCTTCTGAGGGGAATTAGATTCCAAACTATGTAGGAAGGTTTACCTGAAGGTCCAGGGGCCATCATAACTAACAGCCTCCATTTCAGTGGCAATATATCTCTCTGAGCAACATGCTTAACAGTAAACCAGGATTTTCCAACCATGGCAACTTTAAGATGGGTGGACTCTAATTGCCAGAATTCTGGGTGCTGAAGTCCACACGTCTTAGAATTGTCAAGAGTGGAAGGGTGAGGCTTTTCTGCTCCTTTGGCCAGAAACCATCCTGTGATTTCGAATATGGTTTGTTGAACTGCAAAAGTGTTAAAAGATAGACTCATTCAAACGTGGTCCAGTCGGGCAAGATCTCACACTCACCGCTCTTCAATGAGGGTCTAAGTGGGAATATTCCTTCTGTTGAAGTTAAAGGCTCAATTCTACTCTCCTAGGGGAAATACCATGGCTTCAGGAAAGTAACCATAATCCAGGAACCAGGATGAAGGGAAAGAGAGCTGAAGGCAGAAGAAATCCCCAAGGCAATTTAAAATAGCCCGTCCAATGGAGTTAAAATTAGTTTTTCAGGCCCACTTCCTGGCCTGAAGCGCTATTCCCCAGATCTGGAATTGTCATCAGGGATATAAAAGACCTGGCATGTTAACTATGCAAGCCTTGCTCTTCGGCAAATTTATGAAAGTCTTTCGTTTCACTCTTGGCCTCTCCTGGGGAAGGGAGTGTTGTCCAGAGTTAGGGAAGAAAGTGATCTCCAGGGTAAGGAAAGAGATCCTACAGGATCTAGATCCCTTCTTGGAAGAACGAATTATCTTCCTAAGCTTCTTGAAGACTAGAAGTAGTCCTCGACTTACAACATTCATTTAGTGACTGTTCAAAGTTATAACGGGTCTGAAAAAAGTGACTTATGACCATTTTTCACACAACTGTTGCAGCATCCCCATGGCCACGTGATCAAAATTCAGGCGCTTGGCAACTGACTCATATTTATGATGGTTGCAGTTTCCCAGGGTCATGTGATCACCTTTTGTGACCTTCTGACAAGCAAAGTCAATGGGGAAACCAGATTCACTTAACAACCGTGTTACTAACTTAAGAACTGCAATGATTCACTTAACAACTATGGTAAGAAGGATCATAAAACAGGGCAAAACCCATTTAATAACTGTCTTGCTTAGCCACAGAAATTTTGGGCTCAGTTGTGGTTGTAAATTGAGGACTACCTATATTCTTAAAATGGAGGACACACCCAGAGCAGTGGAGAGGTTTCATTTGCTTGAGGGGTAAAATGAGGTGTGTCAATCCACAGCTTCCAATCACCTATTAGTCAGCTAATAGGGGAAGACATATGCGGTCAACATATCTAAGCCACACCGAATTAATGGCCAAAGGAGTTGCCAGCTTTAACCTGGGCTGGAGGCACCATCACCTTCCAGATGTTTTTAGACTCTAGTTCTTATCTACCCCAACACCCTGGCTGGTGGGATTTGGGTCCAGTTGCATCTGGAGAGCTTCAGATGCTTCATACCCATGTTATAAACAATAATAATAATAACTGGCCTATCTCAAATCCTTGGGAAGGACTTGATAGGGAGATAAAAATGCCAAATCAAGTCTAAACATCTGGCTATGCCATATTTACAAAAGACCACACCGCTTGGATCTGCATGTATACTACGTCGATACATTACGACATAATAGGTTCTTGGAAAGACCTTGATGTGTATGAAGGCCAACACCAGCTAAAGAACTGGCAGCTGTGATTTCACATTGTTGTGTGTATAATAATAAAATATCATCCTGTCTTTAACAGGACACCCTATGCCCTATTAAGTAGGGCCCCAAATCACCCAGGAATGTCCATGGCTGGGGGGTGGGATGGGATGGTTAGAAGCCAAGTCTCCCTGTCCTAAGCCAGCATCTTTCTGCAACTTAAAAAGAGTTGGAAGGGACCTTGGAGATCTTCTAGTCCAGCCCTCTGCTCAAGCAAGAGATCCTATACCATTTCAGATAAATGGTTGTCCAATCTCTTCTTGAAAACCTCCAGTTTGGCAGCACCCACAACTTCTGAAGCCAAATCATTCCACTGATTAATTGTTCTAACTGTCAGGAAATTTCTCCTTAGTTCTAGGTTGCTTCTCTCCTTAATTACTTTCCATCCATTTTTTTTCTTGTCTTGCCTTCAGGTGCTTTGGAGAATAGGTTGAACCCCCTCTTCTTTGTGGCTCTTATTGTGGCCCCCTCTTAATATAGAGTATGATAACAGAATCTTGAAAGCCTGCTAGAGTTATCCTCTGCTCCCTCTTATACCAAACAAAATCAAGGCCAGTTGTCATTCCCTTTCTCGTAACAGTCCTTGCATTCCTTCTCCAAAGTTACCTCCTTATTCTTGTACAGTTTCTAGTGTCTTGGTTTTGACTTGGTCTTCTGGGGAAATGCACTAATTGAAGTTTGTTGAGAAGCCATGCGGAACCCTGGCCATACAGAGCCCACCCATGAAATTGCTCACTGCTGTCATGTTAAAAAAATGTGTTAGGACAGGAAGCACATTGGGCAAACACCACAAGAGGGAGGGATTTGAAAGGTATACAGGTAGTCCTCGACTTACAACCATTTGTTTAGTGACCATTCGAAGTTACAAAGGCACTGAAAAAAATAACATGATTATTTTTCACACTCACGACTGTTGCAGCATCCCCATGGTCATATGATCGGATTCAGATGCTTGGCAACTGGTTCATCTTTATGACGGTTGCTGTGTCCCTGGGTCATGTGATCACCTTTTTCAACCTTCTGACAAGCAAAGTCAATGGAGAAGCCAGATTCACTTAGCAACCATGTTACTAACTTAACAGCTGCACTTATTCACTTAACAACTGTGGCAAGAAAGGTCGTAAAATGGGGCAAAACCCGTTTAACAAATGTCTCACTTAGCGACATTGGGCTCAATTGTGGTCGTACGTTGAGGACTAAATATGTTTACAATGGATGCAATGTCCCAGGGTTGGAAGGGACCTTGGAGGTCTTCTAGTCCAACCTCCTGCTTAGGCAGGAAACCCTACACCACTTCAGACAAATGGTTATCTAATCTCTTCTTAAAAGCTTCCAGTGTTGGAGCATTTACAACTTCTGGAGGCAAGTTGTTCCACTGATTAATTGTTCTGTCAGGAAATTTCTCCTTAGTTCTAGGTTGCTTCTCTCCTTGATTAGTTTCCACCCATTGCTTCTTGTCCTATCCTCAGGTGCTTTGGAGAATAGCTTCACTCCCTCTTCTTTGTGGCAGCCCCTGAGATATTGGAACACTGCTATCATGTCTCCCCTAGTCCTTCTTTTCATTAAACTAGGCATAACCCAATAACAGAAAGCTCTTTAATTTTTAAAGGCAAATTAACAGGACAATTTGATGAGAGAGTGAGAAAGGCTGTATATATGCATCTGCAAATAAATATTCCTCCAACAGGCCCATGTGGGTGGGAAGAGCTTCCTTGCACAAAAAACATATGCCAAAAGCCCTATCTTTGCTGATAATTTGCAAATGATATCTTCTTCAATTAAAAAAACCCTTCACCTCTTAAAAAAGGAAAACGCACTCCGGAAAAATAAACAGATTTCAATTCCATCAGGAAAGTACACTGAATTTCTTCTCCCCCCCCCCCAGTCTTCCCCCATAGCAACCCAAATGTAGAGGCTGCTCATATGGCGAAAATCCCAGCTCTGCGTTTGAAATGCAGTTGGACTTTCAAATGCAAATACCAACAGAAGCATAACATATGGTGGAGGTTAGCTCTTATTTTTCCTAATTAAATGGTGTACTGCTGTTTCGTATAACAATGTTAATAGGGTATTTGCAAGCTTTTGGAAAGGAGACCACTGTGATTGTTAAGGGAAAAAGAAGAGGAAATTGATTGGGGAAGAGCTGGAGAAAAAGGGGAGCGCCAATCACCCCACGACACCATCCTTTTTCATTAGCATACTCCCAATAGTATTGGGGGGGGGAGGCAGGAAGAAGAAGAAAAAGAAGAGATTCCTGAAATAAAGAGGGGATCCCTTAACACAGTGTTCTTTGCTCCAGTCCTGCTTGTCCAATCTGTAGTTTTTGGCTTTTCCAAAGCCATTTTCCAAAAGCATAGGGGTTAATCTACAGTTGCAATGGCAAATACGTCCTTGGGGTGGGGGGAAGACACAAATGGAGAGCATGTTTTTTAGAAGAGAAGCTAAGTTATCCCTTCGGCTGTTTTTCTGTCTGGAAATGTCCTTCTCTCTCTCCCAGGGGACTGGGTGGGAAACGAAAGAACCCAGAGGTAAACAAAGGGTTAAGCTTGCCAGGCAAATTCAGAGATGGGTAGCGATTTCATAGTTCAGTTGCCAACTGCTTTTCTGTTGCCTGTGTCTTGCACAGACTGGCACAAATGTGGAGTCAACTCGCTCTCTTTCACACGCACAAATCAACGCTGGCCACAAAATGAATTGCAGGATCCAATCTGGGTCAATCACTGGGACCAGAGGTTTAGTCTTCCGAGCTTTCGGATTCGTGCTAGAGCCCACTCAGGGAATGTCACACATTCTGGTGAGAGAGAAGCTCCCTGAGGATGCGCTCCAACACGAGTCCGAATGCTTGGAAGACTAAACCTCTGATCCCAGTGACGTGACCTAAATTGGATCCTGCAACATTATCCTGGGACATGTATATTTGCCTTCATTTGTGACAAAATGTATTGCCCACCACTAACATGGGATGCTTACAAAGCACTGCCCCTAATTCACATCTGGCTTTCCAACTCTACCAAAACTAGTAATCAGAAGCTGTGATCTTGACTGTGGCTGCAAACAGACATCATGCTAACCCATGCTTTAATTCTGGTTTTGTGGAATGAACGAAAGTAGCCTGATTCACGTATAATGATACTATGTCCTCATGGGTGCTTTATAAAATTGCAGTGGCAAGTTGCACTAAGCAGAACGTCAAAAATAAACTTTACGAAGGTGTACACTGTATAAATCAGGAATATACAAAGCCTATGTAGACTTTGTATAGACAACATAATAAAACATGGGACTCATTTATGCGGAATATAGTAGGTTTAAAAATGATAGTTGTAGAAATGTATTAGAAATATATACATACTTGTAGGCTGAGTGGCAGAACCTGGGGCCATAGTTAAAAGAGGGATCAGCCTAGAATTCCTCCGTAGCCACAAGCAAACTATGTCCAACCTTCCTTGAATTCCATTGATCCTTATCTAACTCCAAGCAGGTGCTAACCTTTAATTTGAGAAGATTCCTATTTGTAAGCTTTTTTAGCAATAAATCAATTTGATTGGACATTCACATGTGTGGACCAGGTCTTTCCAGCCTGACATTATTTGGATAATACATTATTTGCATTAGATAAATATGCAGGGAAGTGTAATTGTTTACTGTTATAATGACGTATCACACTATAATTTTCTTTGTTGTATTTCTTTCATTTTTCTTAGAATACTCTTATGTGTTCTTTGTTCCCCTCCTTTTTGACAATGTACCATATTTTTCGGATTATAAGATGCACTTCCCCCCACAAAAAAAGGTGGGTGGAAATGTCTGTGCGTCTTATCGACCGAATACGGGCCTGTTTTTGGCTTCCTGAACCCCCCGTGCATTACGTTTTTGCCCTCCCTGTCCCCCAGAAACACTCTGCACTGCTCCGCACGTCCCGTTTTCGCCACGTTTTTGGCCTCCTGAACCCTCAGCGCATCCCGTTTTCACACTCCCCGGCCCCCGGAAGTACTCTACATTGCTCCGCACATCCCGTTTTTGCCAAAAACAGCGGGTTTTTTTTTTTGCAAAAAACGGGCTCGTTTTTGGCCTCCCGAACCCTCAGCGCATCCCGTTTTCGCCCTCCCCGGCCCCCAGAAGTACTCCGCAAGCCAAAAACAGGCACGTGTTTGGCAAAAACGGGATGCGCGCAGGGTTCGGGAGGTGCTTCTGGGGGCCAGGGAGGGCGAAAACTATTTTTTTTTCTTCTTTTCCTCCTCTAAATCTAGGTGCGTCTTATAGTCCGGTATGTCTTATAGTCTGAAAAATACAGTATGTATCTTGATCATTATCATTGTGTTTTGTTCTTTTAACTTACTCTTTTTTGTTATTAAAAAGCAATAATAAAAAATAAAAAACAGGAATATGAAAAAATAAAGGTTACAAAGGGTTTTGAGCCATGTGTTGGGGGTTACACGCCACAATGTATTATGTGCAGCAAAATCAAATTGAATTTAATCTCAATGACATGTTAGTTTCATTAATGTTATATAGTTATAACGCGATTATTCTCCAGTCATGTCTTTATAATTTCCCCCTTAGGTCATGTTTAAAATTACAATTTGATAACAGCTTTTGGATGTCTAGAGCTGCACTCAAAGTTTATAAAGGAGGCGGGCCATGTGGTCTTAAATTGTGCATCTTTAGTGTAATCATATATAATTTTTAATACCCTGGCTTGCAAACACAGAAAGAAACACGCAACCCTTCTTTTCCTTATTGAACAGACTTGAGGTTCTGGTTTTAGAAAGCAAGCTGCAGTTTTCCCACTTTGGGTACAAAACATAGGGATAAACCTGGAGAAATCGAACCTATCCATCGTGCATAATTCTGGGTTTGAGCCAAAATTGATCCTTTGATACATACAGGTAGTCCTCGACTTACAACCACAATTGAGCCCAAAATTTATTGCTAAGCAAGCGATTATTACGTGAGTTTTGCCCTATTTTACAATCTTTCTTGTCACAGTTGTTAAGTGAATCACTGCAGTTGTTAAGTAAATAACATGGTTGTTAAGTGAATCTGGCTTCCCCATTAACTTTGCTTGTCAGAAGGTTGCAAAAGGTGATCACATGACACTGCAACCATCATAAATACATGTCAGTTGCCAAGCACCCAAATTTTGATCACATGACCATCGAAACGCCGCAACAGCCATAAGTGTGAAAAATGGTCATGTCACTTTTTTCGGTGCTGTTGTAACTTTGAACCATCCGTAAGTTGAGGGCTACTTATAAGAAGGAAGCTATGTGGTCCCAAAACCAGGAGTCTGATAGCAATTTTTCAAATTAACAATTTATATCAAAAGCAATAGCAATAGCACTTAGAATTATATACTGCTTCAGAGAGCTTTACAGCACTCTCTGAGCGGTTTACAGAGTCAGCATATTGCCCTCAACAATCTGGGTCCTCATTTCCCCCCCCATCGGAAGGATGGAAGGCTGAGTCAACCTTGAGCTGGTCAGGATCGAACTGCCGAACTGCTAGCAGTCGGCAGTCAGCAGAACTAGCCTGCAATACTGCATTCTAAGTAAGCACTGCGCTACCACGGCTCTTTTCACTGTTATAAAAGTGAGTTACTCCTTTTAATAAAATGTATTTGTCTGAAAGGTGCTATTGGATTCCTTCTGATTTTCTGACATCCATACAATACACGTCTCTCAAAAGGAATTTTTGTCCCAGCTACTGGATTTAATCTTTACTGGAGACCATATCCAGGCTGCTGCTGCTATTTTTTTTATTATTATTATTATTACTATTATTACTATTACATAATAATAATAATAATAATAATAATAATAATAATAATAATAATAATAATAATAATAATAATAATAAT
>QLTV01000971.1:1035198-1059179 GCA_003457575.1 Thermophis baileyi
GCACATGTTTTCTCTGTGGTGTATATATCAACTTCAACAGAGCATTTTCAACTAAATAAACAACATGAAAAGAGGACCAGCTGCCTCTTTGCACCTCAATAGTCCTAGTCCACAGCTTCCCCACCCTGCTACTGTTGCACTTTAAAGAAATAGATAAAGCCACCCAGAGTCCCTTGGGAGTTGGTCAGCATAGAAATAATAATAATAATAATAATAATAAAATAAATAATTTGGGTGAAAAGAAACTTGTGGATCCAAAGAACATTTTCTTTTCCATTGGTCTCCGGATATTACAGTTCAGAATTCTTTGCTATTTCCACTAGAGCAGATCTCAGAATGGGAAATAAATCTAAAAGTCATTGCTGCAAAACTAAAGATCTGGAAAATATAAAGAGTGTGATGCCACCATAATGCCTTTAATGCCAAGGAAGGGGCCAAGAACATTTGATTTGGTATTGTTTTAAATGTGATTCTTTTTTGCCTGTTTGTTTTCTGCTGGACCTATGTGATGTGCACATTATTTCACTACAGCCTAGTTAGAACCTCAAGCAAATATTTTTGATGGTACCAATTACTACAGCAATAACACCAAGAGCAGGATTCAAGGGCCTGGTCAGAAGATTTGAGCAGGTTTGTGAGGTCTGCAACGATTAAGACAGAAATTGGAATTTAAATTTTGTGTGGGCACAAGAGATAGAGCAACCTGGAGAATCTCCAGACACCTTGCATAACTCAGTATTTAAAAAACAACAACACATAACTTGCTTGTTTTCTTCCAGTTAAGATTACTGGGCAAAAATGGGAAGGGCAGGGTGTCACTCTCTTTGCAACAGGTTCCGAAATCCAAATTGGATGCCTGGTCAAGCAAGGTATTTGAACAATGCATCGGAGCCGAGGTGGCGCAGTGGTTAGAGTGCAGCACTGCAGGCTACTTCAGCTGACTGCTAGCTGCAGTTCGGCGGTTCAAATCTCACCGGCTCAAGGTTGACTCAGCCTTCCATCCTTCTGAGGTGGGTAAAATGAGGACCCAGATTGTTGGGGGCAATATGCTGACTCTGTAAACCGCTTAGAGAGGGCTGTAAAGCACTATGAAGCGGTATATAAGTCTAAGTGCTATTGCTATCGTGGATCTTGTTACTGAAGGCCATCACATTGCAAATTGACCAGCCAGTAAGGACCAATTTTGGGGGAACATCTTATTTTGCCTTGCATTGTTGAGCTTGGAAAAGGAGAATGAGAAGATTCATAGGCCTCAAAAATGTTCTGCTGTGTTGAGCCAGGGGTTTGGCAGGCTGGCATCTTGTTTCTGAGACAACTAATCACCTTGTTCTAGAAAGGCTGCCAGCAGGGTTGGAAAAGATGGATGTAATGGTAATTATGGTTTTATTAAAGCTTCCCTTCACATTTGCGTAGCTCTTTATAAAATCTTGCACGGAGATCTGAACTTCCTTAAACCCCAAACGGATAGCTCTACAAAACACCGTTGCCAAATTTTTATTTTAAGCAGGTGAACAGAAAGGCTGGTATCATCCACGGCTCTACAATAAAAGGTGGAGACTTTATTTCTTCTTCTATCCAGGTTAGCAGTTTAATTCTTTGTTTGGGAGATGAAGAGGGAGAGAGAGGCTTGTTGGAGGGACCTCTGCAGCTCTCAGAAGCCTTGCCAACACATTTCTTTCTCCCTCTTTTGGAAAGAGATCAAAGCGTGCCAGGTTAACAATTAAAAAGAAAATTCAGAGCCGGGAAAGAACTCTAAAGCCTTCCCCAATACATTTTTTTTTTTGCCAAAAAGGTAGCTAAAAAAGGCAGCAAAGGGATTACTGGGTCAAGAGATAGGTGATTGGTTGGGTGGGCCCAGAGAGATCTGAGCAGCACAAAAATCACACAGTGCTGGCATGAACAATACGTCAATCCGGGGGTGTATGTAACTTTATTTTTAAAATCTGTATTATATTTCATCCCTCAAAACCAAGTTTTCCTAGGGCAGCTCACAGCCTCAAATGCAGTGCCCAAAACTGTTAGAAGTTCAGCCAATTTTGTCAATCTTCTTTCATTCTGCCCTTGCTTTTTTGTGTGGCAGGTGTTATGGGACACAGCGAGGAGGAACAAGATGCACTGTCATCTCACCAGGATTTAGAACACTTTCTCAGATGTCCCTCAATTTCAGCTCTTCATTTTTTAAAGATACGGTCTCAATCTTGAGGACTAGGAACTTAAAAAGAAAAGGACTGGGGGAAACTGAACCCTGGATCTCACAGCTCTTTCTCTGACACTGCAGAATTATGTGTGGCTGTGCACACAAGTTTCATCTTTCACAAACATATTTTTTCTAGGCCAGCAATGAATAGTCTGAAGTTCCAGAAACTGCAAAGGTGGCTTTTACTGTGTAATTTTTAAGAGAGGTAGCCATGCAGAACCCACTCAGTTTAATTTTAATTACTGTATTTTTCGGACTATAATACGCACCGGACTATAAGACGCACCTAAATTTACAGGAGGAAAACAAGAAAAAAATAGTTTTTGGCCTCCACACGTTGGATTTTCGCCCTCCTAGGCCCCTAGAAGCACTCTGCATGGCTCCGCATGGCCTGTTTTTGCCAAAAACGGGCTTGTTTTTGGGCTCCCAAGCCCTCCGCGCGTTGCATTTTTGCCCTCCCAGGACCCCAGAAGAAGTCTGCAGTGCTCCTGTTTTGGGGCTCCCAAGCCCTTCATGCGTCACGTTTTTGCCCTCCCAGGCCCCCAAGAAGTACTCTGCGGTGCTCCACACGGCCCATTTTTGCCAAAAATGGGCCCGTTTTTGGCCTGCAGAGTGCTTCTGGGGGCTGGGGAGGGCGAAAACGTGACGCGCGGAGGGTTCGGGAGGCCAAAAAGGCCCGTATTCGGTCTATAAGACGCACCTAAATTTTCACCCACTTTGGGGGGGGGAAGAAGGTGCGTCTTATACTCTGAAAAATACAGTACATTGATGTGCACAAGAAAGCCAACCAGGGTTTGTTTACCCAGCCCTGTTTACTTTTATTTATATATTTATTTGTTAAATTTATTTGCTGCCTATCTCACCCTGGCAGCAGTCTTGTCCCCAAAATTGCATGCTTAGCTTTGTACATGCTTTTAAGCTTTTCAAGGCATAAATACCAAGACAGGAAAGGTGTTTACATATTGATTTATATGCCACCTTCCCTCCAAAGCAGCTCAAGGCAGTGTATAATATCACTTCTCCAATTTTTCCACATGCCAACCTTGTGAGATAGGTAGAGTTGGACTCCTAACTCCTAATTCAGCACCTTTGGCATTGGACTGTATTGGCTATGGGGCTGAGAGGGAGGGATGGCCAAATCAGTCAATGAATTTCCACGGTTGAAAAGGGGACAAGAACCTGGATCTCCCTCCTCCTAGTCCAGCCCCTTTGCTGCTCTTGATTGGTTCTGGGGCTCAGAGGGAGGGACCAGCCCAAAGCCAGCCAATGAATATTTGTGGCCGAAGGGGGGACGGACCAGAACCAGGTTTTCCCACTTCTAATCCAGGCCCTTCACTGCTCTTTTGATTGATTCTATGGTTGAGAGGGAAAGGTTGGCCCAAAACCAGCCATTGGTTTTCACGGGTGTGAGACAGGGAAGGGGGGGGGGAAGAGTACTAAACCCCAGGTCTCCACACAGTCCAGCTTCTTAACCCCTATACGTCATTGATACTCATTGGTTTATTTTTAAGAGAGGAAGGATGCTGGCATTTACCAGGATATCCTCTTAATTTTCTGTATAACATTAGACACAAATATAGGAAGCTAATTTACTTTAGGAAGCCATTTATGTATCCAATTCAGTTCTGTACTGTCTGTTCTAACTGCAAGTAGCAGTGCTCAACCCAAGACACTTAACCAGTTCATTTAAAGACCAAGTGGCTACACTGGAGTAATGCATTAAAGGCTGGTTAAGTGTTCAACCCGGTCACTTTTTCCTGGCCTAGCATGAACAAATGAATCCAACCCATTTGCTTGATCAAAATTGCAATGTATTATGTGAACCCGGAAAATGAGTTCATGTAATAATAAAGGTAAATAAATAAAGGTTTGAAGTTTTTTCTGATTCTTGTTAATTTTAATAATTATTCTATTGTAAGCCACTCAAGAGTCACTTTGGACAGAGAGATGGGTGGCATATAAAGGTAATTAAAATGTCCGTCCGTCCGTCCCCTGGATTTTCTCCCAGGATTTGGTTAAAATGTGGGGTGTGGCTCCTTAAACAATTGTGATTGTGCAAAGAGAATATGGGACATCCCCTCTGGATTAATTATTGGCTGATGTTAATCGGCATGCTTTATACCTCTATGATATCCAGGGTTGTCTGGAGTCAGGTGGCCTTATGACAGGCAGACATATCATCCCTAATAGTCGCTATTCTTATTTAACCATCGATTACGTACACATTTTGACACAGACTTGGGACTTTATTATTTTTTTTAATGAAAGGTTGAATTCTGACTCATGTTTCTCATGCTCTTGCGCCATATCAGCAAATATTCTACCTGCCACAGATGCTCCAGAAAGCTGTAAGAGTCAAGCTTGCTATTGCTGAAGACGCTCCAGATCGGGGCTGTGCTCAAATCCAAACAAAGTGGGAGAATGCAAAGAGAAGAACCACAGCAAGACACCCCCAGATTGAGGTGTGGTGACCCAGCATGCTGTCAACACACCCATGGGAAAAAGAGCCGATTCACAACTTTCCAAAGGAACAACAAAAACATGAGGCATAAAAGCAGCTGGCAGATCTGATGAAGGTATAAACTTTTTCTGTGCAAACAGCAGGGAAGGTACATCATTTTCCCCTGTTCCTCTCTAACTATATTACCACAGCTTTGCTCAACCTGATACTCTGCAGATGTGGTGAGAAAAACATCTGGAGGCTCCAAGATTAGGGACATCTGCATGAGGGGAGAATGGGGGAGTTACCCCCAAAAATGTTTTTTGAAGAATGGGGCAAAAAGGGAAGCACAACTTGACAAATCACTGCCAGATGAGATAAAGACCAGATGGCCTTTTAAAAAAAGGATTTATAAGTTCACAAAAGTTCAAGGGACTTAGGAGAATGCTGGTACCATATGAGTCTGCTTAGACCCCTACCTTGGTCTGGCTCATTGGACTAAGCCATGTTTCTTTGTGGGCTGGGTTATGACTTTCGCTAATCATCAACTGTAGTTCACAAACTATGATGGATTCTCACAACTCTCCAAAAAGCCACATTATGGCTTAGCATGTGGGAGGACCAAGCCAGGGTTTTTTCTGACTAACTTGCCCCAAGCTTTTTCCCAGTGTTTGCCAGTATTAACCTCTTAAAGGGAAATGAGAACTGTATCTCAGCCTGCGCGCATGTAAAAAATGGGCCATACCATAAGCTTTAATTTTTAGACAAAACACTGGATAATTTTTTAATATATACAATGCTTGGCATATTATTTCTTGGGCCAACAGGCTGATATATCCCCCCAAAACCAAAAGCCAAACATAAATGAGTTAAGCCAGGAGAAATAATGCAGTTGTCATTTGATTACATAAATTAAATGCAGGTTAATTTAATTCCCATGCATTCATTCTTTTTGCCCCTTCTCACTTTAAAATATCGCAATCTAGGGGCAACTTGTGGAAGGCTTAGAACAGACATGTCAAACATGCGACCTGCGAACTGGATTCGGCCCGCAATAGGCCCAGAGTTGTCCTGCGGGGTCATCCCGGAACAGCGAGGGACCAGCCTGTGCCACCCTGGCCACGCCCACCCAGTCAGTCATGATGACCAGGCCACGCCCATCCCGGCCTCTCAAAGATGTTCCAGCCAGCATGAGAAAAATTCTTATGGCAAAATGGAGGCTGTGACACACACACACACACACACACACACACACACACACACACACACACCCTGCTGATGATATGTGGTGGAACTACATCTTTCCTATCCAGGGAGGAGAGCGCTGTTTTTCAACCTTGGCAAATTTAAGACTTCAACTCCCACAATTCCCCAACCAGCATTGCTTGGTCCACATGTCTTAAAACTGCCACGGTTGAGAAACATTAGAATAGAACATGCACTTTATAGCATTTGTTATATCCAACCTGGGATTCTCCAGGTTAAATCACACGCTTTTCTGCCGTCCTCCAGGGGCCTTGCCAAAATTCTATCCCTGCAGCCCATTTGCCCACAAATGTCACACTTCTATTCCCACCTCCTCAAACAAGGGTTAAAAACACAGTAGAAGCTTCTTTGCCATACTATGAGCAATTATACTGAAGCTTTCCTCCCTCCTTCCAGCTTCTCAAAAAGGTCACGTCTGCTGCGTTGATACTGCTACAAGCTGCCTCAAAAATATAGAGGAAAGACATTTAAAAAAAAAAAAGGTTAAAAGCTAGTTTGCAAAATCCCCCCCTTCCACATATGCACAAAGAAACCCCATTCTTTTTCTTAGATGATTTGGGAGGCTTCAGGTCATTCTAGAAGGAAAGCTGTAGGGAAATTTTTTAGCATAAAAATCTTCAGTTGTATTTATTAATATATAGCATTTTGTAGAAAAGTTGAAGGCAGTGTTCCCTCTTCCTAGTTTTCCCTACACGAATCCTGCAAGGTTGGGTTTTGAGGCAGAGATTGGTCCGAAGTCAACCAATTAGCTTCCATGGCCAAGAGGGAACTAGAATGTAGGTCTCATCCCTCCTAGTGCAGCCCCTTCCCCACAAGACCTGATGGGAGGACTGGCCCAAAGTCAGCCAATGAGTTTCCATGGCGTGAGAGCAGACTAGAATCCAGTTCTCATCACTCCTAGTCCAGTCCCTTCCCCACAGACCTGATTGGCCCCTGGGCTGAAAGAGGGAGGAACTGGCCCAAAGTCAGCCAATGAGCTTCCATGGCTGAAAGGGGGACTGAACCTGGGTTTCCCCACTCCTAGTCTAGCACTATTCATACTAGGCCATGCTGCCTTTGAACCCAAACCCTCTCTCCAGGTCACCAACATGCACATAAGTGAGTCGCAGAGAATAATAAAATAAAAAAACCATTAGAGAGCATTTCACCGAGGCAGCCTTCGGCGACGCCATCTTGGATGTGGTATCTGAGAGCATATGCACCAAGACAAATTCCTTGTGTGTCCAATCACACTTGGCCAATAAAAATATTCTATTCTATTCTATTCTATTCTATTCTATAAAAAGGGAGAGAGGTTTTGACTGTGCAGCTGCATCCATCATTGTGACTTATTGCTTCCCCCACCTACTTCCATGATCTCTCTTCTCTATTTATCTATACACAGCTTATATATACATAGCCTCGTCATTGCATGCCCTTAGAAAAGGTTTGTTTGTATATAAACTCTTAAAGCAGCAGTGGCAGCAGCTCAAAACTACCCATAACAACACTGGCATGAAATCAAATTAAACTGGGATTATAATTTATCCATCGCCCCATCAGTGCATTAGAGAAAGGAAAAATCTGGGAGGGAGCTGAGTTTTGCTAACTTATTCTAGGACATCTGGCTTCATAGTGAAATTTGGTAAAAACTATAACTCAGGGGTGAAATGCTCCCGGTTCGCTCGTACCTGTCGGTCGCCGTAGAGCCGGTCCCCAAGGTAGCGCGAGGCGCCGCCCACCCGCCCGGACACCACCATTTCGGTTCTTTTACCCTCTGCGCATGTGCAAAGCGTTCTGTGCATTCGCAGAGGGTAAAAGAACCCAAATGGCAGCATCCAGGCGGGTGGGCGGCGCCTTGCGCTACCTTGGCGACTGGCTCTACGGCGACCGACAGGTACGAGCGAACCGGGAGCATTTCATCCCTGCTATAACTCCATTATTAACATGTTTCTGAGTGGTTGGATTAAACTCCTAGTAATCCTTACCAGGTTGGGGAGGGGGGCATAATGGGAGAGGGCAGGGCATCCTTACCAGGTTGGGAGGGCATAATCCAGAGGCATTGAACAAATAAGTCCTGGAAAAATAGATATTTTTGCAAATTTACTTTTCTGTATCTAAACAAGGTGTCATATTATGGGTGATTAATTGCAGCCGCTCTGAAGCAGCATCTGAAAAGCGCAGAAAGACGTACATGGGACAGAGTGTGTGAACACTCAGACATGGTTCCTAGTATAATAATTGTAAGATTATTGGTTTGGGTTTTTTTGTGAGGTGCGCATGCAGCAGACCAAAGCTAGTCTTGTTCTGCCAACCTACAGGTATGGCTTGTTCAATAAAGTACGGTTAAAAAGACCAGTTTTGCACAAAACGTTAGTCTTGTCGCTTAAGAGAGGAAAACATTCTTCCAAATCTGTAATGTGTTGTTCTCTCCAGAATGGCAGATCCCATAGTTGCTGTTGGCATTTCTTGCATCCGCAAAGGTGTAGCTGGTGGGTGTGGCAGGAGGAGGATGGAGAAAACACCATAATAATTGGTGAATTAAAACCGCCGAATAATGGGGCAGAGCCGGCCCGGGCCAATTTACAGACCGCACAACTGATCTGTGTGGCTGATTGACGCTTCTGGTCTCTGGAATTCACACACAGAACCGATAGGAAATCCTGGGAACATGTTTGGGTGGGTGTAAATGTTGGGCGTATCACTCAGAGATAAATCAGAAAGACAGTTGCTCTGAGATGGAATAGCAAGTCTGGGTGCAGAATTTCCTAAGTTTAAGACTTTGGCACTTCCAGTTCATAAAGGTGAGGAAATAACAGGAGGTGGAAAGAAAGTTCTCTGCTTGAGAGAGTCTAGAAGAGTTTTTCTTAACCTCCTCAGCAGCTTTAAGATGCCTGGACTTCAACTCCCAGAATTCCCCCAGCCAACATGAGGTTGATAAATACTGGCCTAGAAAGACCAGTATTGTGGTCACTGTGGCAATATGGGGTTAGGTGGACCCATGCCCTGCCCTCTTTTCTTTAAATGCATTTTACCCAACTCGTCTTTTAATTACAAAGCCGGCCAGCCTGAATCAAAAGGAGCTGACACAAAGGTGGTGGATTTTCTTCCAGCCCTAAAGAACGAAAGTCAGGCAGAGCTGGAGTGTAAACTTATGGATCCAAATCCCAAGCATGATTCCTTAAGTATGGAACCAAAGAACAACAATAATACCCCTCAAGAAAATATATCCCATAAGGGTTGACTGTGGCAAGTATCTTCATTTTGAAACACTTTTTTGTGTGTGAAAAAGAGCATCAAAGGGGAAAACACAGCAGACACGACAACCTTCAGGCACAGAACATGTGGCGGGGAGTTTGGCTTTGTTCTCACCGCCTGTAGCTTCAACATTCAACACTTGCACAAACTTGTATCGCCCGCTGGCAGAAAAAAGAGTTTTCTCGAACACACGCCCCAAATCAAAGTCATCCCCAGTGACAATGGAGTTCAGTTCTTTACTTTCATGCTAAACGACCAGCCCAAGAAGAAAAGAGAACGCTCTCTAGCTTTATACCATTAATAAATAAAAAGGGTGGGAATTTCCCTTCATTTTCAACTTTGTTTGGCTCTCCATTCACTGTAGGGGACCTTCCAGGTGTTTGGGACTATGACTCTTCCATCTCTTGCCCATGGCTAGGTGGCCAGGGTTGAAAGTTGTGGCACTCTTGTTTCTTGAAGGGACCAACCTGACAGTTCCAGAAGTGCCATACACAACACTGAGAAATAGATGCTTTAATTGCTTAAATCACTGTTTTTTTAAATCTTGGCAAGTTTGTGTGGACTTCAACTCTCAGTATTCTCCTGCAGAATGCTAAAGTTGCTAAGATTGAAAAACACTTCTTTTAAAAAGCAAAAAAAAAAAAAGAAGAAGAAGATGTCAATTAGCTTATAAAATATGAACACTTCGCTAAATAAGTAAGTGCCAATAAAGAATAATAGCTGAGGGTTGAAATGAGGGGTGCTTGGTGCTCTCTGAGCTTGGTTGTTTTTCTTGCAGACGTTTCATTACCCAAACTAGGTAACATCATCAGTGCATAAAGAAGTACATTTTCAAAAAAGCCCACATTTAAAAAACAACAACCCATAGGACAGTCAAAATAGCAGGATGTCATTTTATTCCTTAGATCCCTGTTCCACATCATCTTTTACGTGAACAGCCCTCCAGATGAGATCAAGCCAAACAAAAAAAGAAATAGTGGTGTTTAACTGGGAAAAGGAAGCCTTAAGTCCCTGGACCAGATTTTTAACCATAGTCTCAATATTAGAAAACATGTTACATCTATATCAAAGAGCTTGGGCTTTTTCTCCCCAAAGGGAAGAGAAAGTTAAGCAATACCTGATCCACCAAACTGCGTGCTACCAAGAGTCGTGGGTCTGTTTTTTCCATTAGTCACTGGCAAGGGAAACATCTAGAAAAAAGAAAGCAAACAATAACAAGATTAAACATCGGAGAACATGGGTGTGGGGAGAAAGGGAAATAATTCAGCAATTAAAAACATTCTGAGAGGTACTGCCACAGATTTAGCTATCTAGCCAAAATCCAAAATGAAACAAAGCTGTCGTATTTCATCAGTGAGCTCTTCAAACTGTTTGCAAAAACTGTTGCTGGGTTTTTTTGTTTTTTGTTTTTGCAATTGCTGGATAGACAATAAATCTTCTGCAGGGTTAAATTATTGGGCTGCCTATCTTGGGTCTGTTTGCTATTTAAAAACCACTATGCAAACAATAGAAAAACCCACCCAGAGCGCATTGAAATGATAAGATAAAAATCAGAAGCGGCAATAATCAAGGCAGTAAATTAAAGCATTAAAAAATCAGAATAAAGCAGCAAGGAAGCCCTAATGTTCTAGTATTCTGAAATAGTTCTTTAAATTCCTAGGAAATGAAAACATCTTCGATTGGATATCAAAAATTTCAGAAGGGCATCTCTAGGGATTGCATTTCACAGATGAAGCCTGATCCCGTAAGAGTCAAAGAAGTGGTTTCTTAAAATGAATGTAGATGATCAGTTAGAAATGCATTTTCTATTTCCTTCAAACTGCATTTCTAAAAGATCTGAGTTATGTTCACTTAGGAATCGTTCCAAAAAGTACAAGGTAGATTTTGTCCTTCCCCAAAGAACAGGTAGAAGCACAGCTGTTAGCATAGCTTTCCCCAATCTGCTATCAGGCGTGTTATCTAAATGAAGCAATAACTAGTTCCTGAGCAGGTAAGGGGCAGATTAACCTGAGCAGTGGGAAGAAGGCCCAACACACTCTAACTTCCAGCAGTGTGTGTGTGTGTGTGTGTGTGTGTGTGTGTGTGTGTGTGTGTGTGTGTGTGTGTGTGTTTTCACCTCTTTTCCCACACAGCCTTAGGAGCCGCTATACTGCCTTATATTGATTGGTCCTTCTGTATGGACATATTTGATGCCTCTTTCCCCTTCTAAGTGTGCTGCCCACAAAGGCTGAACAGAGAAGTCCCCATTCTAGAAAATAATTGAACAGTCCCCACAAACCAGAGTTGATAGACAAATAGTTCTGCCTGATATCCTCCAGATGTGTCAGGATGAGACCCAGCACATCTGGAAGGCTTCAAACTGGGGAAGGCCAATCAACCTGGGGGTCACTCCAAGGTCTTGGCTGAATGAAGAATGCTCCTGATGGGCATAGGCAACTGTCTAGTGAAAAGTCAGGTCATTGGCTTATCTCCTTTCGGCATTCTGGGTCTATCCAGCCGTAATTTCCATTCCTCTGTTTTGAGCCAATCTGCCCAATGATCAGAGATAGCATGAGCTGCAGTCCAGAAACATCTGGAAGGACCACAGACTGGATTCATACAACATATTTAACTAGACTAGAAAGAGGGTGAGTAGTCTGGCTCAACATGTTCAAACCAGGATATCACGTTTAGCCCTTATATGGCTTTTTATTTCCAACATAATATGTTATGGGAACTTAGAAATGGCATGTTTTTGGTTTAAATGGGTTAGGGGAGAAGATGTTGTGTGAACCCAATTATTGTCTTCTCTATAAGACAGCTAAAGGTCAATATCCTGCCAGAGGAAAATGCCTTTGGCAATTCTAACACTTTTACATGGAGATGCCAGGAACTGAACTAAAGATAATTAACAGAATAACAGAGTTGGAAGGGACCTTGGAGGTCTTCTAGTCCAACCCTTTGCTCAAGCAGGAGACCCTATACCATTTCAGACAAATGCATGTCCAATCTCTTCTTAAAAACCTCCAGTGATGGAACATCCACAACTTCTGAAGGCAAGCCATTCCACTGATTAATTTTCTCACTATCAGGAAATTTCTCCTTAGTTCTAGGTTGCTTCTCTCCTTGATTAGTTTCCATCCATTGCTTCTTGTCCTGCTTTCAGGTGCTTTGGAAAATAGGTTGACTCCCTTTTCTTTGTGGCAGCTCCTCAGATATCGGAACACTGCTATCATGCCACCCTTAGTCCTTCTTTTCATTAAACTAGACATACCAAATTCCTGCAATTTTTCTTCACATGCTATAATTATAATTTTGAAGACTGCATGTTTTCTACCACCTGATATTAAACTAGCAACTCTGGGGGTTAACTCTGATCCAGTCAACTGCTAAAGACAAACTCAGAATAAGACTACAGTTGTTCAATAACTGGTTCCAATTAAAAATGCTTATCGCTAGTCTTCAACTTATGCTTACAATTGGGACTAGAATTTCCAACGCTAAGCAAGGCGGTTGTTGTGAGTTGCACTGAATTTTATGATCTTTTTTGCTACTGTTGTTAAGTGACTCACTGCAGTTGTTAAGTAAATCACCTGGTCATTAAGTGACTTTGGCTTCCCCCATTGACTGTCAGAAATCAGCTGGGAAGGAATAAAAGAACACAACAATAGAAAGAGAAAGAGGAGGATGAGGATGAGGAGGAAAGAAGAAAGGGAGAGGAGAGGAGGCTAAGGAGGGGAAAAGAGGAAAGGAGAGAAGGGAAGAGGAGGCAGTAGGAGAGGGGAAAGGGATGTAGAGAAGGACGGAAGGGAGGGAAAGGAAAGTAAGAGTAGAGGGAGGAGAAGAGGGAGAAGGGTTGTGGAAAATTAAAAAGGGGAGTAAGGGATGGCAAAAAAACAGTCTTGATGGTATAACAAAATAACAATTGTTTTAATGAAACAGAAAATATGTATAAGAGTATTGTATTATTATTGAGAAAATGAAATTGTATATTTGTGAAGCAAAGATGTGAAATAAAATAAAAAAATTTGTAAAAAAAAAAAGTCAGCTGGGAAGGTTGCAAATGGTAATCACATGAACCTGGGACACTGCAACTGTTATAAATAAGTGCTGGTTGATAAATTCTGATCACATGACCGTAGGGATGCTGTAATGGTTATTAAGTGTGAGGACCGGTTGTAAATCACTTTTTTCAGTGCTGTTGCAACTTTGAACCTTTGCTAAACAAATAGCAATAGCACTTAAGATTTATATACCGCTTTACAGTGCTTTACAGCCCTCTCTAAGCGGTTTACAGAGTCAGCCTATTGCCCCCAACAATCTGGGTCCTCATTTTACCCACCTCGGAAGGATGGAAGGCTGAGTCAACCTGGAGCCTGGTGAGATTCGAACTGCCAAACTGCTGGCAGCCGGTGATCAGCAGAAGTAGCCTGCAGTACTGCACTCGAACCACTGCGCCACCGCGGCTCAAATGGTTATAAGTTGAGGACTACCTGTGATCTATTCAAATTAGGCTACAAAGCATTTTTCAAATTTTCAATTAGAGTATTACCAGTGAAATGCAAGTTGTCAGGCCCTCTCTTAAGAGGCATTCCTGCCCTGGTCCAGCAAGGCATCACAGAAAATGTGGAGTCCTTGGTGCTCTCTGAGCTTGGTTGTTTTTTAGCAGACGTTTCATTGCCCAGCTAAGTAACATCAGTAGCACTGAAGACGTTACCTAGTTGGGTAATGAAATGTCTTTTAAGAAAACAACTAAGCTCAGAGAGCATGAAGGACTCCTCATTTCAACCCTAAGCCACAAATAATCTCTTCTGTTGGTCCCATAGATAATGCCTCCTCTGATCCTTTCTCCTTTTCTGCTTCTCAAAAATGGAAGGCTTCTTTTGTGGAAAGGTATTTCCACTTATTCTAAGGAATGGGGAATATGAGCAGTGAGAGGTCCTGGGTGTTCTCTGAGCTTGCTTGTTTTCTTGCAGACGTTTCATTACCCAAACTAGATAACATCAGTGCACTGATGATGTTACCTAGTTTGGGTAATGATAACATCAGTGCACTGATGATGTTACCTAGTTTGGGTAATGAAACGTCTGCAAGAAAACAAGCAAGCTCAGAGAGCACCAAGGACTCCTCAATGTCAATCCTGAGCAACAAATATTCTCCTTTATTAATATGAGCAATTTATTTATTTAGAAAAGTTACATTGCCGCCTACTCGCACATGGCGGCTCCAGGCGGCTTACAAGGATCTAAAAACACCATATAAAAATAAAAATAATAATGCCACACCCCCTCATTTTTTCGTGTGGAACAAGTGAGAATGCTGTTTTCAGGGAGTGATGGCTGCAATATATACCTTCTGCATGTATAAAACAAAGGAAAGTTGTTTCTGGTTTTTTTTTTTTTTAATAGTCTATCAAGTGAAGTGACTAAGGCCTTTAACTTAGCTGTTATTTAGAAACAGAAGACAGGAGTTCTTCACTCAACAGCCAGGCACAAACTAGAAACAACTGGCGCTGACAAATACTATACTATTCCATTTTAATTCAAAGTAGTAGTCTTTTTTTTAAAATCATCTTGCTTTTCTAAAAACTTTTTGTCGAATTTCAACATTAACACTAAACATATGGATTAAAAAAACCCCACCAAATACCCATCTAGACCTTATTTGCATAGCCCCACCCCCACCAGATCCTTGGGAGTTCTACTTCCTGCTCACCCTCAAATGTGACAGGCTGTGTAAGATAACAAACGCCAAATCTTAAGAACAATAGCAAAACAGTAAAACAGGCAGCACTTGCAGTGACCTGCCGAATATGACAAAATTAATCCCATCTGTCTGGGAAATGTTCTCTTTCGGGCCAAGAGAGAAAGGAAGGAAGGAAAGCAGATTAAACTCAGACCAGTTCAAAAACATTTGCACGATGCAAAAAAAAAATAATAATAATCATAAAAGTGGAAAGATCTCCCACATTTATCACTCCAACCGCTTATTTTACCCTTGCTCAATACACATTCGCAGTCTCACTCCAGCTGGAAGTTTCCTTCCAAATAAAAAAATCTTCCTCCTTGTACCTCACAGGAAGGCCTGTGAAAATATCTATCAATCCAGCACTGGGGAGGCTTCAAATGAGACCTATTTATAAAATCACAGATACAAAATTGTATCTCACTGATAACATATATTAAAAGCTAGTATGTCTTCAAGTGCCAGCTATTATAATAGCAATCATGTATCTGCTATTGCTTGCTTTCAAGTAAGATGGTTAACACTATCAAAATGAACTCCTTAGATATATCTGTTTATCCAATTACTGGCTTCCCAGTTTTTACTATGTTGCATGCTATCAATTTATGGCTTTTGATTCAGCTCCAATGAGGTCTGTATTCATCACTGGGCCTCCATCATTCACGCAGACCGCTTTTCAAGCCACCTAACCTCCTAGGTGCTCCTCTGCCAGTAAAAATGCCAGTTTTGAAGCTTCTGTCAGATAATCCAGCCACTTGTAAAGAAGAACGGATCCTATTCTAAGATGTAGCCTCAATCCTGAAAAGGGATTGGCTAAGGCTCTGGAAAAACCTTGTGGGAATCGAGGTTAGTTCCTGCAGACATGGCCAATGTCTAACTGGAGGGAACCAGATATCTCACACAGCTGAATGCTCTTTCAGTTGGGAAAAAAAATCCTAGAAAGATACATCAAGCCAACCACGATAGTCTCTCTGTCAGTAACCGATCTTCCAGGCAAGACTCTTTTTCCAGCCCTGGAAATTGCAGGAGATGTGACTGTGTTCAGTGCAAACCATGATATGCGATGTTGAGATACTTGCATGCAGAAAATTAACAGGCCAGGTGGCATTTTCTGTGGCACATTAGTTTTAGGGTAGATTGCCTCTGCTCGATCACGCTAAATTGTATTCAGTCCAGGATAGCTATGGTGCGGGACCACACTAATTAGGCCAGTGTTGGGGAACCTTTTCGGCACCGAGTGCCAAAACAGGAGCGCGCGCATGCACGTGGGGGAGCGCTGGAAACCGGAAGAGCAGCTCCCGGCGCGCACGCGGGGGAGCACCGGAAACTGGAACAGCAGTTCCCCGGCACGCATGCGCGCACCGGGAAGCTGAGCTTCCAGTTTCCGGTGAGCGCATACGCGCCAGTCACCTGGTCTTCTGGTTTCTGGCGTGCATGTGACCAGCTGGCCGGCGCGCATGTGCGCGCCGGAAACCAGAAGAGCAATGGGCGACGGCTGGCATGCCCGGAGAGATGGCTCTGCGTGCCGCTTCCGGCACACGTGCCATAGGTTCGCCATCACGGAATTAGGCCATTCTGTGTAATACAGGTAGTTCTCGACTTACAACAGTTCGTTTAGTGACCGTTCAAAGTTACAATGGCACTGGAAAAAGTGACTTATCATTTTTCACACTTATGACCGTTGCAGCATCTCCAGGGTCACATGATTTACATTCAGATGCTTGGCAACTGTTTCATATTTATGACGGTTGCAGTGTCCCAAGGTCATGTGATCATCTTTTGTGACCTTCTGACAAGCAAAGTCAATGGGGAAGCCAGATTCACTTAACAACCGTGTTACTAATTTGACAACTGCAGTGATTCACTTAACAACTGTGGCAGGAAAGGTTGTAAAATGGGGCAAAACTCACTTAACAAATGCCTCACTTAACAACAGAACTTTGGGGCTCAATTGTGGTCATACGTTGAGAACTACCTGCATGTATATACAGTAGTTCTCAACTTATGACCACAACTGAACCCAAAATTTATGTTGTTAATATGCGAGACATTTGTTAAGTGAGTTTTGTCCCATTTTACGACTTTTCTCACATTTGTTAAGTGAATCACTGCAGTTGTTTAGTTAGTAACATGGTTGTTAAGTGAATCTAGCTTCCCCATTGACTTTGCTTGTCAGAAGGTCGCAAAAGGGAATCGCATGATCCCGGGACACTGCAACGGTCTTAAATATGAAACAGTTGCCAAGCATCTGAATGTAAATCATGTGACTATGGGGATGCTGCAATGGTCGTAAGTGTGAAAAATGGTCATGTCACTTTTTTCAGTGCCATTGTAACTTTGAGCGGGCACTAAACGAACTGTTGTAAGTCGAGGACAACCTATATCTTTGAAGCAGTTTTGATTCCTGGTGACTACATGGACAAGTTCCTATAGTTTTCTGGCAAGATTTCAGAAGTGGTTTGCCACTGCCTGATTCCTAGGATTGAGAGACCTGGCTGGCACCAGATCTCCCAGCTGTGCCTAAGGCAAGATTAGAACTCACACTCTCCCTGCTTCTAGCTTTTAACTATAACACCACATTGGGTCTCTACCTTAATGTAGGAAATACATAGTTAATTCAAAAGACCCTGAAAATGTGTACTCCCATGAAATGGATTTGCAAAGAGTAAGAATTCGGGTGACAGTTTGGTCTAATGGTTAAGGCACCAGATTAGAAAGCAGGAGACTGTGAGTTCAAGTCCCATCTTAGCCATCAAAGCCAGCTGGGTGACTTTGGACTTATCACCTAGAGCAGTGGTTCTCAACCTTTCTAACGCCGCGACACCCCCAAGACACCCCCCCCGCCGCTGCAACCCCCTCCCCGCGCGGGATGAGGTGACAAAGGGGGCGTGGCACCATGGGTGAAATGCTCCCGGTTCGGGCTTGCCTGCGGGTCACCGGACAGCTGATAGCGACGGAAGCGGGAGACTTCGCCCGGACGCCGCCATTTGGCTCTGCGCATGCGCAAAGCGTTCTGCACATGCGCAGAGGGTAAAAGAACCCAAATGGCGGCATCCGGGCGGGTGGGCGAAGTCTCCCGCTTCTGTCGCTATCGGCTGTCCGGTGACCCGCAGGCACGGCCGAACCGGGAGCATTTCACCCCTGCAAGTGACGGTGGCACCAAGATGGTGGGCTAACGCGCGCAGCGACCCCTGTGAAATGGTCGTTCGACCCCCAAAGGGGTCGCGACCCACAGGTTTAGAACCGCTGACCTAGAGACTGTGAGTTCTGATCCTGCCTTAGGTTTGAAAGCTGGCTAGGTCACACTCTCTCAGCCCAATCCACCTCACAGGGTTGTTGTTGTGGGAAAAATAGGAGGAGGAAGGTGTGTTGAATATGTTCATTGCCTTGAGTTATTTATAAAAATAATAAAGGCAGGATATAAATAAAAAAATAAAAAAAAATTAGAGGACGAGAAACCTGGGGGAAGAGAGCAGACCACAAAGAAGATGGCAGCCCCTTTTAAGCAGAAAACTTTTCTTGCCAATGTGGAACAAGTGAAAAAAAATAATAATAGCCTTTCCAGCAACCCTTGATGATCGCTGCATGACGCCCCCAAACATTCATGACCAGGAGAAAATACTAACCAATCATTAATAGAGCAAAGGGAACTAACCAGAACAGAAGATACACAATCTCCCACTGCTCCTCCCATGGGCCAAAGAATATTGGGGAACAAACCACATAACGTGGGCAGAAGGGACACTGCTGCCGAACCAGGATGTTCCCCGTTTGAACAAGCCAGAAGCAAGCCACGAAAAGAGCAAGGATCCAGCGAGGATCGCCCCTAGTCATCCTTTGCTCTGCAGTTATCTCTTTATCTCCCTCCACGGTGTGGCGAGTCTCTGCCAGCTTCCTTCCAAAGAGCCTCTTATCTTAAAAAGGCTCTTATCTTAAAAAGCCAAGGTCTCCCACCCTTTGAAGTACAATTTGAATGACAGTTTTCCAACTGCATCTACTCCTGTCAGTGAAGGCTGAAAAAAGTATTGAGAAGAAAGGGAAAGAGATGGTGGACCTACTGGGAGGCACTGGTGAAACATCCAGGAAAATATTGAGCCAATGGCCATGAGGATCTAACGCACTGTTCATTAAACTTCAACTATAAGATGTGTGGACTTCAACTCCCAGCATAGCGGGCTGGGGAATTCTGGGAGTTGAAGTCCACAGATCTTAAACTTGCCAAGTTTTGAAAAACACGGATCCAGGACAAAGAAAGTACCCTTGATATTTTCTCAGGTCCTTGGTGCTTAGTCTGGGACATTTGGGGTTAATAGAGGTATAGAAAGATGCAACAGAGAAGCCAACCCAATCAACTAATACCGCCTCTGGAAGAATTAAAAAGTATTGGGGCAGGAGGGGACCCCCGAACAGCACCCATTTCTGAGCTTTGCCTGTTCTCTGACACGTCCCTCTAAATTCCTGCTTCAGGCAAGTGTACCTACTCAACAAGCCAACGCTACTTTCCCTGTCCATTTCAGATCGTTTGCAAGAAATTCGGCCAGCAGGACTTATTTCCCAGTACAATAAAGACAAATTAAAATTCTGGGCTTGGCCAGAAAACAGACGGAGAGAGGGGCGGGGCTGAAGACGAAACCAGGATTAATGGTAGCATTTTGCACAGTTAGGAGAACCTTGCACTTTTTATCTGTTGGGGGGAAAAATTTAAAGGGTGGAAGAAGACATCCAACTGATTACCTGCTTTGTTTTCTTCCCATCAGGCCAACTACTGTACCTCCTTAAGCCTTCACAACAAGGAGACTATGCAATTACTGGTCCCCCTTGACACTCTTAAGTACAGAGAACAAACAAGTTGAAGCTTGTAGTTTGCGACTCCCAGTTAACCCCCCCTCCCTTCTGCCAGGGGTATCCTCCAACCCCTCCTCTTGCAGCCCAGAGCATGCCGGGTACAAAATGGAGCTGCTGCTCTTTTAGACATTTTCCCCCTCACACACACACACACACACACACACACACACACACACACACACACCCACACACCCCAAATTCAGAGAATCTACCGAGCCTCCATCCCCCACAGCGTCTCACTTACCATACTGAAATCTAGGAGATCGCTTAATTCCTTGTCGGTTCCTGCTGCAGCCATTCTTTGTTGCTGGTTCATATTCCCACCGATTGAAATGGTGTCTGTCTTTTTTAGAAAAAGGACACGGGGAGGGAGGGGGCGAAACGGAGGAGAAAGGAAGCAGGATAGGAGTAGAAAAGAGAGAGATTATTTTTTTTAATGGAATGGAAGCGCTTCAAAATAAGCTCATGTTATTCAATACTAGATACAATATGCAACTATTTCTCAGAATTATAAATCCTTCCGGGCAAAAATTCTCTAGCAAGCAACAAGTGAGTAATTAAAACTCTTTCTCTCTTGCAAACACAGGCACGTGTGCACACACACACACATAGTATCTTTAAGTGCCAATTTCTTGACTGGGGCCACTTCGGAACCAATAAAAAAATTTTTAAAAATCACAAATAAATGCAGGAACGGGGAGACAGCAGAAATGTAAAAGGTTATGGCCTTTTCTATTCCAGATCACCTGTTGCTCCAGTTACATCTAACACTTGGAAAAGTTGCTGACCTTTGATTTTAAGGTTCCCAAAGTAATTCTTCAGTTAATACTAATACTGCATCTATTTACAAATCCATCAATCACAATTCCCCCCTCTCTCTCCCCCCCCCTTTTTTTTTAATACGGACTAGAGGAGTTGTTGTTCTTGCAAATAATAAAGCAAGGGTTTCATTTCCTGCACCCTTAAAAGACACAGTAGGAAATACTTAAAATCTGAATTTTGAATACTGTCTCTAAAAACTAAAAATCAATGTGTGATCCAACCCCCACAGGGCAATTACACTGCAATCTTACACTAACCTGAGAATTAGCTCTGTTGATCTGCCTGAACATTTGAGCAGAAATGCAAAAAAAAATGGCATGTCTTATGTGCTAAAATTCAGGTTAACAGTGAACACAAAAATTCCATCTTTTGCACACAGAGACTTTGCTTTATCTGTGGAAGAGCTAGTTGTGTTGATGAGGAACAATTTTCTCTAATCAACGGCTTCATTTGATCACCACCTCACTTTCAATCCTTCCCAGCCTCCCCATATAAAAAAAAATAAAACTATAAGAAAATAGACTGTAGTGTCCTTGGGGCAGGGAGCCTTTGTTAATTTTGCCTGCCCCATGCTGCTGACTGTGTGGTTTTTAACGTCTGTCTTTTTGCAAGCTGCCCAGAATCATTTGGAAGTGGGTGGCATGCAAATATGTAAAATAAACAATAATTACTAACAGCTCCTTGGCTTGAAAGAGGCCACAGAGGTCATCAAATCCAGCCCCCTGCTCAGCGCAAGAATTACAAAATAAAGATCCAAATTACTTGCTGGATTGTAAGAGCCTAGCTGTATACTCGCACCATGAGAACACAGATAGTTTATTGTACTTGTAAGTGAGTAAACACTACACAACTCGGTGGGATCTACTGCAGAGTAAACCTGGCCCAGTTTTAAGCAACCCTTTTAAGCGCAGAACATTTTTTTTTTTGTGCATCTGGGGACCTCCAGATGCAACAACAATGTCCACAATCCTGTCAACAAGGAAAGGCTGCTGTAAAACACTGATGGGGGGGGGGGTTTGTTGTCCTGGTTGTGTGAATCCGATCAATGGGGATGCAGCCTAGGAAAGCAGCCAGATAACAGCTTTAAATTTGTAGTCTTGGGGGGGGGGGGAATTACTTCACGCTGTGATGTGAGATGTCCTCACATTTAATCTCGCTTGTTGGTAAAAGCTACAGATCAGAGAAACTTCAAGGCTCAGGAATTGCAACATATAATTATTACCATAAATAATATTTTATTTAAAACCCCCTCATAAGACTTTAGAGCTTATTATGGTCACCCACCAATGACAAGAACAAACAAAAGGATGTATAACTCTCTGCCACAAGATATGGTACAAGCCATTCATTATAAAAGAAAGAAAGGAGTTCAAATTAGACAAGAGGACAAATGAAAGATTTTACTACTTCTTAAGCATGAAAGTGGGATTTAATTTCCACACAGGCCTTTGATCCCAAATGAGACATGTCAGGGCACAAAACAAATACTAGAATCCTTAATTTCTTTGAGGCTTATGAACAGAAAGATACTTGTGCCCTTACGCTCACATGGAATCACAGACTTGGAAGGAAAGATACACCCAATTATTTATTGATATCCTTCCCTTATTATTTTTATAAATAACACAAGGTGGCTAACATACCTAATACCCCTTCCTCCTTCTATTTTCCTCACAATAACAACCCTGTGAAATGGGGTTGAGCTGAGAGAGAGGGACTAGTCCAAAGTCACCCAGCCAGATTTCATGCCTAAGGCAGGACTAGAACCCAGTGTCTCCTGGTTTCTAGCCTGGCGCCTTCATCACTAGATCAATCAACTCTCCTGCTCAATGCTCCTATTTCTGCTGGATGAAAATGGGAGACACCCCCCCTCCCTCTATAGAAATGCACAAGTGAGGTTTGCCCCAAATTGCCAGAGCACACTTTCTACAATACATGCTAATCAGGGGTTGACAACTTAACAAATTTAATTGCTCTGTTTTCCTGAGATTCCTTTACTGGTTCTTTTTCTTTTCTGCATGCCCCCAGGCCCCACTGCCCCTTGTAAATCAAAAACTCTAAGTACTCTAACTATGCCTTATATATTCATTGTTGATCTTATGTAACAGACACATTGGGAATAGCAATCTTTACTTTTGCTGATGATAGATAGATAGATAGATAGATAGATAGATAGATAGATAGATAGATAGATAGATAGATAGATAGATAGATAGATAAATGTGTGTTGCTTGAGTGGGTGGGTAGAAACTCCAGAATCCTAGATATGTCTACTTGAGACACAAAGCACAATTAGGATTGTAATCCAGACTTTTCAGGCTACGCCATGTAATGGGCAGAGAGGCCCACTGAATACTATGAGGTTACAAGACTGTGCAGCAAATCCAGTTTACTCTATAATTTAGAAGGGAAAAAGACTCACACCCACTCACTTTCTCTATGAACTTCGTGAAGGCAATTGAGTAATGGTGCAATAGAGCCTTTAATTTCAGCAAACTATCTGGCAATTACTTTTTATCTGAAAGTTGCTAAGCGTGTTTCCAGAAACTCCTTGTAATAAGGGCTAAATTCGAAGGTGGAAAACAAAACTTTTGATCATTCGCCCAGAAGGCCAGATTGCACTCCCGAAGACCTGGATTCAACTCACTGTGGAAAACTCACCGGGCCTGTCTCTCCCTCTCAATTCAGCCTACCTCATGAAGATAATCTGGAAAAAGCAGATTGCTACACGGGAGGAATGGTGGCAATGAAATAAAAATAACCCCAAAGATGTGGGGTATCCCTAGAATTTCTCACTTTGGGGTGAGGAGCAGAGAAGGATGGTAGAAAGCATTGGTACCCTACCAATCTACCTCTTCATCAAGTTTTTTTTTACAAACATAAAGCTCCCCCTGCTCCATTCACGTATGTGTTTGGGGGGGGGGAGAGATGAAAAAAGCACCCCCCCTTAAACTGCATTTCAGCCCTCCTCCGCTGAGGACACTTGCCAGTCTTAAGCCGAGGCACGGCAGAATCCCAGACACGTGCTCTCGGCATGAGCAATCGCCTGGATCCGGCCGATGAACCCGGTCTCACTCCAGACACGGATATCATAGGAGAGCCCGGGGTTTAGCCCTGCGAATCGGCTGGTGCTCTCTCTGCTTTCCGTTGGCAAAGATCCACACAAGAACACAAGGGCAAATTGAAGGCGGCTGGATTTCAGGCAGGAAACGCGGTGGCGTTGAGTTTTCCCCTCCCCAAAATATTTCTTCAAATCTCTCCCGCCCCCGCCCCCGCCGGAGAAAGTGGCTGTCCCCCAGCTGATGGGCGTCCCCCAACCTGCTCCCCCCTCCCATTCCAAGCGGTTCCCCTTCCTCCCCGCTGCCGTTCAACCCGACTCATTTGGGGTTCATTTCACTAGAAGCGGAACACTTTTTTCCCCCTTCAGGACAAAGACTCCAAACCAGCTCC